>JAOANR010000014.1:10173864-10773864 GCA_030278955.1 Hygrophila difformis | reverse complement strand
CAAACTTACACACTGCAGATTATGCGAGGGTTGGAATTAAGGTCCGCCGATTTAATGAACGTCTCCGAGGTTAATAATGTTCCCGACATCTTAAAACCCAAGTGGTCGCAAACAGTTCACAATTAACAAATGTATCATAGAATTGATACGAGCTTAATGAGGACCGGATAGCAACTCGTAAGCCAACAAGTAACCCAAATTAAAAGCCCTAAATCACAGTCTCCAACTCAAAATCCCCAAATTGAATAATCAAGCTATGGTATTTTATACCTGAACGAGAGTGGAAGCGGAGTACGGTTGCCGAAGGCGTCGTAAAACTCGGGCCTATTAATGGCTTAAAACCGAATAGCAGCAAGTCAAGAACACCGAGGGAGATGGCGCGCCTCCTCGTCTCGGTACTCTTGTATGGTCGTATTCCTCTTCTCTGAATCCCTAATTTATGGGGTTCAGGGCAAAAATATTCAAGTCCTTCGAAAAATCATAGGAGAAAAAGGATGTAGGAAATGGATGAGAAGGAAAAGGAAAAGAAGTGCAGGCTGTGGTGGACAGGGCGGCGTCGCTTGGAAGGCCGTTGTTGGGGCTGTATAGTGCGAAGTGGGAAATTGCCAAATTGGGGAGATATAAACTTAGACTAGGGAAAAATACAGAATATATATAATATATACCGCGCATATGGTACATATGGTATCGAAAAAAATACCACACATTTCGTTATATCGTAATTTTCAGTACGGTATAAATTTTTTGATATCACACATTTCGATATATCGTAATTTTCGGTACGGTATAAATTTTTTGATATCACGGTATATCGTTATCGTACCGAACTTTGGTATATACCACGGTATCGGTATATCGATATGTACCGATTCATGGGTATGTACCGATTCTTCGGTATGTCGGTATATACCGCAATACCGATATGCTGGTATATAGAAAATGTTCGGTATGTCAGTATATACCGCAATATCGGTGCCGTAAGTTTTCGGTACGGTAACGGTATAAATTTTTTGATACCGCGGTATACCGTTGCCGTACCGAACTTCGGTATATACCGCGGTATCGGTATTGTCGGTATGTACCGATTCTCCGGTATGTCGGCATATACCGCGATACCGGTATATACCGCAATACCGATATGCTGGTATATAGAGAATTTTCGGTATGTCAGTATACCGCAATACCGGTATGTCGGTATGTAGTGAATGTTCGGTATATCGGTATATACCGTGATACCGGTATGCCGGTATGTACCGAACGTTCGGTATACCGGTATATACCGAACATACCGAAATGTCGGTGAACGGTATGGAAATATTTCATACCGAAAATTTTGGTATACCGAAGATCGGTATATCGAAATGTGCGGTATGACAACGGTATGAAAATTTCCATACCGTAAAGTTCGGTACGATATACGGTACGACGAAATTTTTTCGGTATACCGTACCGAACCACCCCTACTTAAAACTATAAAACAAACAAATAAACAGTTCGCCAATAAAGCTCGGTTCGATTCGCGTTCCTTCATTAACTATTCGTTTGTAAAACTTAACGAGCCGAGCTTGAACATGAACGCGAGCTCACTTGCTTAGCGAATAAACACGAGCTTGTTTGCGAACAATTCGAAGTGTTCGTATATGTTCGTTAACGGTGTAATTTTGTAATTTTCTATATTCGTATATGAGTGTTTGACAATTTCAATATAATGGGAAAAAAACATCTAACCCTTGATTGAATGAAATATTCATAATTTTTTGGTAAATTTTTAATTGAGTCGAATGAGCTCAAACGAGTTGAGCTGAACAAAAGAGTAAGTTGGCTTGCTTGAACTTAACGAGCCGAGCCGAGCCGAACTCGAGCTTGAGCTCACGAACTTTTTCACGAGCCAAGCTCGAACACGATTTCAAACTCTACTTCCTTAACGAACGAACACGAACCGAGCTCGAATACTTAACGAGCCAAGCTCAAACACGCAAAGCTCGGCTCGGTTCGTCTCGTTTACAGCTCTAACTCTCCGACGCAATTCCCTCCCTCGCGAACCTCCGGCTGCACCCTGCACCGCCGCTTCTGCGCTTGCCGTTTATTCTCCACCGGAACCCTCGCACTCGCTCTTCCTTATCCCCTACACCGTCCTCCTTCTCAATTACAAATTCCCCATATTTAATTATAAACCCTAGCACTCGTACTCGATTTCTTCCCGCACCGTCAGTGATTCTCCATTCAATTTTATTAAGAAAATGACAGTGCTGGGGAGGGTATGTGACAAGACGAAGGAAATCTGAGATTTTGTGGTCCAGTACGGTTTTATTATTAAAATATCTGTTTTTAACTTTTTCATTTTCACTTTACTTAAATCTTTTCTATCCATGGGGTTTTCTTACATTAAATTTGCTCCGGGGGTTCAGAGGGAGTACGGGTCCAGCGGGGAATTTTACACAAATTTTCCGTACAAGCAATTCCACCTACATTATTTTAAATCATTAGTCATGTTACGGTATTAGCATTACTGAATTAATTAAATTGAATCAAAACGAATGATTAAAGTTTGACATAATGATCAAAGCCTTCTAACTCTCAATTTCAATATTTAGTTATAATTCGTACGATCCAAACTCTAGTTTTAAATTGTATCACAAAAAAAATTGATTATTCAAAACTATCTTAAATTAAAATTATTTTCATTATTAATTTTAAACTCCAAACTCTAATTTTAAACGCTAAATTATGTGCCTATTTGAGAATTAGCTATTAGTTGTTAACTGATTATGTAAGTAATTTGAGTAATAAATTAATTAAAATTAGTTGTTTGGCAGTTTTGAGGCAAAATCATTTGCCTATAATAAGCTAATTCCAAAATGCTGCTATTTGCAGTGGTTTTTGAAATAGCTGATTGAACATTATTTTAAGTTATTTTGTCCTTTTAAATAAGTTAGTTTATCTTAAATTGTCTTGAATAAACTAATTTTATTTAATTTATTTGCCAAACAGGGCCTATAATTATGTTCCAAACATAGCATTAGTTGGGTGTATGATTTTGGGTTTTTATGGATCAATAGTGTAGGTGTAGCTAGGGATTGAGTTTGGTGCATTTTTGTAAATGCCGCGGCTATCTACACACCATAAATCTACTAAACACACACCACCCTATTTTTGTGTTCCTAAAATACCCCTTGCAAATAAAAAGAATAAAAAACACATTTAAATCTCCATATTTCTACAATTACCCCACTAAATTGCTAAATACACACCATTTCTAAACCCTAAAACTCATATCACTTTCAAATTCTTCCCGCTCTTCTTCATTCTTTCTCTATCCAAACGCTAACATTTTTCTTACGCTAAATACCGCTAAAATCTAAGCCAAAATAGTAAAAAATGACATTAAAGTGTTCTACAAGTGGATATATACGAAATGTTGGATGAAAAATCTCCCCCGAAAGCCAAGGTAAGCAACTTCAAATTCGAATTTTTTTCTGGTTCACAGTTGTGTTTAGACTGGTTTTTCTGAACAGATGTTTCATGTTCGGAAAAATATCCTGAACGCAAATACTACGTTCAAATTTTTTTCCCTGAACATGCAATGTTTATTCGAATTATTTTCCTGAACAGACAATGTTTGTTCGAACTTTTTTCCTGAATAGGACTGGGGAGAAGATGATGGTGAGGCAATGTAAGAGGAGGGCTACAGAGGATGCGGGAGTAGGAATGGAAATTGGCGGTGAGCGGCAACGAGCGGGATTCCTGCGGTGGTGGCTGTAGGTAGGGTTGCAAAAGAATCAAATATTTTTGATTCGATTCGTGATTCGATTTGAAATTATTCGAAATTTTGATATTCGAATAATATTTGTTTCGATTCGATATTCGATTAAACATTTTATTTTATATAAAATAATATATAAATATGTAAAATAACTTTGTTAGATAATCTAAAATTTATTTTTAGTGAATATATTTATTAATTAATATGAATATATTTATATATGAAATTAAAATACTAAATTTAATATATAAATCGAAATAAACATTTAATTTTAGTAATTAAAAATTAATTTTTCAATATTAAATTACCTTATATAATAATTCGATTCGATTCGAAAGTATTCGTGAAGCTTAACAAATCAAATCGAATACTACAATATTCGGTTCGATTCGGTTCGTTTGCAACCCTAGTTGTAGGAGATTGGAGAAAGGGAGATTGGAGGAGCGGGATTGAGATTCAGACGGGGAAGAAGAATATGTGTTAGGGTTGTTTGATAATTTGATATTTATGTGTTGGTATGTATTTAGTTAAGTTTTGGTGTGTAGGATAATAAATGATTTTTGTTTTTAATAAATAATTTAAGGGTATAATAGTAAATCATTATGGTGTGTATTAGTAATATAATAAATTTTTAAATTGAACGGTGGCGTGTATTGAGTAAATGGTGTGTGTTTAGCAAATGTATTGTGCGTAGATAGCTGCCGCCTTTTGTAAACCTTTTGTAAATGAGGTGGATGAATGCTAGTAACTATGGTTTGTAATTTTTACCTTTCAATTCATTAGGGGCACTTTATTAAATACTTATATATAGTGTGGTTAGAAATTGGAATTTAGAATTGACAACAAATGAAAAATCAATAAAATCAAGGGAGTGGAAAAGCAAATATGCTTGTTGACGATGACCTGTTCTTTATTGCCGCCATTTCAATTCTTCATCTTCTATTTCCCGCCAAAACCACGCATTCACGTGTTCACCCAGATTGCCTCTCTCGCACAATCGCACTATTCGTTTTGAGCAACAATAATCAACCATGGACGACATTCCTGATTTTGAAGAGTTGGAATGGCTGGAATCCCACACTTTCGACGACGATCAGTTCCTAGACGATTCCGAGCTTGAAATACAGCCCCCTTCACCCCCTTCGTCTCCCGAACCCGAAAACCCTTCCAAGAGACCAATCCTATACCTCCCGCCCAAATTCACTTCCCAGTCTGCCCAGAAACGCCTCCGCTCTGATCTGCTACATGCGGATGACGCCTTTGACCTCGACAAGGATGGCTTCACTGGGAAAAGAGCCAGAAACGAGGCAGGGCCCGGGCCGAATTCGGGCTCGGAGTTGGATCCGGCGGTGGTAATTGATGATGATTTACTGGATGCGAATGTTGGGTATGTGGAGAATGATGAAGTACACGAGAATGATGTGGACTGGACAAGACACTCGCCGCCTCAGAGTACGGTGGAGGAGATGGAGACTGTGCAGGAGGGCATATACGAGAGGATATTGTCGAGATTTGCGTCGGAGATTGATGGAGACTGCGTGCCAGTTACGGGGTTGGATGGTGAGAGGGTTTATGCAAAGCTGTGTAGCATCGAGAAGGGTGATGAGGAGAGGAGGAAGAAATTGAATGCCAGAGAATTTCAGGGTAAGGTGGTCTCAGCTTTGATGTTGTTTCTCTCTCCCAATTTTCGTTCTTGTAATTGCAATCTGACCATAGATTTAAATATGAGATTGAATCTGGATACTTCTGTTTAAATGGCCTGTCAAGAATAGGATATTCTTGAGCTCACATGAAGTGATTCTTAATTAACATTTCTCTGTAATTGGAGGAGTTCGATGGCAAGGGATTTGAATTGGTAACATGGAAATTTTCAACTTCTTGTGTGGTAAACTTTCCTGTCTTTTTCTAGGGATAGGTAACATGGAAATTGTATCCCTTTCATGCACATTATTTTGTAATTATTCATCAACATGCCCCATTTTAATGGGATGAAATAAAATAGGCAAGAAGTTCATAGTGCAATGTGGGTATGTGTTTTTGATTCATTTAACCATCATCCATTTCATTGTAGTACAAAAACTACACTACTGCAAATTCAATTTGCACAAACACTTATGTGATCTATGGCATGCTCAATGATACAATTCCAAGTTTATGGGTATCAATGAAAGGAATCTATGTTTTCTTACAGGACTCCTCCAGGAACCGGTTAGAGTTCTAATGCAAAAGGTTGAGCAAGATGAGTTTGCAAGGGTAAGTTCTGGCCTTCTCTTAAACAAATCTACTACTTTTGTGATTTCTCAGTGTGTTTTGTCTCTCAATAAAGTTTTTCCAGATCAATCAGTAATTAGAGTTGACTGTTTGTGACAATGCTACAGTGTTATGAAAATTCTTTATTATACTTGAGTATTTATTATAGTTTCGCTCACTGAGCAAAACAACTATTGGGCTAATAAAGGAGACATTTGGATTGGATCAAAGATGGAATAGGTTGTCGTATGTCCCAAGTCTACTCATGAGTTATCTAGATAATGCACTTAGGATATGCACTAAACTCCACCTTGCTGAAATAGTAAATCCATGCTAATTTAGGCATTAAAAATGATCTCAACTTCCTCTTAAAACCAATGTGGGGTATTATTTTCTCAAACCATAAGTTCAATTTCTAGTGCTGTAACTTTTCCAATGGTTCGCTAATTGAAAATTTTGTATGCCGCAGCCTCAATGTGCAATTTCGTTTGCGTGGAATTAATTCACCTGTTGAGCTAAACTTTTGGTGTCTGTAATGATTCAGTAAACCTAGTTCTATTTTCTTATGGATTGATACTATTTTCAAAGGCTAATATCTTAGTTGGACGATAGTCAATAATCTCGTTAAATTATAGCATGTGTGGAAACATTGTGTATGTGAGGAAATATGTGAATGCATTGGCTATTAAGCATAAAATGGTGATTATTAATTGTTTCAATTTTGTTGAAGGCTTTGCAAGCAAGTGTTGATGGTCCAACTCAAGCAATTCATCCAAAAACACAAGTGTCTACTGATCACCTTTGGGTTGACAAATATTCTCCAAGTTCATTTACAGAGCTTCTTAGTGATGAGCAGACAAATCGTGAGGTTTGCTTTGAGTGATTTGGATTTCAAGGGATAGCTCTGGCTGCTCTGCTTGAAGTTTCCGAGTTTTATTAATCTTTGATGTCTGCTTGTTTCAGGTTCTCCTGTGGTTGAAACAGTGGGATTCCTGTGTTTTTGGGTCTGAAATTAAGAGTACAGCAGATAATGTTTTGTTTGCTCTGAGACGGCATTCTTCTGGCTCCCAAAACTCAAAACATTTCAAGAAGGGCTATGTTGGGTACAATAGCGAAACCAAATTTAACAGAGGATTGAGAGCCCATGATGAGTCTGATAAAGAAAACCATACCTCTAAGGGCATTCAGGAGGCATTGGACAAGAAGCACAAGAGTTCCAGTCCTCCAGAACAGAAAGTTTGTTAATGTCCCTACTATGATATTTCAATTGCAATTTAACATTTTCAATTTCATGTCTCACTGTTAATTGAATAATCCAAACTACCTGGCTGCTTTAAACCTCTTAATGCTTATCTTGTCTCACATTCTTATGAGTGCTAAGTGGTAACAATAAAAGTTGCTGATTGTCACAGATTTTGTTGCTTTGTGGTCCTCCTGGGCTTGGAAAGACGACGCTTGCACATGTAGCTGCTAAGCACTGTGGATATCGTGTGATTGAGGTTGAATGATTGCTATTCATTTTCATGAATTTCCATCAGCCATTTTATTATTTTAATAAATTGTTTATCATTTTATTCTTTTTTAAATTCATTTTGGTCTACTTTATAAACATGCATACCAACATATATCGCATGATAAGTCTATCTCTACATCGGGTTTAAAGAATTCGGTGGCTGGCAAGAAAATAATTAGTAGCAAATCTGATTGGTTGTTTGGGTTGTTTAAAGAAATTGCAAAGCTAATAGATTAATTTAACAAAGGAAGAATCCAACGTACAGAAATGGAAAATCAATTTTAACCCTTCATTCTCCTAAAAGAATACTTCTATTTACTAACTCCACATTTCTTCATTTTGTTCTTCAACAGTTAAAATAGTTTACTTTTTAATTACCTTTTTTTTTTTGCTTTTCAATATTTTTTATTGAAATAAAAATCCTTGGATTTATTTAGTTTCTTTCTTTTTCATCCAAAATCCTAGGAATCTAACTAACAGTCCACAATTCTTTTGTATTAACTTTCAGAAACCATTATTTCCCTTCTAGTTAATCCATAATAACATACACTGATTGTTTGCTTCTATAAGCTTTTCATTCTAGGTGTGCATACAGTGGCGGATGTGGTATAGGGGCATGGTGGGTACTTGACCCACCATTTAAAAATAAAAAAAATAAAAAAATAGTACTAATAAACTTATAATCTAGTCCAGACTAACCAAAATTTTAATCATATGTTCATAACTTATTTTTATTCCCCTCTTTCTAACAAACTTGTTGAAACAAATAAGCATGAAACACATTTGTATATGCTTTTACAGTTAGTGTTACTTCTTCCTGTCGCAACAAAAGCAGTATAACTAGTTTTTTAGCAATTACTACAATAAAGAATAAATTGCAGAATAACATAGGAGATGAATAATTGTTGTTGTCATGAATGTTAGTATGGGAAAATTCCCTTTTTTGGTTATATAGTATATTCTTTATCCACCATTTGATACCACGTTACAGATTTTACTTTTTGATGTCTGGTTTGGATGGAAAATGGATCCTTCTGCTACTTTTCCATTACTTATTTTAAACGGCATCAAGTATTTCGATGTAATAGTAATTGGTATTTTAATTTTTCTATTACTTTGAATTTAACTATTTTTTTTATTAATTATATGGTAATTATTGTAATAAATTTAATTATAGATAAGTGATCCACCAAACCAAAAGTCCTGGATTCGCCATTGTGTGCATGTGATTGATACTTTTTAAATGGGTTTAATCAGTATCAGTTGTTGCCTTCTTCACTCAGGTTCTGCTATGTAAAACTCTACTAGATGTGTGTTTATTTAGAAGTCTCTGAAACCTTTCAATTTGCATCAACTGCTTTTGACGAATGTGAACTTTCCGATATTTGTTTGTCCCTGTCACAGGTTAATGCAAGTGATGACCGATCATCTTCAACCATTGAAACTAAAATTCTTGATGTGGTTCAGATGAATTCTGTTACTGTTGATTCAAGGCCGAAGTGTCTGGTTTGTTCTGCTGTTGTTTTTATTAAGAAACTATTTCCCTTATTCCTTATTTTCTCGGTTTTTTATTTTTTTTTTTTGGTTGTCTCCCTCTTGTGGTTAAATGCTTTTTTCTGATGCAATGGTTGGTACTGTTATTTAAGGTTATCGATGAAATAGATGGTGCCCTGGGAGAGGGAAAAGGTGCTGTGGATGTCATTCTTAAATTGGTAACCCATACAACTTTTATCTCACTTTTGACATTTTCTATATGGTTCCGACTTTGTTGAATAGCTCAGAGCATGCATTTAGATATGCTTTTTTTTGTGTCTCTTATAAACTCACTTTTATCTGTCTTCCCTTCCTTGGATGCTTAAATACCGTACAAAAAAAATAAAAGAAAAGAAAAAGGGCGGGCTACTAGAGTGCAATTCTGACCATTTCATTCTTGAATATAGAGACAAAAAGAACCACAATAAACTTAGTAATTTCTTCATATTTGTATATCAAAATGGCTGATACATTTTCACAGTCAGTGTATCTTGTTATTATTTTTCTTGTATTCTTCATATTAAACTTGTTTATGGATTCTTTATAAATAATTATGATTTGAATATCTTAAAATGTATGAATTCTGTCTATTGCCACCAAAGTTCATAGACTCCGTGTCGGTTTATCTTTCTACTCTTTTGCTGCAAAATATGCAAATAAACTATTCTTAGCTTAGGAAAATTAAGAAAAAGAACATAATGTTCAAGTAAATCAAGCAAGAATTTAGGATAATTTTGTCGGTATTGAAATGATGATCATCATTGTTGTAGTTTAGGGTGTTTTTGAATTGTAAGCCATCATGTATACTGTGGATGTAAATAGAGGTGCCTAGGATAATTATAAATAAGTTATGTGATTTATGAAATCCTTATCTGTTTAAAAAACTCTACGTTACTCAACTGTATTTAACATCAAGCAATCTAAATTCACATATTTTTGAACTCTAGTGGATTTTTGGGTGCACGAGTATTTGGGTGTGTGGATTATGTATAGTTGCCATTTGCATTTAGTACTTGCTTTTGATGTCATTGGTTTGCCTATCTTACATCTTGGTTAAACTAGCCAAACTATTGATGATCATCAAAGTGCTCTCTACATTCCATGGATTTGTGTAATCTACGAGAGCTGATTCTTGAAATCTATATCATAATCCATTACGATTCAGGTATCTTCTGCCGAAAGGAAAAGTGACAGTGGAAAGGAAAATGTTCAAGGGGCGAATTCTGGTCGGAAGTCTTCTCGAGAGAAGCCAAGTAATTCACAGTTATTAAGGCCTGTAAGTAATGATCTCATCTCAAACTGGAGAGAGAGAGAGAGAGAGAGAGAGAGAGAGAGAGAGAGAGAGAGAGAGAGTATATTCAAATCTGAGATATAAATGTGTGCAATATGCAGGTTATATGCATCTGTAATGATCTATATGCACCAGCACTAAGGCCCTTGCGTCAAGTAGCCAAGTAAGTACTTGATCATTAAATTTTTGGTTTGTGAATTTTTTACGCTCTAAGGCTCCGTTTGGATTGGCTTCTGAAAATGTGCCTTTGGCTTTTGCTTCTGCCAAAAACACTTCTAAAAGTGGTGTTTGTTTGGGCTTTTGAAAAAAGCAAAAGCACCTCGAAAAGCTAAAAAAAGTGTTTTTGCAGAAGCCAAAAGCACCTAATAATGTGTGCAAAGTCTTAAATGCCCCTACTACTTAATATAAATTATACTATAAATATATCTTATTCCAATATAATAAGCATGTCCTTTTTGGTAATTACTACATTTCAAAAGTACTTTTCATTTTTACTTATTCAAAAATATATATATATTTTATATTTTAGAAAAGCTATTTTTCAAGAATTTCATCCAAACACAAAAGTTGCATGCTTTTGCTTTTGCTTTTGACTTCCGCTTCTGCTTCTACTTTTGGCTTCTGCTTTTTCGGTTTTAGATGTACATGATAAATCTAACTTCCTGGTTTACCAAGACAGTTACAGCCATACCATTTAGGCGTTTTAAAGCTAATAAGTGGCATTTGGGGCTGCACACACCTCTTCTAAGCTGCCTATGTACAAGTTTTATCACATCACTTCACTTAGTTAACAAGGATTTTCATCTAGGATTAAGCCACACATAGTTTTGAATATAAAGATAAACATATTATAAACCATACAGTAACCACACAACCATACGTTCAACAAGCATGCACACAAAATGGAAACGTACACATCACGTTGGTCCTATAACTCTGTCAGTCCTAAAACGTCGCCTGTAGTTTAAAATTGCTGGTTAAAAACCGTACTACCTTTTGGGCCTCAAAAAACATTGCCAGGTCTGAACACTGTCCATCATCTGGCCAGAACTCTCGTTCACAAAGATCAATGTTGTTACAATAGCATGAGCCAACATTCCAAAAGAACACCATAAGTGAAAATAGGCATTTATACATGATCTGTAGCATTTAAGATGGAAATATATAAAAAGTCATCAAATGTGTAAATATGGCCCCGTTTGGATGGGCTTTTGAGTAAGTGCTTTTGGCTTTTGCTTTTGTCAAAAACACTTTTAATGAAAAAATGTTGTTTGGATGGACTTTTGAAAAAAAGCAAAAGCACCTCGAAAAGCGAAATAAATGCTTCTAGAAGAGGCAGGGTATGGGTGGTTCTCCGAAAAGCACCTAGTAATAATGTGTGCAAAGTCTAATGCCCCACTAATTTATTTAAATTACACCATAAATATATACTATTCCCATATAAGTAGCATGTTTTTGGTAATTATCACATTCCAAAAGCACTTTTTATTTTTACACGTCCAAACACACTTAAAAAAAGAAAAAGAAGCTGCTTTTCAAAAATTCCATCCAAACACAAAAACAAAAGTTACTTGTTTCCGACTTTTGCTTATGCTTTCTTAAAATCCTAAGGGTGTTAACACTCTTATTTGTACGTATTGCAGGGTTCACATTTTTGTCAAACCAACTGTGAATCGTATCGTAAACAGGTGAAGCTTTTTCATTTCTTGGTCAAATTATGTAGTTCGTCCATGCATTTTTTTCATGTTCATGGCTTGTGTGTGATATACGATCTTTACCAAATACCAAGGCCAGTGCCAAACCATTTTCATTGATATATATTTGTATGGCAATGCGATTTGATTGTAATTGCGCATATTTACCCTCCATTCAAATAGGTACATCTGAACAATACTTCTCTTTATTAACACATAACTTTTAGATAAGGTGGTCATTTGGCATTGAGTAATTAAATCAGTTCTTTACATTTCATATGTTAATTTCAATGCTTAATGTTGTTTCCTCGAGTACCCATTTTTGCTTGTAGAAATTTAGATGCAAAATAAAAAGCAGAATTCTGAGTATCAATTTTATTTTTGAACTCCTTTTGACGTTTAGTGTTACACTTCTTTTGGTTTCTATATTAGTTAAGCGTTCCTCGTACATGTTGCACGATGTCTGTAAAGCAATTCTCTTTTGTGGATTGTTCTAAAATAAAGAAATTCTCATCAATAAATTTAATAGGAAATTTGGTTCTTTGAGCTATCAAAATGTTAGCAAACATTCACTAATTAAGTTATGGGGACACAAATATTCTTTCCAACAGGTTAGAATGCACCGATTAGTAATTTTGAGCATATTTTCAAGTAGATGATTTGGCTTGGTTTGTTAACTTAAGGAGGCAAGCTCTAAAATATTTCATTTCATTAGCTTACGGGCTTGACCTGATTTTGTGTGGCTTGGTTCATTTAACAAACAAGCAAAGCTCAGCTTGGCTCTACATGGCTGCATAGTAATTCATTTGTATTTACTTGCTTATTTTATTAACTTGTTGGCTCTACATGACTGCATGATTTAATTCACTTGTATTTATTTTCATATTTTTTATTCAATACGTAATATGAAAGCAATGTCCTTATACTATGTAATTTATATGAAATTGGCATGTTTCTTCATTCCTCATTAATGAGTGTGGGTCCGGCCTGTCTTGGTTATCATTAAGAACCACTTCTTGTTTCTAACTGAATTGCATAACTATAAATGATAGGTTGAAGTATATCTGTAACAAGGAAGGAGTGAGGACGAGTCCTGTTGCTTTGGCTGCACTGGCAGATTATACCGGTTACTCATTCATACTTCCATTCTTATTTCACATGTTTGAATGTTTTTGGAACAACATATTATAGATTTATGTTGTAGAAATATTTTCCATGTATTCACCAAAGAATGAAGCTATAAATAAATGCAAGAAAATTTCCCTACCCAATTTTCAACCTAATCTACCACTAATTAACAATCTGTATTAGTTATAGAATAATCAATTTTGTCAGTCAAGCTGGAGCATATAGATCATTGGCATTGAGGTTGTTGCATATGTAATCCAGCCAAGGTCATCTCAAGGACTTAGTAAAGATATCTGCTAACTGATCATGGGACTTAACATGATCATATGTAATTAGATGTAAAAACTACTGTACTGCGTAGTGGAGTTTCTTTAGGAGAGTTGGTTCACTAACAGGCCCAAGTCACCAAATTGCAATTCATGAAGAGTTTCTTTGGCCATAGAAGATCCCATGTTATCAAATCCATTGCATGGTACTACGTATTGGATTTTATAGATACACTCTTTGTTGCTCTTCCCTGAGATTTGATTATGAATACGCTAGAAGGGGAGCATTTGCAAGTGAACTAGCCAATGTGCATGATGGCTTGGAACTTTTCTCGAGGAACGCTGCAAGGCAACTTTAGAAACTATTAACTAACTATGCTAAAAGTGATGATGTTTGGGTGAAACCCTAGTTCTTCTAAGTTATCTTTGTGGCTCTGATGCCATATTCAGACTTGGGAGAATAAGTTTTTCTATATTTCTGGATAATGAAAGAATGATTAGAAAATTACAAATATTACACTAATGGAATACAGAGATTTAATTGGGAATGGGCTTTATTGTGCGTTGGCTCATAATCTTGAACACATATATTTGTAAATCTCCTTTTTGTTTTGCATTATAAATTGTTAGAAATTAAGTTGTGTATTTTTAACTCATTTGGGAGTTTAGTTGACCTAACTTATTAACATAACAAATAACAGTCAAAGTAAATAATATTAAAAACCACTGTGCTGGAGAGTTCATATCCTAGATCTAATTAAGCAGTATAGATGCAAGATTTTAAAGAAAGGAATAGGACTAGGAACTTTATGGTTTTTTAACTTTATTAATACTATAGTTGGATTGTTTTGGCTGAAGACTTAGTAGTCAAATTCATATCTGATTTCTATTTTCACTTATTAGATGATCTAAATGTCAAAAAGTTGCAAATCAATTCTAACTATTGCTCTTCTCAGAATGTGATATACGCTCGTGCTTGAACACACTTCAATTTCTACACAAGAAGAAGGAAGCTCTCAATATGGTCTGATTTCTTTCACCTCCGGCCTTTTTTTTGACCTGTATAGTTCTTCCAAAATGGTATATTGCTTTTTACACTAAAACAGTAAATGCTGAAAAATAAATGCTCTCTCACACTTTTTGTTTTATTCTTCATGACTAGTCAATAAATTCAGTTGATTAACCAATTACTTTAATATGCAAACATGTAATTACACTTGAACATGGCATTATATCCGGACTTGTATTAACTGATTAAATTGAATTCTTACATTATTACTTATTATACTAAATGAAACCGTTCTCACGAGCATTTTTCTGTTTAAGATGGAGATTAGTTCTCAAGTGGTTGGTCGGAAGGATGTTTCCAGAAGTGCTTTTGATATATGGAAAGCGGTAAGTTTAATGTCTTATTACTGTTTTCAAGAATCAAAACACTTTTTCATTGCCTTGTTCTTAAATCTAAGTTTCTGTTCTTTCTATGTAGATCTTCCAAAAGAAAAAGGTGAAACAGTCAAAGAAATTTGATCAATCTGGCTCCAGCATGTCTAAAGACTTTGAGTTTATGTACTCTTTGATATCTAACCGGTAAGCATATTTGTTTTTCTATTTTAAGGGTTAGCATAATGGATCATGGTTCAGATTATATGCTTACATATTTTCTGTATAATCACAGAGGTGACTATGATTTAATATTGGATGGAATTCATGAAAACATTTTGCAGCTCCATTTTGTTGATCCTGCTATGCGAAAGACTGTAAGTCTCATTAGTGACTCTATTTCTTTGTATCTAATGCAACCCATGCGCTGCTTCGTTATGCATCCAAGGGAAAAATGTCTTTCAGGTACAATGTTTGGATAACCTGTTGATTTCTGACATAAACCAGCGGCACATAATGCGTACACAACAGATGTCACTTCTAGGTAACATTGCTCTAACAATATGCACACACTGAATTAAATTTCTGGTGATGCATGGTTGGTGCTAATTGGTTGATTTGCTTTCCACAGTTTATCAGCCTCCAATTGCGATGCTTATACACAGTCTTGTAGCCCAAGTTGAGAAGAAAGACATTGAATGGCCAAAGTCTCTCCAAAGGTAAGTAAGTTCTTATGGTTCTTTTTCTGCCAGCAGTTTTGTGAATATGTTTGATCCATTGTCATTCTACAGACATAGAGCAGTTCTGGGAGAAAGGATGGACATGTTCCACATGTGGCATAACAGAATATTGCCAAACATTTCGAGACATTTGTCAACAAGATCCTTTGTGGAAGTTTCAATTTCTCCATTACTGCATATTTTGTCACCACCGACTATGAGACCGGTAACTTATGTAGAAAATTAGTCACATGTTTTGGTTTACGGTTTTTGTGCTTTTAAAACAAATCGTGCAAGTTAAAGAATCTTAGAGGTCCAAATTTTAAGGCTCAAGTCTTTATTCATAAATAAATAAATAAAAAACTGTCAAGGTGTATGGATATGGGATTCACTTTTAAATAATGCTATGTGTGTGAGCCAATAGAAGCTGATTTATTTTTCAAAAGTTCATTTTATTATTTTATCAGGACTTACAAATTAAATAATGCATGTCTTTATTTTTGTATGAATAATTATTTAAAAACTAAAATGTAATATTTTTTACAATTTATCCACTTAAGTGACTGTTTTGGCTATTTACCTAATCCACGCATTTGTTGGCCGTTTTTCAAAGTATAGTTTTTTCTTTTTTTTTTTCAAAAAGACAAAATAGAATAAGTCATACCTTGTTAGCTAGGGATGCAATTTACCCAATTTTAAAGCATTGCCTTGTACATTGACTTCTTAAATTATTTTGTTTGTGCCATTTAGTCAGTTTATCTTCAAATTGATTGGTCCCGAGTGTGAATTGCTTAAGGGGCATTCTTTTATTTGCAGGTTGCATTGCATTTGCTTTCAGAAAATGAGAAGAGTGATTTAAGTCAGTTGGTGATGAGCATGGTCTCATATGCTTTAACATACAAAAATATTAAATCTGTTCGATCTACTAATTTACGGAAAGAAGATGCTTTAGATGTAATTACACTCTCACTTGATCCACCCATTACAGAATTTATACACTTTAAGGTTAGTATTCTGCTTTCAAGATTTGACCTATAGTTTTTGTTGAATACTTGGTATTCCCATGGAAGTCTCACTTCTATTATTTGGTTTATCAGGGCTATAATTCATTTCATTTTGATCTATCATTAGCTGTGAAGCAGGTCTTGGTTCATGAGGTAAGTGTTGGAAGCTACATATTAATATATGAGTACATGATATCTGTACTGTGCACGCCTTCCATTTCTTATTTCCACTCTGTTTTATTATTGATATCATACAAAAGTGTTAGGTGATTTGTTCATGCTTGCTTTATATATGCTCCATCTGTTTTATTATGATACAAAAGAAATATACCCAAATGGTTGTTGGATAGCATGGAGTTGCCCTGGAGGTGGCTATTTGCTAATTATTGTCCCTTGCCTTCTGAGATCATGAGTATTTGAATAACAATGTCAATCTATCAGTTGTATATATTGTGCATGCATAAGATCGGAGCATGATTCCCATAGTGCTGTTTTTCACATAGGAAATCAGGCATGCACACATGGTTTGGTGCATACTGCTACTGATTTATAAAGTCTTGTTCTGTTAATTCTTGTTTGTCTCAGAAAATTTATTGTAGTTAAGAAGTGTTATATCGATTCTCATGTGGCTACAGCCTTCTAAAGAAGTATAGCAATTAGATATATATAGATATACTTCCTCCGTTCCTTTTTAATTGACATGGAGGGGGTTTTATCACTGTTGATTGAGTAACTTTGATACGACTTTTTAACACAATTATATAAATAAAATAATAGTCAAGTGAGATCTTGTTGGATTCGTCTAATCGCATAGATTTAGAATATTGAATTTTTATAATGTTTGCTTGTATGCAATTTGAGTTACTAAGGATGAAAAATATGTATTGAATTGCGTGAAATATGGTCCGTGGCAAATATTAAGGAACGGAAATAGTATATTTGATGTGCGGCCTTGCATTTCTTACTTGTATATCTTAGTCACAGGAAGCTATGTTGCTAAATTCATCAGCACCAGTAAAAGCTAATGGCTGGCATCATATTTTTCAACGAGAAAGCCTAATAGTTTAATATGTATTCAGCATAATATGCATATACATGTATAGAAATTTAAAATGAATTGTTTAATTGTTTAATGGATTCAAATTGTATTGCATGTGTTCTGTGAAAAGGATTGAATCTCACTAGTTGCATCGTAATTTAGAGTATGATGTTGATATATTATTATTTATACTGCAGGTGGAAAAGCAAAAAATCCTGCAAAGTAGCCTATCTAAATCAAGCGATCCACACACAAAAGAGAATATTGACCCGGGGAAGAATTACGCTGGAAGTGGACTATCATTAAACTTCGGTCATAGAAATGAATCTATTGAAAAGAAAAAGATTGGGGAAAGGAAAATTCCAACTGCTGGAAAAACTGGAAATTTGATGTGTTCTAATTCTAAAGTTGCAGAGCCTGGTGGTTCTATTGCTGTTGCCAAAGTAAAATCAGTAGAAAGACCAAAAAAGCGTGGCGGTGACCTGATGAGTTTCTTCACTCGGTACATTTGTCCTTTGTTTTGAATCTGAATTATTTTCATTTTATTTAAGCTTCAAAATCAATTTTGAACATTCTGAGTAAAGTAAACTTGTAAGTTGTGATGGATGACGATTGTCTACCTCATTGGTTTGTTCACTTACAGTATTTTTCCACCCTAGTGAATATATTCTCTTTCCGTCTCTGTAAGATCAGTCGCTAGGATAAGCCAAATGGCATATTCTCACTTTTTATCCTCTGGATTCTATTTGCCAAGTATTTCTATTCACGACCCAGTGATGGAATACATATTTCTTGTCTTGAACAGGTCTAGAAAGGTCGGCGATGAAGATGATCCTCAAGTTACCAACAATGCTGAGCAGAGGCTAGGGAAAATGCAGAGAGACTCACACACCTTGTTGTTTAAATTTAATGAGGTATGGACTTATTACTAAAAGGCTCTGCATAATTGCTTTCAGCTTCATGTAAATAATAATGACTTGCTAGATTGCTTTTAGAGATTACACCATGAAAACACCAGGCCATAACTTGAAATGGATGATCTTCTCCATTGCACTATAAAAATGAAGGCATATCAAAGCTAGTTACTTGTGTTAATAATCTATGTCTAAGTTACCTGACACCCAACCAATTATACTGTTTATGTCATTGTTGTTAACCAAAGGAAAAAGGGGAACTAAAATGAACACAGCTAAAGCATTTCTTTAAGGGGTTTTGCTTTGAAGCATAATATAATGGAGTGCCAGTGTTTTTTGACTTGAGAGAATTTTATCGAGCCTAAAAGATTGAATCGTATGAACGATGTCACAGATGCAAACTCCTGAATTTATTAATTTAGGAGATTTCATTTTGTGCAATTTTCAGAACTCTGCTTGGATCAACTACTCCATGTTTTTTGAAATGCTCAATCTGTGTGACATTGTGAAAGAATTCATGAGACCATCAAGTCTTGTTATCACACCATGACAAATCTGAAAATGACCAGTGATTTGTACATTATGATTGCATCTGTATCTCCAGTTAAACTGCCACTCATTATACTTTTATAAGCCATCCACAACTAATTTTCCCCTGTCTTTGTATTCATGTGCAGGGGTTCACAAATGCAGTGAAGCGACCGGTCCGAATCCGGGAGTTCCTTCTATGATCTAAAAACCATATACTGTAGTGTATAGTTAATTGTCTTGTGTAAGAAACAATATAGGGTGATTTCTTGTTTGTTCATTATCATGCTTGTATCATTCACATTATAATGGAGCTTCAAATGGTGGGTGGATGACATGAGTTTCTTTTCTTTTTCCGAAATGTGGATGTATAATGCTTGTCATCTTTTGGAAAGGAGTAAACAAATTATTGTATTTCACATAAAAAAAAGATGAATTTTAAGTATGAGATGACACATAAATAAAAGATGACAACCACTTTAAGGGTAATGGATCATTTGGCCTATGAAGGCACAATCTGCAACACTCTTGTGGCTATAGATCGGGAACACCCAAAGGCATATATTAATTGGGTTGCAAGTTATATCAAAGATAAAAGTACATTGGGACACGACCCGAGCTGTAAGCCAAAATATGAACATAAATGTTCATGGGGGATGTTTTATGTCGATCGTGTTCATGGGTAAGAGTGTTAATTCATTTGCTTTGATTTAAATATTAATGTTTATGTTAACTTGATTTTCTGAATATTGGCTTAGTGGTCGATGCAGAGAATGAGGATAACTTGAATTGGATCTCTTCGAAGGAGGTTGTATTGGTTCTTCGTTACCAAATATTCACGAAAATATGATACTGTTAAAAGAATATTAATGACATTAATAACTTATAAATTCCATCATGGTTCAAATATTGGTACTACTACGTTACCAAATAAGGGACCTGAAGTCTTCCTTTGATGATTGTCGGATCCATCATGTACTCAGAGAAGGGAATAAAGTAGCGGACCGGCTGGCCAAACATGGTGCGGGGATTGAAGCTTTCTACACCACTTGGGCCTTCCCGCCAGATTTCGTCTTGGGGGATTTAACGGCGGATGCTTCCGGCGCGTGGTTCCCCCGTTTCTAGCTTCTTATCTTGCGTTTGGTTTTTATTTGTTTTGATTTTCAGGTTTTTTTATTTTGTACTTCTCTTTTTTCTCTGGCTTCGGCTCATCAAAAAAAAATATTGGTACTACCAAGTCGCACCATATAATTTAATAGCATGAACCAAATAAAGATCAAATTCAAAACCCCAATTCCAAGCGCGAGTCTAATTAATTTAAACTAAAAGGAGTTCAATTCCTAGCTACGCCATTGAAACTTTGGAAGCTTATTATGAGATGTAGTCCAATAAAAGTTGAGTAGATATAAATAAAAAGAATTAAATATTTTTTTTAGGCCATCAATAAGCAGGTAATTCATTGTTGGGTTACGAAAGATTGAATTATGAAATTGAGCTACCAATAGGTATTCAGGCTGAATTTAAAACCAATTTGACCAATACCATACAAAATCGTGCCGCATGCAACCCATTCACTACGTGATGGCCAAAAAGCAGAAATTGTCTCCTTTAGGTGGCCTATTTTAATTTTTCTAGTAACTAAAATAAATATTACTCCATTCATTCCATTATTTATGCCTCACTTTTCTTTTTTGTTTGTTTCAACATTTTTTTGTCTCATTTTTATTATAGTAAATAATTAAATATTGATAATCAAACCTATCTCAAGTCCTCCCAACCTATAGGTTGGACCGTTGGGAGTTCGATTTCCCATCCAGCATCTTATCTCTCACCCTTGTCCATTTATAATTTGTGTAGCCTGAGCTCACAACAATAATTTCTTAGTCTGTATAAGTTGTTCAGTAAAAAAAAATCACCAAACCTACTACATCACATCGATAAATAAATTAAAATTTTAAACCAACGACAATTTATAAATTCCAACCCACGACCATACATCACACGTAAATAAATTAATTAAAAATTTAAATTTAATATAATCACATCACATAAATTTCTAGTTTACTCCTACATTAAATACCCTCTATCATCACATAAAATACCGTGCTCAAAATACCCTTACATGAAATAAATACTCATTAAATTGTGACGGACAAAAATATTGTGACGAACAATAAAAATAAAAATGAGACATAAATAAAGAGTCGGATGAAGTATTATTTATTTTATTTTTTTAAAAATAATAGAAAACCTAAAATAGGTCACCAAAAGGTGACCATCCATTTCAACTTTTTGGGCCAGCGCGTGAGAGTGCGTGGCGAGTGGCGCACACACGGCTCGTTACGTTGTGGCGTTGACTTGGTCAATTTAGCCTTAAAAAACTAGCCGGAATTCCTCGCGGTGGCTCAATTTCATAATTTAATCTTTTGTGGTCCAAAAGTAAATTACATACCTATTGATGGCCTAAAAAAATCTTTAAATCAAAAAAAAAAAATGATAAGAAGCTCTTATAATTTATTTGTAACAGGCAATCTTATTTACAAAACTTCTTATTCAGTAAATGATAATAAATACTCCATCGGTCCCATTGGAATTGTCTTGTTACTGTTGGACACGAGAATTAAGGTAGAGTAGATTTGTGAGTAAACAATGGGGTCCATATAGTTGTTGGAGATGAAAATTATTTCTATTTATAGAAAGAAAGAAGACATTTGTGATGAGACATCCAAAAATAATAAGTATGACATTTTAGCTGGGACAGATGGAGTAATAAAATCTCTAATAAATGATAACAAATGAGGCCTAGCTAAATTCGATTACACCAAAGCATGGCCAGCTTTTCAAGGGCCGGTATTCAATAGATTGTAAAACACCGTATATGCCAAAAAAAATAACCTCAAATAGTATGGTTTTTATTTATTTTTCCTAATTTTTTTTGGTATATATACGCGCAAAGTGTAGGCAAAAAGACAAACTAAAACCAATATTGCAGAAGAGGAGGAGGGAAGATTTTTAATTGAATTCCCTCCATAACATAAAAAAATATAAATAAAAAATAAAAAATTACATACACACTCAATACAAAATCAAAAGCATAATAATTATGTAAAATATGAGAAGAGGAGTTGTCTAAATTATCAAGTCCACTTGTCTTCCAATCATAATATTGGAGGTTTGATTCCTCACTTCTTTATAATTTGTGTAATATAAGTTCTCACCCCGGACACTTGAGTCACTTGAGAAAAAATTGTGCTAATAAAATAAGATGTACTTCCTCCGTTTTTTAAAGATAGCTACAGACCCACTCAGCACGTAGTCCAATGCACATTTTAAACCATTAATAATTCAAATTCGGTACATGTAAAAATTCTAAAAGTTCGATATTTAAAATCTACAAGACGAGACGAATCTAACAAGATCACACTTGGCTATATTTTAACTTGTATAACCATGAGAAACCTTTAAGTCAAAGTATATAAGTGAACAGTACTCATTAGTCAACAGTAGCTAACAAAAAAAAAAAACGGAGGGAGTACTTCGTACTACATAAATGGATGATGCATCATCGATGGCTTGAGACAAAGAATTCCACCCCCTTTTAGTCAAGCATTTGTTTGCCTCTTATGTCTAATCAATTGCTTTAATAATAATTCAGTACCAAATAAATAAATAAAAATAACCCTTGAAAATTTTGTTTAAAAAACGCAAACCTTAGAAGGGAAGTCATATTAAATTGAAATATAAGAAGAAAAAAGAAATTTGAGTGATGAGTGGTGAGTGCCCACGGTTGATTTTATGTGCACTAATTGTGGCATATTTTTATTTATTACTATTATTTTGTATTTTTTTTTTTCTAACTTACCTCACACGGAAGACTTGGAAAAATGAATTTGATACCTTTCGTCATTCTCTACAACCAAACATCATTTTTATTTTATTATATATATACATTTCTCATTAAAATAAAAATATAATTTGTCCTTTGTCATCCATCCTTTTCATTATATTGTCTTGTCACTTCTTTAATTAACTTTTCGTGCAATAAATTTTCATTATTTATTAATTTTTGTTTCCGAGTCTCCTCAAACATTTTCTTAATTACTTCGAAATTAGCTTTTTTTTTTTTTTTTCACGGTATCAGGATTGAATTCAAAGAATTTTTCTATATAAACGAAGTCTGAATTTGAGACCCAAAAGAATATAATCGATCTTGTGATTTGTGAAAGGAAGAAAATATCAAAATATTGTAATATTATAAACTTTATTTAAATGTGTAATATGGAGGAGTATAATTCAGTGATATACATACATTTCATCTTTAAGGAATATAATGAATTATTATATGAAAATGATAGAGTTAACGGTAAGTTGTTAACCTGGTATACATAGCCTTTTGTAATTGGGTTTGGTTATTTAAGGGTACGGTTTTAATATATTTAATTATTTTTGTTATAACTAAATACTACAAGAATTTTTTGTTCTAGCGACCGAAATTTTTTGATAAAATTTGGTCATTAAAGAGGTTAGCGACCGAAATTAGTCAGCTACCCCAGTTTTGCTGACCGAAATTCGTTAGCTACAATAGTTTTAAACTTTTAGCTACCGAATCCACAAATTTTCTAGTAGTGAAAGTATATATGTATATGAGTAATAAATAGGTACATCAATCTATCGATCCTAAATTATATACGTGAAGGTGTAAATTAATGAAAACGATTATTCATGTTAAATTCAATATTTAGTTTTTTCAAATTATAGTTGATCTGAAATTAAAACTCAGATTCTACTTAACTGTAATTTTCGACACATAATGCCCAATATCTTTTGTTTAAAGAGTTGTGGGAACCTATATCATATAGTAATTAATTACAAAGGAGATTAATATGGGGCAACCCATTTTAATCAACTATATTTATTTTCTGTTAAAAGAAAAAAGAATTAAATGAAAAGCCAAAGGAACAAGTGATGGAATTGGAATCCCTTGATATATAGTGTATTAACTTAAGGATTAAGGAATTTTTTTAATTCCATCAATGGATGAATTTGATGGAGATATATATTATTATATCAATATAAATAACAATATATAAAAATATAAACAGGGTATGAATGAATAAAAATACTTTCTTTGGGTGTGGACGTAAGTTGTGGTTGTATTGAGGGCGACTGCGTGTTCCAATGGGTCCTTTATTTAATTTCCTTTCGATTGGATTACGTGTTGAATCTCTCCTTTCCATACGTTTAAACAGGAAAAAAGAAAATCATATTTATTTATTACAATTACTATTTATTATATAATGTAAATGTACACTGGCATAATATATATTGTGGCATGGAAGATGACCTTTATAATTTCCTCAGAAGATATTTTATCAATCCTTTTCTTTAGCCTTTCCTCTCAGGCCTCTTCTTCTTCTTCTTTCTACTTTCATGATTTTTCCCTTTGTTTTCATTTTATGAATAGTATATGTAAGAAATTAAGGTTGTAATGGAAAGAAATAATAAGAGGGGAAAAGGGATAGGGGCATCTGAATGCTGCATGTGTGGAGATTATGGTCTTTCTTCTCATCTCTTCAGATGCAAAAACTGTCAATTTAGATACCAGCACAGGTAATTTCTTCTTTTTTTATATATATATTTATTTTTTATTTTTTATTTTCAAACTGAAAATGTAATGCAATCCTCAGCACAGGTATCTATTTTTTTTAGTGTTTTTTTTTTTCGGCGTAGCTATCTTTTCTTTTTTAGTTGGGAGTATTGCATATTATTATCTTAGAAAGTTAAATTATTACAATTTTGGTAATATTGTAATTTTATTTCTAATAATTGTTTGCAGGTATTGTAGCAGTTTATACCCAGAAGCCAAATCCTATAGCAGTTGCAATTGGTGCCTCAGCCAAAAGAAGGATAAGAAAATCAAAGGTGTTGAAGTGAATGCAAAACTCTGCAGCCTTCCAAAATCTTCACCACCACCACCACCATCAAGTCATCACAAAACCCCGAATATTGATCACATGATGATAAAGATGACCAAAATAAAGAGGACACCATTAGGGAATCATAACAACAAGGGAAGTTTGGAGAACAAAAAAGTGCCGCCGCCTAGTGATCAACAACCACAAATGATCGAGAGTGGTAAAGAGTTCCGGGCTGACCGACCCGGCCCGACTTCAGCGATAGGGAGGAACCGGGTCATGATCAATCATCGCGGTGGGATCGGGAAAATGATTATTACAAGGAGGAGTCAAGAGATGTCTAAGGTTGGTGGGAATCATGAGATGATTGTGAAAAAGGTGTTTAGGCATAAGGTGAGAAGGTATAAGCTTTTGGATGAAGTGTCAAGTTGACATATACTGTCGATTGAACAATAATCACATCATGGTTTTCAAGTTCTTGCTTGGAATCCTCCTCAATAATATTTTAGGCCCTTTTCGAAAATGGACTTGGACTAATATTTATTACATCTATGAGTAAGATAAGTTCATGTGATCATGTCACAATTCCCATAAATCATTCAACTCTCCCATGTTGAATTGCTAGTATAATTATGACATTGAGTATGTTTGGATGTTAGCATATTGGGTAGCATATAGCGGATTAGAAGAGCATATTCTCTCACAATCCTCTCTCTGAATCTGCTATCTGCTAGCGGATCCGCTGACTCCCAAACATACCCATTATCTATTGATTGGTAGGTTGCATATCAATCGCTCAATCGCCTCTTGTTTATTTTAAAAAAGTTTAAAGTAAATTGGTAAAGAAAATAACATAATATTTGTAATTACTCTTCCCGACAAAGAAGAAATACAATGTACACTTCCTGTGATGGAAGAATATGCGATGAGAAAGATTTTATCTGATATGAAGTATGTTTCTTGTGATGTTTGAACCTACAGACTCTTCAAGGGGCTGTATCGTAATCCGATTGCTTCCCTACTATAATACAGGTTGTTGCATATCTTGGTAGGGATTATAAAAAAATTAAAAAAAAATTAAAAAAAATCTGTTTCCACTAAAAACAATGTGGGTTTTTTTTATTTTATTTTATTTTATTTTTTTTATGAGCCGAAGCCGGGAAACAAAGGGAAAAAAAGGAAACAAAAAACCAAGGAACACACCAAAACAAATAAAAACAAGGCGACAGGGGAACAAAACTAGAGGCGGGGAAAGCACACTCCAGCCTTGTCCGCTTCAAAATGCACCAACGCGAAATCCGGTGGGTAGGCCACGAGGTGAAGAAATCCTCAGCCGAGGCACCATGCTTGGCTAAAGCGTCGGTCACTTGGTTCCCCTCCCGGAGGATGTGGAGAATCCGGCAATCAACAAAGCTCCTGCGGGCATCCTGAATATGTGAGATGAGTCCTGCGAGGGGTGAAAAGGGTGACAAGAATCCAAAAGTTGAATGGAGAGGAGAGAATCCATGTAACAGCAGATGGATTGGAAACCCATTCTCTTTACACACTCCAGCCCTTTGGCCAGCGCTGCAAGTTCCGCGTAGATGATGGTTTGGTGCCCCAGGAAGCCACTCTCCCCCCTGATCCAGTTCCCTTCACCGTTTCTAACAATAAAACCATAGCCCGTTCAACTCGGACTTCCCATAGAACTTCCATCCACGTGGAGAATATTCCCACTCGCTTTGGCCTCATTCCAGTTAATCCAACGTGTCAATCCAGTGGCCAAGGATAAAGGCTTTCCTGCTGTTTGTAAGTCTTCGGCCAGTCTCCATATTTCTCTTTTGATCGCCCAGCCCGTGCGTTCTTTCCCTCTGAAAATCCGCGCGTTTCTCTCAAGCCATATGGTCCAAAGGCCAGCCAGGAAGGGCGGACCATAGTAGCGGTTCATAGCTTGGAGGAAGACTCTAATATCCTCAGTGGGAATGGAGCTGCAGTCTTTAGGGATGTGGATCTTGAGATCACTCCATATCATACTCACCCAATCACAGTAAAAAAGGTAATGAGTCCAAGATTCAATCTCAGTGCTACACAGGAGGCAGAGGGGGGATGTAGCCAAGTGCCGGCTGAAACGTAGCAAGTTGACAGGCAGGGCTTTGTGAGAGAGAAGCCATAGAAAAAATCCAAATTTTTCTGGAATCGCTGCCTTCCACATCCACTTCCAATTCGAACTTTCCAAGCCAGTAGATGAGATGAAGTTATAGGCTGAAGAGACCGTGTAGGCGCCCGAGTTACTGAATTTCCAGACCCACAGATCAGGGACCGAAGGGTGAAGTTGGGGCGGGGGGTTTGAGCATATGTCATTTAGGATGGTCTCTGGGACGCTGGAGTAGATGTGTTTCCAGTCCCAATTCCCTTCCTTAATGACGTCTCTAACCTGTAGATCCAAATCATGGGACGCTATGAAGGGTAGGTGAGGCCCAAGTTGATCATTTTTCCACCACTTGGAAAACCAGAGGATGAGTCACCACAGCCCATCCGAAGTTGGAAACCACCCCTAATCAGTGGAGCAATTTTGTGGACGAGCTTGAGGGTGCAGGATCTAGCCGGGCAGGGGAAATTGGACAGGAAATCAGCCTCCTTATACTTTTCCTTTATCAGTTGAACCCACGGTTTGTCCGCCGAATGGAGAAGCCCCCAAAGGATTTTCCCCAAGAGCGATATGTTCATCCACTGTGCTCTCCTTAGGCCAAGTCCACCAACACTCCGCGGGGTAGCCACTTTGTCCCAGCTAATCAAGTGTATGTGCTTTCCATTGCGGTCTTTCCCAAGGAAGCGGTTAATACGCCTATCTATCGCATCGCACACACTCTCCGGGAGCCAGTGCAATTGCATAAAATAAGTTGGGATAGCGGCTAGGACAGCCCTACATAAAGTGAGGCGGCCCGCTTTGTTCAACAGTTTGCTGGCCCACCCTTCAAGTCTTCCATCAATACGATCCAAGATAAAGGCAAAGTCACGGATTCGTCTTCGTCCCATAAGCATTGGAAACCCCAGGTAGCTACCAAAAGAGCTCACGGCAGGCATGCTAAGAGTGTTTGAAATCCATATCTTGTCCTCAAGAGGGACAACCGCTGGCATGAGAACCTCAGATTTCAAAGGATTGAGGATGAGACCCGAGGCTTCACCAAAAACTCTCAGTGTTCGGTTGATGATCTCTGCACTGTCCCTGGTAGCCATAGCACACAGTATTAGGTCATCGGCAAACAAGAGGTGGGATATCCCAATGCCATTATCGGAGAGACGGATCGGCTGCCATCTGTTCTCTCTCACTAGTTTGCAAATCATACCTGAGAGTTTCTCCATAATTAACAAAAATAAGTAAGGGGAAATAGGATCCCCTTGACGAAGACCTCTTCCCGGTTTGAAATCCTCAAGAGCTTGGCCATTCCACAAAACCGAGTAGGAGGGGGAGGAGACATAAAACATGATCAATTGAATAACAGGCCCTGGGATATCCAATTCTTGAAGACACTTGTGTAAAAATTCCCAACGGACGCTATCATACGCCTTGGCAATGTCCACTTTTAAGATAATAGCCTTAGTACGATTCTGCGCCCCTGTCAGGTGGCCAAGAATCTCTTGGAGTATAATGGCATTGTCCACCGGCCCTCGGCCAGGAAGGAACACGCTTTGGTGGGCCGACACAGTAGCAAGGATGGCTGGTCTCATCCGTTGGACAAGAATTTTTGTCACAACTTTGTACATCACGTTGCAGAGCGTAATCGGCCTAAAATCCTTGAAACAAGATGGCGTAGGGATTTTAGGAATAAGACATATGTAGGCTTTAGCAATTTGAGGGAGGAAGCTCTTATCCCTGAAGGCCTGCCGAACAAAATCCACAACAGAGGAGTTAACCAGATCCCAGTACCATTTGAAGAAAAGTGCTGGAAATCCATCCGGTCCGGGGGATGCATAGCTATCCATACTAAAAAGGCCATGTTTGACTTCTTCCTCGGTGACCTCTGTAGCCATGTGATTTGTGATGGCTGTTGCAAGGGGGTTGAGGCGCGGTATATCAATATGAGTGGAGGCATCATATGATTCTTGTGGCGGAACCTGCCTGGCAGCAAACACTTCCATGAAGTAGTCACGTGCAGCGGCCCTAATAGTCGGAGCATCTTCAGACCATAGCCCGTTGGGAAGGAATAGACCATGCACCCGGCTTCTATGTCGCTTGCAGTTGGTGCGGGCATGGAAATATGAAGAGTTACGATCTCCCAACTTAACCCATTTTTCACGTGCCCTTTGGAACCAATGAACTTCTTCTTGCGCAAGGATGTTTTCATATTCATGTTTGAGCTCACGTTCAAGTATGGCCAGCCTGATGGAGTCAACAGATTCAAGGGTGCGAGCAATTCCCTCTAGCCTCTTGAGAATCTTGATTTTTTTCCACTTGTAGTTACCACCATATACACTGTTGAAATCAGTAGAGCCCTTCTTCACATTCTGCAATTTAATGTTAATGGATCCGGCAGGCAGTTTGTTCCAAGACGACTTCACAATCTCCTCATAATCTTTGTGATAGGACCAACTAGCTTCCCAGCGGAAAGGGGGCGTAGTGGGAGAGTTTTGTTGTCCGCATCGGAGCAAGAGGGGGGAGTGGTCCGACCCTATTCGAGGTAGCACAGTAATAGAGCCAAAGGGGAAAAGAGAAATCCACTCAAGGTTGATGACCCCCCTGTCGAGTCGCTTGGAGATGTGTTGATGGTCCCCAGTCGGACGAGACCATGTAAAGACTCCTCCTTGTGTGTTCATAGTCGATAGGCCACAGTCGTAGAGGACGTCCCCCAATTCCTCCGCCCTTGCCACATTATATAATCCCCCCTTCACTTCATCTTGGCCTAGAATTTGGTTCCAATCCCCCACTACTAGCCACGCCCCTTCAACGAGCTGAGACAAAGTTCGGATATCAGTCCAATTTTGCCGGCGTTCCAAATAGTGCTGAGAGGCATACAAGGCCGTGGCATACCACACAGTATCAGCCCCAGAGAGTTTGAGAGTAATTAATCTATCCCTTTCATCAAACAATTGAACACTGCATTGGGTATTATTTCGAAGTAGCACCCACACTCCCCCAGCCCTTCCACTCGCTTCCTGGATACAGAGTTTCGAGTACCCCTCAGTGAGGAAAAGAGTAGAAGACTTGACAAAGGCCGACTGAGGCTCCATGAGAATTACAATATCCGGGTAAGATTGCCGGATAAGGTCATGTAGAACCCTTCTAGAGTTACTACCAACTATGCCACCAACGTTCCAGACCATAATTTTAAAGTTTTGAAATTCCATAAAAACACAAAAATTGGGATTGGACTGAGGCAGGAATTCAAAACCACGCACCTCCGCTTCAGCAAGGGCCGAATTGAACGAAGCCCCCATCTCCGTCTGTACCTTCGGCCATAAAATGGTCTCTTTCCTCCGTAATTTTTCGTCCTTCCCCATCCTGGCTCAATTTGTTGCAGTCTGGGGTTGCCCCTTCAGCGCCTGTGAGCTCTTGCTCAGTTTCATCATTTGGACGCGAACGTTTAGAGTTCTGATTTTCCTCCAGAGCTTTTGGATATCCTTTTGGGTTAGCATTTGGGCTGCTCACCACAATGGCCTTTCCCACTTTAGATGGCCCAATCCGTCTATGGACAGTGTTGGTTATGGCCCGAAGAGGCTTCTCCACCCCATGTGCAAATTTGGGCTTCCCATTACTGCTTGGAGTCGAGGCCCTTTCCCCCTAGTCCTTATCAACAATTTCTTTGGTCCAGTATTCTTCTTTTCCAGCCCACTATTTTTCTTGAGCCCATTGCTCTTCTTTCTAGTCACTTTTATCCACTCACCACTTGAGGGTTGGGGTGAAGTATCCTCAAGCAGTGCGCCTCCACTCTGCAGAGCATTGGCATCATCCGAGCTCTCGTGACTTTCCTCTTCTGCGCAAGGAAAGGCTCCAGAGGTTTGACCTTCCACCTCGTTATTGTCACTCTCCATTTTAGTATCTTCTTCACAGACAGGTTGTACGGCTATCTGTTTCTTTTTGTCTTGCACTACCGAAGAGGAAACTCCAAAGATGGTTGTTGTAGCAGGTTCTTTTGACACAACAGCTGTTCCCGGAGGGTTGTTCTCTGGAGGAGGGCTCACCGGTGCTTCCACCGGAGCTGTCCCCGGAGCTTTGTTGCATTTGTGGCTAGCGTGGCCATAACACTGGCATTTGGAGCATAGAAGGTGAAGACCTTCATAGGCAACCTTATGCCACCTATCTCCCATGAACACACTGGATACCAAGGGGAGGCTCAAGTCAATCTCCACACATACCCTTGCAAACTTACCTCTAAATTCTCCTTTTGTAGTTGCATCAACTCTGATCGGTCGGCCCAGCGTGCTAGCCATTTTCGTGAGGAGGAGTTCATCAAAGTATTCGAAGCACAGTCCGGGGAACCGAGCCCACACCACCGTCCGTTTTGGAGTTTCATTGTCAGCTATGAAATTTGGCCGCCAGGGGCACACCATGAGGTAACTGTCAAACACCATCCAAGGTCCGTCTTGGAGGACTTTGGTTCTATCCTCTTCTCTATCAAACTTAACAAAATAGAATCCCGCCTCCATGTCAACCATTTGGAAGCGGTTTTCCATTTTCCATAATTTCGAGAGCCTGTCCAAGAGAGCAAAGTATCCCACTTTCTTTCCTAACACAGAGACGATTAGGGCGTCTTCATACGGTTTACAGATCCTAGCATGAAGTTTCGGATCTATGGTAATGCGAGGCTTGAGTCGGTCTCCATTCAAATAATCAATAGTTACCAGATGGCCATTGGCAGGGTCCTCGGACAGGGGTTTTGGGGCTGCTGATCTACCTTGAAGGACCTTGTCCCGGAAGGAGACAACAGCACCACCAGCAAAGTGAAACGGCGAGGCGGGAGGCGGAGCATCGGCTGCAGGTGAGAGCGGTGGCGAGGGGGCGGCGTCAGGTTCAGGAGGGAAATCCATAGAGAGAGAGGGAGGGCGGGAAAAACAGTCGTAACAATGTGGGTTTTGAGATGGATTCTGTAAAGGAATTTTTTCATCACAAATAGGGAAAAAAAACCCAATACATCCCATAATTTTACCTTATTTCCCAATCCATCCCACAATAATTACATTAACCGAACCCATCCATTAATTTTCTTAATTTTCGCCTAATCCATACGTTTGCTCCTTAATGACAGGTCTGTGCTGACGTGGCGCACAATTAAGGGATACTAATCTAATCTCGACGGAGGTGGCAGCCAAATGGCATTTGAGACCGGCCAACACATCACATAATTTTTTTATCCCCCATCCCCCCCAAATCGCGAATTACCCTAAAATTCACCCAGCTTCTTCTCCCCAAGCTAAACCACGCCGCCTCCCTAGCTCCCTCCAACCACCGTCGTTTCCGGCATCCCTCCACTCCCCCCGACATCAAGTTCGTTTCACAGAGGCCAATTTCATGGTTTGCAGTTAGGTTCAAGTCGCGAGGTCGAGTGAGAAGGAATGGGGAATATGGCTGCTCGATTGAGGCCCGAAATCGAACATGATTACCCGCCACCGGACTACGGTAAGTTTCCTTCAATGGATTTTGGATCTTTCGGTAGATGTCGCTGTGTTTTGGGAAATTTTATAGGATGTCGAGTATGGTATTTGCGGTGGTCCCTCCATACTTTTGAACCGTGGCCTCTGATTTGTGAATTTTATTTTGTCAATATGGTAGTTGTGGACATTTATGTTGAGTGCGTAGGGGACAAATGGAACCAAGTGGGGATTAAAGAAAAAAAGTATGCTATTTTATTTTTGTCATTCACTGTTGTGCGTTTTGGCTTGTTGCATTCACTGATGTTACGCGTTTTAGCTTGTTGTGGGATTAAAGAACTCACACTTACTAAAAAGTCACTGATGTTATGCGTTTTGGCTTGTTGCATTCACTGTTGTGGTCCATCTTTTTTCTGCCTTGTTGTATGTATGTATGTATTGACTATGACAATGTATACATTTGTGCAGAGCCCGATGGTTATAGGGTGACTTTGAGTATTCATAGTGGAGGTAAAATAGTAAACGGGGAGCACAAGACGGATGGTGGAGTGGTAACCGTTTTAAGTATGACCATGTGCTAGTTAAAGAACTCACACTTGCTGGGATTACAAAATTTGCTGAAAACTTACATTCGGGGGAAGATTTCTGTGTTTATATGGCTGTTGGGAATCATTTGAGGCTGGTGAAGGATGAAACAACTATAGCGAAAGCTTGTGATTCGTTGCCGGCCTACTCCAGGGAATTGCTTATGTATGTTGTTGATAAAAACAAAGGTGATGAGATGGTGGCGTCTGATGGTAGTTATGGTGAGGATGAGCTTGCAAATTTGAGTGATTTTAGTGATTCCGATGAGCCATACGAATATGACATGAGGGAGGAGGAAAGTGATTCATGTGATGAAGAAGATGCTGCTGGGAATTCAAATGAAAGAGCAAACAAAAGGAGGGCTGACCAGAATGCTAAAGGGAAAGAAAATGTGGTGGCTACTGATGATGGTGATGACAACCCCATGGAAGTGTCTGATGAAGATGTTGATGTGATCCAAAGTGGTGATGAACTTATTAGTCCAAGGGAATCGGATGAGGATGAAGAGTATGTTAAACAACAACTGCCGATGTTTGACACCAATGATATATTCAATCCGAAGTTCAAAGTTGGCATGGTCTTTAGCACAAAGAAAGAGATGAAACTGGCAATCCAATCATATGCCATAAATGAAAAGAGAAGCATCAAATTCCCTTGGAATGACAAGAGACGCCTTGTGGCCAAATGTGCTGATGCAAATTGCAAGTGGATCCTCGGGGGGCTGCCTTTGGGAAACGAATCAAGTTTTAGGATTAGGGAGTTGGCTAACAAGCACACATGCAAGGCAAGCAATGATGTGGAGAATGTAAGTAGTACATGGCTTGCAAAGAAGTATAAGGAGAAGTTTGTGAATGACCCGAATAGGAATATGAAGGCCTTTAGATTGGAGACAGCCAAAGACTTGAAAGTCCAATTCTCTACACACCAAGCATATAAGGCAAGAAAAAAGGCCATTCAATTGGTTGAAGGGACGGGGTTAGAACAATATAAGCTGCTTTGGAGTTTTTCAGAGGAAATTTTAAGAAGCAACCCCGGTTCCACAGTTGTGATTGAAACGGATAGCAGTGATGGGATTAACAGGTTCAATAGAATTTATATGTGCCTCAATGATTTGAATGAAGGTTTCATAGCTGCATGTAGGCCAGTGATTTGTTTGGATGGGTGTTGGTTAAGGGGACATACGGGGGTGTTTTGTTTGTTGCATGTGGAGTGGACGGGAGCAACAATTACTTGCCAATTGCATACGCGGTTGTAAAGAAGGAAACAACAGATACATGGTCATGGTTTCTTGCAAATTTGAAGCATGATCTCAGGATCCAAGATCCAACCAAATTTACCTTGATGAGCGACAAACAAAAAAGTAATAAAGCTGCCATATCATGGTTCAGTCATAACATCTAATTTTGTTTAACAATTATGCACCTGCCTCCATTACATTGTTTTATATGAAATCAGGTTTGATCCAAGCTGAACAAGATATTTTTCCCGGGACAGAACTTAGATATTGTGCAAGACATTTGATGGCTAATTTCCAGTCAGCCGGTTTCAAAGGATGGTCACACAAGAAAATCTTTTGGAAAGCAGCAAAATGCACAACAGTTAATCAATTCGAGAGGGTCATGGATAATCTCCACAAGGATGATCCAAAAGTTGTGGAATGGTTAAGAAGCAAACCTCCGAGTCAATGGTGTAGGGCCTTTTTCAGCACTGTTCCGAAGTGTGACATTCTCACCAACAATGCATGTGAGACAATGAATGGGAATATTCTGGAGGCTAGGAAGAAGCCAATACTGTCTATGTTGCAAGACTTGCACATGTATCTCATGAGTCGGTTCCAAAGGAATAGAGACATGGCTGCCAAATCCAAGAGGTGGAAAGATGTTCTTTGCCTGAGAATTCTGGAAATCATGGATGGCTACCATGCCAAGGTTCTTGATTATGTGGCACTCAAGTCAAATGCCAATAACTTCCAGGTATGTTCTAATACAAAATTTCACTTCAAACATATTTATTCTAGTGCATTTGCTGTTGATGTGTTGTCCACTCCAATATAATGTGTACTTGAGGAATATAGGCAACACTTCTCTTTGTTGTTTTACATTGAATTCTTGCTATTTGAATGTCTAGGTGAATTCATTATTAAATGACTTTGAGCAATACAGTGTAGACTTGGATGGGAGAGTTTGTGGCTGTAGAAAGTGGAAAATTAGTGGCTTGCCTTGTATACATGCCTATGCAGCAATTAGCCATATGAAGTACGATCTTGAAAAATACATCTACAACTGCTACATGGTTGGTTCATACAGGAAGGCATATGAATTGCCTATTTTACCAATTAATAGCCCTCAAGAGTGGCCCAAGACAAACCATATTGAGATAAAACCACCTGCTGCAAGTGCAACAAAGAAAGGGAGGCCGGTGACCGCGAGAAGAAGAGGGGAAAATGAAGAGTCAAACAAGAAAAAAAAGAGGAAGAAGGGCAGGCCACAAATACTCCCTTGTGGCAGCAAGATGAGAAGATAACAAGATACGATCACATGCTCAAAATGTGGCACGCGTGGACACAACATTAGGAGGTGCAAGTTCACTGGCACAAACTTGACAAACAATGAAGGAGGCAATGTAAGTTATTTAGTCACTTACCCGTTTATTTCCAAGTTCTTTGTGTATATTTCTTACATCAAGGTTTTAACCAACCATGAAATGTTCTGTTGTACTGTAGCAAGGTGAGCTTGTAGATGATATACAATCTGAAGCAGCAATGTTGGAGTGCACAACTCAAGCAGATTCACAACAGTCCCAACGGACCGTCCAGGTGGTGATCCCTGCTAGATTCATGGATGTGGAAGATCAATCACAAGTGAGCAATAGGCCAATTCCAAGCATTCTCAAAGATGGCCGGAAGTTCATGACTGTATCAAACCTCCTCAAAAAGGCTGCTCAAGACCGAGTGAAGAAAGGATGATGGATGATAGTGATTTAGACTAACTGTTGATGTGTTTTGTACCATTTTTGGTGATGGCTTTGATTGATAAACAATATGCCATGTTTTTGTATGACATTTGGTGGAACCATAGCTAGCATCTTAAGGTTGTTTTTGTTGCAAATATGCAAGCTAGCGTATTAGAAGTGTGTAGATGATGCAACTTCAAACAGGGATCATACATTTCTTATCAAATGCATGTTGCATTTGCTTTTGCTATGAAATGTATTTTGGTGCCATCCCCTGTTCTGTGTTCCATTTCTTGTTATCAATTAAGGAATGCAATTTGTTTTTGCTATGAAATGTCATTTGGGCTTATTTAACCATTGCTCCATCCCCCGTTTTTGCAATTTGTTCCGTGTTCCAGTTCTTCTAGGAATTTCATTACATTCAATGAAGAAGCAACACCTTGATGAACCACACATCACAAAGCCATTCATAAAACCATTGCTCATATTTCAAAACTAAAATGGAAACACCATTCATAGAATTTTACTTCTCCAATCCAAAAACCATTACTCAACTTGCTTACAAGTCTGGAGACTTCTAATCTAATACACTTCCAAGTACTACTTCAAATACAAAGCATTGCTACATAATGCACCAAATGCACACTACCTCAGTACACCCAAAACAAGTCAATTCCTCCAAGTTCCTTCATTTGAACAGCAACAAACAAACCACCACTGCTACAGAATGCACCAAATACACACTACCTCATTACAACCAAAACGGGCCAATTCCTCCAAGTTCTTTCATTTGAATAGCAACAAACAAACCACCATTACCAGTAGGACTCCGCACAACACCAACAGAAAAAAAAATTTTCTCACCTCCATCTCGATTTGCAGCTACATGGCGGTGGCCATATGTCATTGGAGAAGACACCTCGGTGAACTCCTCAAAATTCTGTGGAGCCTCTACAACATACTCACTCCGGCTCGAGCTGCCATCGTTCGGTTCGATGGGTAGTCCATTGTGCACCCAATTACCTTGAATCGGATATACCCATTGGAAGAAGTTGCACATTCGACAACTGTAATAGAGCTTTCCACAGCTTGGTTTGGCCGGGTCCAATACAACCCTCAATAAAAGTCTCACTCGACAATTGCAAAAAGGGGGTGGTCCATACCTCAAATCCATCCTTTGTGTATTCATCCTCCTTCGATGGTCCATTGAACTGCTCCAACCCGACGGCTTCCACGGACTTGCCTTCGTCTGCCCCGCGCCCTAATTTTGGAAATGGAGAGGAGAAAATGGAGAGGGAAGAAAGTGGCTTTCGTTTGGGAAAGGGCGGTATTTACCATTTACCTTGAGTGGCTCCCTCCAAAACCGACATGGCAAGTCCAATTTCCAGCCAATCGGTCAATAATCGGTCAAGATGGTTAGTATCCCTTAATTGTGTGCCACGTCAGCACAGACCTGTCATTAAGGAGCAAATGGATGGATTAGGCGAAAATTAAGAAAATTAATGGATGGGTTCGGTTAATGTAATTATTGTGTGATGGATTGGGAAAAAAGGTAAACTTATGGGATGTATTTAGAGCTGTAAATAGAACAAACAGTTCGTGAGCTGAGCTCGTTTCGACATGTGTTCGTTCGTTAACAGCTCGTTCGGTAAGTTAAACGACCCGAGCTCAAACACATAATTTGGTTTGTGTGTTCGTTCGTTAAGTTCACGAACAGTTCGGAATTCTTTTTTAATGGAATATGTATTATAAAAAGTAAAAATTTTATCAAGTTGTTCTTTCCATTATTCATTCCATTATTCATTTTTATTAATTTTACATTTCTCTCATAAATTATATTACAATATACATTACATTTTCACACCTAATTTAATTCTAAAACATAATTGAGCCCGACTAGACTCGTGTTCGTTCGTTATTAGCTCGTTCGTAAGGTTAAACGAACAGAGCTCAAACATGAACATTGGCTCGTTAAGATTTTTGGCTCGGTTCGTGTTCGTTCGTTAAGTTTAACGAACAGAGCTCAAACACTTGAAGCTCGGTTCGGTTCGGCTCGTTTACAGCTCTAGATGTATTGGGTTTTTTTCCCTCACAAATAGCGAATGTTTCCATCCCACCAATGTGACGAGGACTATAATCACATGGTTTAAGGCTAATGATACTGGGCTCATGATCATGCAAGGGCCCTAATAATGAAAATGCATACGGGATTAGATTGGAGAATTTTATTTACCCAATCTAATTTTTAAAAGTCAACACCCCAAAAGGATATACTCCCTCCGTTCTTTTTTAACTTCACCATTCCTGTGTTTTCACGCAATCCAATACGCATTTTTAATTATTAATAACTCAAATTACATATAAATATAAATTATAAAAATTTGATATTCTAAAAGTACGCGATTAGACGAATCCAACAATATCTCACTTGACTATAATTTATCTTATATAACTATGCTAAAAGTTAAATCAAAGTTACTCAATGAATAGTATCAACTATGCAAAGGGTAAAGTTATTTAAAAACGGAGGGAGTATTTGAATTGATGAATTTATAAAATTGTAATAATAAATCATCGTCTCGGTTGCTATGCGGACAAGGGCTTGTCCGTACGGTGCGGACACGCATCTCAGCTGTTGATCAATCTTATGATCGAACGGTTGTAATGATTAGCAGGGTTAGTTTTGTAATTTTACTTGTTAGGGTTTTAATCGGTTGAATTCGCAACATAGGATATACAATTCAATTACATGCCATACACAACTCAGCGATGGAGCCAATCCAATTCAGCGATGCGGCCTATGCAATTCTGCGATATTATTATATTCATCTCAGCGACGTTTGAAGTTAGAGTCGTTTGAAGTTCATTGCGATTTTAAACACATCTCGGCAACAGGGCCTTCACAATTCCGCGACATGGCCAATACAATTCAGCGACATGACCTATGCAATTCAGCGACATTATTGTATTCATATCAACGACACAATTTTATACATTTTCAGCGCATAGTTCTATACATTTTAGCGCATCTCAGTGACGGAGCCTACACATTTCAGCGACATGGCCTATCCAATTCATCGACAAGACCAAGACAATTCATCGACTTGATATAGTACTTCTCAGCGACATGCTATAGTATATTTCAGCGACATATATGGTTATCTCAGCGACAGGTTACACTTATCTCAGCGACATATTTTCGTGATTTTGGTAAGTAAAGAAACGGTTATATATATTTTTTTGACAACTATACCCTTATCAATTTATGACCGTCCGATTGAAATCAATGATCCACATTCAAGTGCGGACGTGCGGACATGTCCGCACCATAACCATACCCATAAATCATTTTATTTGTTTGGATTAATAGAATTAATGAATTATTAATGAATTTTAAATTTCTTTCTTTAATTTTTTACTTGATTAAGGATTGGTTTGTTTGGATTTTTCAAAAAGAAATGAGAATATAGATGGAGTTCTCAATGTTGTGGAATAAGTTCCCAAGTTTATACTCTCTCCATTCCATTTGCTTTAAAATGACCACTTTGTAGTAATAGTTTGGACATATAAGTTCAGGCAATGGGAGTTAACAATTTTTAATTAAAGACCCTAAATTTGAAAATTTTACTGAAAACGAAAGTGGGTGCTTCACATTATTTTGGGGATTTGATTTGGAGCTGAATCAACTTCAGCTGAAGTACTGAATTAGTGCTATGTACTGAAAGAATGGATGCTTTGTATGTGCTATGTGATTTTATACAGTTCGGACACCATTAAATACTTAGTATACACCTCATTAACACCCAGCACTTATTGAATGTCACCCATTCAGATCCTATCCAAGCTGTGATCTTGCATAGGGGCCCAGATTTTTGGGGGCCCCAATTTTTAAAATTTATTTAATTTTAATTTTAATTTTTTTAATATGTTGTCTACAGTGCAGTGTCGGCCCTTTTATGCAAAGAATTTTATTTAATTTTTTGTATATATTTTTACTCAGTTTTAAAGAACTACGTAGGTCGTTGATCCCTTTTGAGTATATAGATAGTCTTTTTTGTGTTTTAAGTATTTTATAATCACGGTCTTACGTTTTATAAATAAATTAAAAATTTATTAAAAAAATATTAAAATATTATAAGTGGGCCCTCATTTTCATTATAGAACATGGCCACCGAAAGTAATTTGACGGCCCTGGTTACGTGTATGTGTTGGAAGTTGAGTTGAGACTTGAGAGCCATTCTTGCTGGACTTGAATATGGTAATGTATTAACCCTTCATTTCGTAACTTGTTACTCTGAACTCTTAGGTAGGAGGCTATTCATCTTTTATCTCGTGAGTTTCAATCTTTTCAATGATATGTTGTCCTCGTTTGGAAGATTAGACTTTCGATGTTGTAGAATGCTTTATTCTACTCTTACAGTTTTATATATACCATTCTCGTTTCAGGAAGCTAAAGGGAATTAATTAGATACGAGACAGTTGTTGCTGATTGGCTGGCGAAGTTTGGGTCGTCACATCACATCGTCTGGGTATTTTGAAGCTTTGGTGGTCCTCTCCCCTCCCCCCCACAAGGGAGATTGATTCCATTGTGCATGTGGAGCTGATCTCTGAGCTATATATATAAATTCGGAATCTTAATTGGTAATGAATCATCAGGCAGATACACATCTCTGACCTATATATATATAGTAGATATATAGCACCGGCCAAAAAGATATAGTACAATTTTTCCTATGGTTGATGGCCCCATACATACATACATACATGAGGATGAGGTCCTCCCCAACAACACACATTTCATGCTCTCACAGTCACAGGTCAGTCTTTGATTAATCACACAACGTTTTATTTCTAGATGCCATTATTTTGATGAAGATATATAATTGGACTCATTGCCTTTTTCTTAAAAAAAAATTGTGATTCCATCAGTTCTCCCTGTATATATGAGAAGGCATGGAAGCATTCTCCTTTCATCATTTCTCGCCACCTACTGGCCGGGTTTTGCCTACTTCAATGATAATAATAAAAGAGATTTCTATTGTTCAATATAAAAAAAAAAAGTAAAAAAAATAAAATAAAGATTGATTATATCGTCAGTGATATCAAATCTCTTCAGAGTGAGAACTTGAATCCCTTCCCCCCTCCTTCGAAGACCACCGCATTGGAATCATTTAGGTAAGACTGGACTTATCCTAATTAAATGTGGATGGGTCCTTTCTTGGTAGCCCTGCTGGATTCCAGATTGTGATCCGTGATCATGTTGGTAATTGGATTTTTTTGGGGTTTCTAGATTTTTGTGGATTCAAAGATGTTTTAGACATGGAAGTTTTTTTTAATATTACATGCTACTCGGATCCTCAAGAGCTCGTCCGACTTATCTCTAGCATTGATTTCTACTTCCATCTTCTGGTTGTTACTCTTGGAAACCTTGGATTTTCTGTTTACCGACACCTTATTACATATATTATGTTGTCGCGGATTGGTTGACCAAGTTTGCTAAGGTTCCCTTAATATTTGGTCATCACTCCACTCCCCCATCAGACGATATTTTTGCTATCCTTATGCCTGATGCCTCAACGATTTGTTTCTCTCTCCTTGCCCGTTAGTTTATAGTTAATGATGAAAAATAATTTTAAGTAATTACATTTGGTATTAGAGTTTAGAGGTTGGAGTTTAAAAAAAATAAAAGTTGGAGAAATGAGCCTTTAGAATTTAAAGGTTAAAATTTTACAATTACTTAAAAATAGAATTTGATGAGCCAATCTCCTCAATTAAGTAAGTGTTTGGATAAGCTGCAAGAAAATAGATTATCTGATTATTGCGTTTTCAAAACATAAATAATCAATTTAACAGCTAAAAAATGATGCTGCAAACCTGATTATTTGTGTTTTGAAAACACAATAATCAGATAATCTATAAAATCTATTTTATATCGCTTATCCAAACAACCACTAAAATTACACCTGATGGATCAATGGTCGGGATTCAAATTAGATGGGATGATTATTGAATAGTTAATGGGTTCCATTTTTCCTTTTTGTTTTTATAGGACGTCGCCCTCCTCCATTTTGTGCAAGTAGGGAAAATAGCACTTGAAATATGACAAGTTCTTTTGCCATCTCCACAGTGTAATTTAGTTAGCCACTGGTTCTTCCCACCAAGACACCATGAAATGGTTGTCTACACTAGGACAAAATTTCAAAGCCTTCTACCCAACCCTATTACGCAAATAACAATACAAGCAAATTCACAACATTGCTGCTAATTTAAACAAACTGTTCTACAATACACTAGACATCATTCCAGATCACCACAAATACAAGAGTGAATTATTAAGTTTCGTGTGTTATATTACACTTAAACAATATAACACATACACATTGTTTCTAAAAGAGATTACTTACATATATTAATACTAATACATAGTATGTATAACATAAGTTCCAATGTTCACTCACTCATTCACTATACTGTAACCGTTCTTCGAATTCCTTAGGATTCGGTCTGAATCTTGGGGTAATGCTCTAAAAACCGAGTAGCTTTAGGTTCTGAGCCCTGTGGAACAGAAATCAGGGGAAAGCAGGCTCTCACTATAAGTAATACCCTCGACTTCACCGTTCCCACCTAACCGATGAGCATCAAGGCAATTAGGCGGCTTATGCACAATCAAATCCGAGTCGATGCTCAGCAGAATTCCTCCCTTCTCTGAAACAAACAATATCTTTGGACTCACAAAATTGCGATGCCTCACGCAGGAGAAATAGTATGCAGAGCGAAATAATTTCGTCCAAGACTCCTTTACTCCATACTCTTTCATCACCCAAACATCCATATAAGAACCATAGTCGTACAATGCACAAAGAGACCCTCCTAAAACCACCCCCAACACCACGACATTCATTTCGCCACCACTTCCAATCGTGGCAGGGAGCTCGATATCCGACCAGGCCTCGGTAGCCACATCCAGTCCCTTCACACCCCAATTGGTGGGAACATTCTGAAACACTTTCCAATGAATTGCCCCATTCGCAAACACGCCCGGACCGTCGAAAATCACACTGCCTGCAGGCCAATCCATATCCCTCCAAGAATCACTCCTCATGCTATACACACAAACACTCACTTGAGGCTCATCTTCGTCCTCTTGATCGCTACCAGTCACAAAACTAAATTCCAAAACTTTGTAATCATCATTAACTGAATCATACCCAAATCCATACTGCATACAATAGCCACTACTGTCAGAAATTGGCAAGATTCTAGATTTCCTAATAGCTGGGTTCCAAATCACAACACCATACGAATCACTCAACGCAACACAAATTAAACCATTGCAGGAACCAACAATCCGGAGCGTATCAATTTTGATCGAATCGCAATCAAACAATAAAGTATCGGAATGGGAAAATTGCTGGTCGGTGTTAGGGTTGAGGGAAAAACTGTGAAATACAGTGGGGGAATGCGTGGAGGCGAAAATGAGCCTGTTGTGGGAACCGGGATTGTTGTTGGTGGAAAGAGCGAGATGGGTGTGGATGAAATCAGGGGTGGCGATCAAAGACAGCCAGGATTTGGAAACGCACCTGAATTTCAAGAGGGATTTGACGGGGAGGCGTAGCAGGATCTCGACGATGATCTCTTCGGGGAGATTGGGCAAAGGGCGACAACAATCTGGCGTCAACGCACGCTTGGAGGAGTTGGGTTTCGACATCTCAATTTCAGTGGTGCGGAGAAAGATGCAAATTGGGACACTGGATTGTTATTTCTTACCATAAATAGTAGTAAATGAATAGTAGTAGAAACTCTATTTTTTCGGTAAAAGAAACCAACTCTATTTTACTTTTTCTTCCTTCTTTTTTTTTTTTTTTTAAAAAAAAAAATCATTTTATATATCCTCTGTTTTCTAATTGTCACGCCTGCGGTGCAATTTATATTTTAGACTAAGTTGGGTACAAGTAAAATTTCTATATATTCGATATTTAAAAATTACAGGATGATATAAATATAATAAAATTCCACTTGGCTATATATTAACAAGATCCCTCTTCTTTAAGTGAATGCTTTGAACTTTTTTTATTGTTTAATGTAGCACTTTAACTCATAGTTATACAAGAAAAATATAGCTAAGTGAGATCTTATTGGATTCGTCTCATCTTGTAGTTTTAAAATATTAAGTTTTTAGAATTTTTACTTGTACCGAATTTTAGTTATTAATTATTTAAAATATACATTGGCATGCGTGTAAACGAGAAACGTCATACATTATTAATTTTTTATTTAGGGCCTTAAACAAATGTATTGGGCTCAAGTATTTGTTTATGCAAAATTCTGCTTTGAAAGAGACAACTCTTCAATACATACCCGATCTTTAATAAATTAGTTTTTGACTTAATGAAACCTGAAAGATACCTTAAATTACCCCTAAAAAAACTTCAGTGACAGAGCTTTTAATCAGACTCGGTTCCTTTGGAGGAGAACCAAGAGCCGGTGCTCAGGAATTCATAAATTTTTAATATTAAATACTAATTAATTAGAGTAATATGTAAACATATTATATATTTTGAGCATAGAGTCTAATAGTACTAATTAATTAGTATTTTTATATCATTATTTATAAAAGATTATTTTATGTATTTAAAAGTATTACTATTATATAAAATAGCTTTAATTAAAAATTTGCAAATATATAAATATGAATGTAAATTTTTATCAATATATTTTTAAAACATAACTCTACTAATTTGATGATGGTTTTAAATTAAATATATTTATAATTTTAAGAATAACTTGCTTTTTATTTTTAGGGCAAAACTTTGTTCTCAAATCTTTACAATTAATCTATATAATAAATCCTGAATACTTTTTGGCATGTGTAGACTCTTTTTTCCTTATTAAATTTAATTCATCCTTCTTAATTTTAAAGGGTTAATCAGTCATTATATGCTCATTTATAGATCAACGGTTCTTAAGTTTACACGTAATCTGCTGACTAATTCCACGTCATCGGACACATCATCAAAACCTATATTTAGAAAATAAATCTATCTATTAATAATATAACAAAATCTTGAGAAAATCTTTCTATATATTTTAAAAAGATATATTCCCTCTGTCCCATTCCAAATGTCCTACTTACTATTTTTGGATGTCCCATTACAAATGTCTTCTTTCTATAAATAGAAATAATTTTCCCCTCCAACAACTATGTGGACCCCACCATATACTCACAAACCAACTCTACCTTAATTCCCGTGCCCAACAGTAACAAGACACTTGGAGTGGGACGAAGGGAGTAATTGATTACAAATATATATATATATATAAATTATTTGATTATATACATAATATTTTTAAAAATATTAATACTATAATATTATTAAATAAATTTAATTAGGTTACAAATTTATGTCTAAAAAATATATAATCATATATCAATATAAGGAATATAATAACTATATTTTAAATAAAAATATTTCATTGAAAATATGATGTAAATATTAAATTGATCCTAAAAATATTGATTAAAGTAAAATGACTAATAACCTACAAAATTTTATACCAATCTAAACAAATTCTACATATATTTTTTTCTTTTTAAAGGAGAAAAGAAAGAAAAGGAAAAAAAAGACTAAAACACATTATAGTTTAATTATTAAACATAATATCCTTAATCCAGTAATCTTCATCTATTTCAGTATAAAATAAAAACATATATGAAATTTGGAATAAATTGTTATGCTATTTTTTTCAAATAATTTGTACTGTAAAAGAATATAAGGAGTATACCCCTAAGGCCGGGTGTATTATGCCTCACAGTACTATTTTTTTGCAAAAGAATAATACAGACCCATGTTTGATGCATTTCAAAGTTTGTAGAGGTATAATTTTAATACAGATTTCGATGTATTATTTAATCCCGAAGGAAAGGCGGGTTTATGCTGCATCACTATTTTTCTCTTTCTCCCTCTTTAATCCCGACCTATTCCCTTATCCAGACTTCCCTGCTCCTGCGAATTCTTTAGACACAGCCATTCCCCAACCCATTGATAATTTATCTAAATTAGTTTTGCAAAAAATAATTAGATTAATTTTAATTTTTGAAATAAATATTTTCTATGAATCATAAATATTTGAATATATAAATATTGCAATATTCAAATAATTTAAACCATTCAATAATACCATGAAAATAATACAAGTACAATACAATATATTAGCATCAAACACTGTTTAATTATAATACAGTGTGCCACCAAACATTGTATAACATTAATTTAATACAATACATACTGCATTAAATAAAACAATACACCTTAATATTATACATCGTGCCAAACATGCCCCAAAAAACTTGGTATCAGAGTATAAATTCGATTTTAAGGCTTATAATAATAATGAATTAAAAAATAATAAAATTGAATTAAATTAAATGAAAATATTAACTACCAAATTTTTTTCATAATCAATATGGAAAAGTAAAAATTGAGAAGATATTATGGACAAAAATAATATTTAAAAATTAACAGATAATCAAAACGTAATTATAATTAAAATTTATTTTATAAAATTATGGATTAGTCCATAAAAATTAATCACAACAAAAATATAAAATATATTACATAATAAAATATAAGTTTTAAATGATGAAAAGATAACAAAAATTTATAAATAATATTTTTTAAAAAAAAACTTTAGGGATAATATTAAAAATATACAACATATTATGGAGTAAAACTAATATTTTTTTAGAACCTTAATAATGCAAAATATACTCAATCAGTTTCGGTAACACTGTCCAAAATTTTTGGACATGGTATTTTAGGTATAATAGTTTATTGTGATAAAGCGGAGTAATTAGTTGATGCGATGTTTTTGTTGATGTTTATGGAGTAAGTTTTTTTAAAAAGTGAAATGTGACAATTGTAGTGGGACGGACCAAAAAGGAAAGTGGGACAGAATTAGTGGGACGGATGGAGTAATTTTTTCTAATTTTGAATAGTTAAGGGTTATTTATTTTCCACTTGCTCTCATCATTTTAGATATAAAAGAAAACTATATATATATAATTTTTTTAATAGTAAAAATAATTTATTTTATATTATTTCCACATGAGTTTAATTTGAATTTCCTTCATTCATCTTATTATCTCTTTTATTTATTTTTTTTAATTTTTCGTTGCATGCATTTCAACCACTATTTAAGCAAAAGATTTTGAATATCATGTAATTCAAAAAAACACTATATTCTCATTTTATATCGTCATATTAGTTTAACACCCGTGCATAGCGGGCGAAAAAATCTAGTAATAATTATCAATAATGTAAAATAGAATTACCAAATATATATATATATATATTTATTTTAGTATATAGTGCGTGAATCAAGGAAGGCTTAATTAAAATCAACATTCGAGGTAATGATAATTTAGTAGGTTTGGCTTGTGTGATATGGAACTCATGGTAGTTTAAATAAAGGTTTCAGTTCTAGCATTTGTGTATGCAAAATTCTACTTTGGTGAGCAACCCTTCAACGCCCAGTGAGACATGGAATACCCGATATACGCCAAAAAGAATTTTACAAACCAAAACGCCCAGTGAGACATGGGATACCCGATATACGCCCAGTTCTAGCTCCCTCTGTTTTTTAATAATTGTAACACTAGGAAATGACACGGGATTTAAGATAAGTTAATAAAATTGATATAGTTGAAGAATTAAAATAATTAAATAAACAAAACAAGATGAGTCACATTTGACTTTATTACCTATGAGTTTCATTTTAATGAATATAAAAAAATTAGTAATTTAAGTATAATTATTAAAAATCATTAACCTTTAAAACATTCCAAATATAATAATCTAATATTTATTTCAAAACACAAAAAAAAAAATGTAAAATGTTACACTATTTATAAAATGGAGAAAGTATAATTTCTATAGGGCCTATATTTTAAATTGCCCAAAAAATTTCACTTGTATTATGATTACTGATTAGAGGGGTGCTACGCATTTGTTCCCAAAAAAATATAAAAAAAAAATTGGACATGCCCCTTTTATATTTGGAAAAAATTAACCTGGGTTTTGTGTTCAACAAATCAGACATGAAGCGGAAGTGATTTTGGACAATACATACGAGAGAAGCAGGGAGACTACTAAATTTTTGGATTCTTTAAAATATCATGCATTTATGCTTGTCGAGTTTTTCTTCTGATAAAAAAAATAAAAAATAAAAAATCTTTTTGGGTTAATCATGGAGGACTTCCCAAGTCTAGAGCATTTCCAAAGCCTAGTGATCCGAAACGAGCGAGTGGTTGAGAAGAACATTCCATCCAAGTAAAATATCCACAATGAAATGGTAGACATTCTAACATTGCAAAAAAAAAAAAATCTCATTTTAGTAATAAAACATATTGGCCCTGTTTGGCAAATAAGCTAAACGAAATTAGCTTATTCTATTCATTTTAAGTTAAATTAGCTTATTTAAAAAGATAAAATACCTTAAAATAGTGTTCAATCAGTTATTTTTGAAACCGCTGCAAACAGACCCAATTATAATGTTAGCTGCTGAAACTTGTTAGCTATTGAATAAGCATGACTACAAGAGCTTCTAAACCCGGGATAAAGACCAAAATTAGTCTCATAAATTGAATTTGCACTGCATAAATTGCCCTTCATTTGAGTCCGTGGCGGAGGTACATATTACATTTTGGGGCCATGGTACCCCTCATTTTTTTTTAAAAAAAAGTATTATATATACTTCCTCCGTTCCGCGAAATGTGACACGTATTCATTTTTTAAATGTCCCACAAAATTTGATATCTTTCATATTTTAGATAAATTAAAATAATATAAATATGATTAAAATCTTAATGGTTTTCAAAATCCTATTAAAAGTAATTACTTTAACTATTCTGCACAACTCCTAATACACTTTTATTTTTCTACACAAATCCCTTACATTTCTTTAATTCTTTATATTTCAAAATGGGTATAAATAAAAATTATATAATATATATATATATATATTCTAAAACTAGACGCTTAGACGATTCTAACAAGAGCACACTTGAATATTTTTTTCTAATTAAAGAATTACCATAATATTAAGTCAAAGTTAAAGAATAAACAAAGTGAAAATTCATTAAAGTTTTAAACACAAATACCCACAACACTTTAACCACTAAACCCCACCACATAAATTACCGTGCCAAAAAAATGTGCCACATTTCACGGGACGGAGGAAGTATTATCAAACTTATGTATCTATTCATCGGATCCGCTCCCCGTTAGCAGATTCCCTATTTTCCAACCGCCCGATTATGTTTGTGGGAATGATATACGAAAATTCTAATAGTTTATTATCCAATGAGTTATTAAATTGATATTTATAAATATTAATTTTTTTTTTCATCTTCCAATAAAAATATTTTCATTTCTCCCAACTCTCCTCCTATTCACTACAAGAATTGGGAGATTCTACAATAATATTTTTTTTCCCCTCCTATTTCTTATATTTTTCCGTAATAGTGTCTCTTTCTAATATCGGTCGTGAAACGCATCGTTTATGTCGTTAGAACCGTGGTAAACGGTGACAGATCCATTTCGGTCTCTGATTTCTGTCGGCGTTCTGCATTTTTCTTGTAATGATATACAAGCTAAACTTTGTGGTAATAAATATCTAGGAATAACATTTAAGCTAAAGGACAGTATTAAAAAACAATAGCATAAATATCTAAAACGACAACTATTATGAAATACTTTCTAGTTTCTAAAAAGGCAACTATTATGAAATAACTTAAAAATGTTTGGATTAGCGATATAAAACAGATTATCTGATTATTGCGTTTTCAAAACGCAAATAATCAGGTTTGCAGCACCTTTTTTTAGCGGTTAAATAGATTATTTGCGTTTTGAAAACGCAATAATCAAATAATCCATTTTCTTGCAGCTTATCCAAACAAAAGGGTGTTTGTATGTGCGATATGAAATAAATTATTTGATTATTGCATTTTCAAAATGCAAATAATCAGATTTGCAGCGCCATTTTTTAGCGGTTAAATTGATTATTTGCGTTTTAAAAACGTAATAATCAAATAATCTATTTTCTTGCAGCTTATCCAAACATCCATTAAGTCATGTTTAAATAGATCTTAAAATGAATAAATATTGTTTTCAGTTATGTTAAGTGGGTACAGGATAAACCATCTTCTTATTAAATTCTAAATAAAAGAATTTTGGATTATATTATCGAATTCAATTGCTAAATCCTTTTTAACTAATGTTTTTCAGTTGCAAATTCGAAGGTTATTGGAATGCTTGCGATTTGATGTCGAACGATGACTTCATAGGTAATTGGAATGTTTGCGGCTCTGCATGATGGAAAAAGGAGCATGGGTGAGGGGGAAGAACATTGAAATCAGAGAGTATTGGTTTTTAAATTTTTTTTTTCTTGGTAAACAGTATTGGTTTTAAATTGTTATAAAGTTTTTGGGGCAATATTTTTGTTCAATTTGTACCATTGACCTGATATTTACTATAAAACACCTAAAAATTTGTTAATAGATAAATTTTGAAAAAAATTGTTGTAATTTTTGGATTAGGAGTATATATGTTTAAGTTGAATGTCGCGCAACGGCGGGCCTAGAAATTTTAGACGGGAGACCATATATGCTAAAATCAATATGATTCTATTCTACATGATTTATACATCATTCTACACACGCCCTCGCTCCCATCACTTAAATTTGCCATTCGGCCATTGTAATTTGTATGCGAATATCAATTGTAAAATTATCCGGGGATTAGGACTTAGCCCAAGTGGTTAAGTTCATTAACTTCCAACGGAAGGTTGGAGGTTCGATTCCCCACCGGCCCCCTATCCCTCCCTTTTATTTTCATTTGTAATTGTGTGGCACGGGCTCCCACCACCCCTTTCCAGGCCTTCAATGGCTCCTAAAAAAAAAAATGTAAAATTATCCAAATTTCCCAAATTAATTCAAATGTACTTCACAAGCCTAAAGACTAAACACATTCCAACACTGATGGAATATTAGAGGAGGAGGCTAGGTGTGATCAGTTTTATTTTTTTATTTTAAATTTTTCAGTATATTTTGACTTGTTATTTAATCTTACTTTACCTAAGTATTTTGATTTTTTTTTTCCCGTAAAATTTATATAATAATAATCTTATCTTATCTCTTACTTCCTCTTTTTTTTTTGTTTGCTACGAACCCACCTAGTACACAGTCCAATGCACATTTTAAATCATTAATAACTCAAATTCGGTACAAGTAAAAATTCTAAAAGTTTGATATTTAAAAACTACAAGACGAGAAAAATCTAACAAGATCTAACTTGGCTATATTTTAACTTGTATAACTATGATAAAACTTCAAATCAAAGTGATTCTGCGAATAGTGTCATATTCCCTAATGTAGCTATTTTTAAAAAACGGAGGAAGTATTAAACATAAAAAATAATTTATTAAAATAAAATTTAATTAATCGTTAATTAGTAGTAAAATGGTAACTGTCCCGTAACAGTAGATGTTAACTAATTGATTAGGAAAATGGCAATGGATATCGACCCTTTGTCCTCTGCTACCCTACCGCCTCCCCCCGTTCCTGAACCAGCATCGCCGGACCCCGTACTCTCACAGCCGCCCCAGAAGCCATCGTTCCGTGATATCACCATCACTCGCCCTGTTGCCGATGCCCCTCTGAGGGAGGAAAATTCCATACCGTATAGTGATTTGGTTTCGTATGGATTCGTGGATGACAACCCTCTTCTTCCCAAGATTAATTTTGAGAAGGCTGCATTGGATCGTTTGAGTGCTCCGTTTGTTGATGCTTTGGTTATCAAAGTGCTTGGGAAACGCCTTAGCCACCCGGTGTTGAAGACACGACTGACGCAACTTTGGAAACCTAAAGGACACTTTGAGATCTTGGATAGTGACAGTGGATACTTTATTGCTAAGTTCGACACGGTTGAGGACAGGAGGCATGCTCTATTCGATGGACCTTGGTCAATTTTCGACCACCACCTCGCGGTGGCGCCATGGTCGAAAGAGCTTGTTGACAATGCCGGGGATGTCACCAAGACGGCAGTTTGGGTAAGGTTCCCGGGTATAAATCAACTCTACTACGAGGAAGATGCAATGATGTGTATTGCGAGAATGGTAGGGAAACCAATACGAGTTGATGTTAACACCAAGGACATGCAAAGGGGGCGTTTTGCTCGTGTATGTGTGGAGGTTGACTTGGCCAAGCCTGTGATTGGGATGGTTCAAGTTGACGGCTGCTGGCAAAAAGTCGCGTACGAAGGATTACACCATATTTGTACCAAGTGTGGGCGATTCAAGTTCAACCTTGGTGAGTGTAGTCATGGGAAAATTCATTCTGCGGTTTCATCACCGGCTGTACAAACTCCGGCCGACCATGATACCCAAGTCAAAGGTGATGAACGGAACGCTAAGGAAAGTGAGGTAATTGCGGCAAAGAATAATGTATCCAAGGAAACAAATTCCCTTGCTAAGGACACTGCATCAAGTAAGGAGGTAAATGTGGAGGGGCAATCTGTTAATTTTGGTAATCAATCTGCTACTGAAATTAGTGGGATCGCTCCTGTCGAATCCCCCGCACCGCATGGGGATTGGATCATGATAACTCGACCTCCCCGGAGAGGCCGCCGGGAAGGCAAACAACCGATGATTGACGCTACTCCACCAAGAAACCCGTTCTCAGGGACTTATGAAAAGAATTTTGCTCGTTCTTCTGGCGTTGTCAAGAACTCGCCACTTCCTGCTAGAAACCCGGAGTATAAGCCTCAGGCGTTGAACACCGCTCCTGGGAAAAATAAAGGGAAGCGACTTAGGATGACTAAAATTGATAAGGCTGAGGCTGCTTTGACCATATCAAACTCCTTCACTGCACTCTCGCAAGGGGGGACAGCGACAGGTATGGAAACGGAGATTGAAGGGAACCAGGATGCCACTCCACCGGTTTCCTTATGATTGAATTCAATAATTTTACAGTCCTCTCATGGAACATCCGTGGCGCCATGAGTAGGCAAACACAGCGCCACATATCGGATGTGCTTCGCTCCCACAAGCCATCCGTCTTTATCCTTATGGAACCTCAAGGTTTATTCGATCGGTTGAAAGTCATGTTGTATAACCTTGATTATGAGGCTATACATATCATTGAAGCCGAGGGTCGTGCAGGAGGTCTATGGGTCTTGGGAAGAATCGGGCTCCCCTTTGTATATCGGACTTTCATGATACATTCCCGAATGATAACTATGGAAGTTAGCTGTGGACAGTCTTCGTGGTCCCTTTCGGCCATCTATGCAAACCCTAATTTGCATGGGAGGCGTTCGGATTGGTTTAACTTAAAGCAGGCGAGTCAGTTGATCCAGGGGCCATGGCTATCCATTGGAGATTGGAATGCTATTATCTACACCACTGAAGCAGTAGGCATGTCCCCTTCCCCACATCAATGTGAAGAGTTTCGTTTGGTCCTGGATGAGTGCGGCCTCAACACTGTTCATACTGTTGGGGAAGACTTTACTTGGCAGAGGAATTCTTCCGGAGGACCTATGGCACGTAAAAGATTAGACAGAGCGGTTGCTACAATTGAATGGACTACTCTTTTCCCTAATGGTTATGTCGAGGTGCTGCCTAGACGTGCTTCAGACCACCATGGTATCTTGCTCCATTGTGCAACTCAGTCCGCCGGTAGCATTGGCACTAAACCTTTTCGGTGGGAGATGGCGTGGGCAACCCATCAATTTTATCCTCATATTGTCGCTACTGCCTGGGAGAGTAATGAGGGATCCTTGCAACAGCGGCTTGACCAGGTGAAACAGTCGTCCGAATTCTTTAATCGACACACCTTTGGGAACATCACTCGACGTAAAAAACGCATCTTAAAGAGGTTGGCCGGGGTACAAAGGGTGCTTGTAGGTATTGACTCTGCTCAAATGCACATACTGGAAATTCAACTGGAGAAGGATTTGGGGGAAGTTCTTATGCAAGAGGAGTTGTTATGGTATCAGAAGTCTAGAGACTCAAGGATTAAGCTGGGTGATCGTAACACTCGTTACTTTCACACAAAAACCCGCATTCGCAGACAACGTGGGCGAATCATGGGGCTTGATGTTAATGGGGTTTGGGAAACTGACGATGGTTGCCTCCAGGAACATGCCTTGAACCATTTTCGGTGGGTGTATCGACATACCGATGCCACTGCCAGAAATCATGAACACCTGATTCCGCTGCCTCCTGCGGAAAGAGTGGAGTACCTTGACAAGGATGTTACTATGATTGAGGTGGCCGAGGCTGTCAAAGACATGAAAGGTACAGCGGCCCCTGGACCCGATGGCTTCCCGGCTCTCTTTTATAGACTTTATTGGGATGTCGTTGGGAATGGTCTGTGGGATTTCATTCGAAATGCAGTCAGGGATGGACAATTTGATTCGGATATCTCGGCTACCTTTATTTGCCTACTGCCTAAGATAATGATTCCGAAGGAGATAAAGCACTACCGGCCTATAAGCTTATGTAATGTATGCTATAAGGTCCTCACCAAAGTTATCGTGAATCGGCTTCGCCCTGTGTTAAAGAATTACATTGGTCCGAATCAATCGGCCTTTTTGCCGGGTAGGGGCACCGCCGGAAATGCTATTCTTCTCCAGGAAGCCATCACTGCATTTCGGAATGGAAGCCGGCGATCAACAGATTTCCTCTTGAAGGTGGATTTAGAGAAAGCCTACGACAATATTTCTTGGGACTTCTTAGAACAATGCCTTTGTGATATGCAGCTACCGCCGAGGTTGATTACTATTATAATGTACTGTGTGCGCTCCCCAAAATACTCTATCCTGTGGAATGGGGCTGCTCTTACTCCTATTTCTCCAGCGCGCGGGCTAAGGCAAGGCGATCCGTTGTCGCCCTATCTTTTTATCATTGTTATGGAAAAATTGTCGCGGACAATTATTCACAAAGTTGAGGTTGATGAGTGGCAACCTGTTAGTCTATGCCGAGGAGCCGCCCCCTTGTCCCACTTAATTTTTGCCGACGATCTTATATTATTCTCTAAAGCTTCGCTCGCTAGCGCCCGTTGTCTGGATGGGGTTTTGGCTAGCTTTGCAACTATGGCAGGGTTGAGAATAAACCTCCAAAAATCCCAGGCTCTAGCATCTGCTTCAGTGCAGCCTCAATTGGTTAGTGAGCTCTCTTCAATCCTAAACATCTCCTTTGTAGACAACTTGGGAAGTTATCTTGGCTACCCTTTGTTCCATGGTCCGGCCCGGAAAGAACATTTTAATTTCATTGTGGAGAAGATTCACAGTAAACTTGGTGGTTGGAAACGTGCCCTCCTCAACAAAGCAGGCCGCATTACACTTGCTACCTCGGTTCTGTCAGCCATCTCATGCTATATTTCTCAGATCTTTTGGCTCCCATCATCTACTTGTGATCAAGTTGATAGATGCATTAATAATTTTGTGTGGAAGGATGGTAGAGGGAAAGGGATTCATCTTGTCCAATGGAGGAAAATGGCTCTGCTAAATCTATGGGAGGTGTCGGATTGCGATCTTGTAGGGATTTCAACATGGCACTATTAGGGAAACTGCTAGCTGACTATTTACTACACACGGATAAGCCATGGGTTCAAGTCTGGCGTGCCAAATATGGTAGCCAGGATGGTGCCTTAACTGTTAGGCCTCGATCATCTCCCTCTTTCCGTGCCATTTGCAAGGTGGCTCCTCATCTCTTGGAGGGCTTTCGTGTACGAATAGGGTCGGGTGACAGTAGCTTGTGGTATTGCCATTGGCTCAGTGGTGGTGCCATAGCACCCCGGATTCCCTACGTGCATTTTAATGATGCTGAGCTCCGGATCAAGGACGTGATTTCTAATAGGCGGATTGATTGGAACAGTCTCTACACCACTGTCCCTATGAATATCAAAGAGGAGGGTCTACGCTTCGGCCCTATTCATCTTCATCCTGCTGCGGAGGATGTTCTTTGTTGGAATGGAACTTCGAGTGGCATTTATTCCGTTCACTCTGGTTACGAATGGATGCTCCAGCGACGGGGCATCGAACTTGATAAGATCAAATCTTGGGTTTGGAAGCTTAAAGTCCCTGAAAAGCTTAAGGTACTTTTGTGGCTTGGAGTTCATGACTCCATACCTACAAACTTGCTCAGGTATAGGCGCCATCTGGCCGTGTCTCCTCTCTGCCCGATCTGTGGCAGTGAGCCAGAAACCATCATTCATCTCTTTTTCACTTGTCCGATGGCTGAAGCTGGTTGGGCGCAGGTGGGAGGTAATCCAGGGATTGCAAGCTTGCAGCTGCCATGCATTGCCAGCGCCTTACATGCAATTACTCGTCGTTGGTCGGGAATACATTGGGGCATGCTGTGGAGTATCTGGTGTGCTCGCAACGACGTATGTTTCCGTGGCATTTCTATGAGTACCTTTGCTCTTGCACGTCGGGCAGCTGTGCTAGGGGCTAGCATTGATCGTATAAATTTTCGTGAGGCTAGATCGCTTCCAACTCGGTTTACTACTTGGAATCCGTTATCCTTCACTGGCATCATTCTTCATGTTGACGGAAGTGCCTTGGGAAACCCGGGTCGTGCGGGGTTTGGTGGTATTATTCGTGAAGCTGATGGTCGTTGGATTGAGGGATTTTCGGGGCACTTGGATTTTTCTTCCAATCTCATTGTTGAATTATATGGGATTTGGAATGGACTTAAGCGCCTTATTGCGCTTGGTGAACGTGAGGCCTGCTGCTACTCGGATTCCATTGAGGCCTTGAGATTAGTGAAGATGGAGCTTGGGTCGGGGCACGTTCTGAATCCGCTCATTATGCATATTACAGATTTGCTGAAGGAGAACCCGGGCTTCTCTTGGTACCACATTCTTCGAGAAGGGAACTCGGTGGCTGATTGCTTGGCGAAGCGAGGATCACGCGATGAGGACTTCTTTACTACATGGGCCTTCCCTCCGGACGACTCTCGATCTTGTTATCTAGCAGACCTTTCGGGGGTTTGGTATCCCCGAGTGTGATTGTTATTTCCTTTCCTGCTCCCCTTCCCCCTCTGTAGTTGTTTTTTAGCTTTCTCCTTTGCCGACGCATCTTTGCGTCACTATTCATCAAAAAAAACTGTCCCGTAACAGTATTATCAGCACGACAGACCCGACCCAACACTCATAAATACTACTATATGATGAATAATGCCAAATTAGTAAAAAAATGGGGATGAGGATGATGACTTGTCACATGTGGTTAAGTCCCTAGGCTTCCAACGGAAGGTTGGAGATTCAATCTCCACCGGTCCATGGGCTTCCACCACCCCTTTCCAGGCCTTCAATGGCTCCTCTAAAAAAAATTAGTAAAAAAATACTTAATAAATTAATAAATAAAAATTGTGAGACAGGCTTCTGGTGGGCTGGTGACCCAGGGGCATTTGGTCGGGCCTTGTTGTTGGCCCAAAATTCAAATTGGATTAATGACCTCTGCAAAATACGTAATAAAAAAAGAGAACAGAAAATCCGCTCATAGCCTCATACTACTATATAAGAGAGGTCTTTGCTGCTATCGTTCTGTCTCTCTAGGGTTTCTCTGCTGCTGCGCCTCCATTCACATAACTCAGGTCTCAGGCGCCGTTTGAAGATCCGCTCATAATCAGTTGAGCCTTCCGATTTTACCACCTTCCGATTTCAGGTCCATTTTCTTAATTTCTTTCTTTTTTGCTGCGGGCTCATTCTTTCAATCTGTCCATATTGTTAGATTGAAGCGTAGGACAGTGTGGACCTCCTTTTTGATTTATTTGCTTTCAGTTTATGCTTGATTTCTGTTCGTTTCTATTGCACATTATGATTCGATTTTTGTGTAATATGAAGAACTGCTCCTTAGTATTGGTGGCATTCTGTTCCAAATCCGCTGGGTGGGTGCGTTAGGGGAAATAAAGAAGCTTACATCGTTCATCTGGACGATTTTCGGTTATATGCATTTTTTTTTTGGTTCTTAATTCTGTTAATTCAATTGGCACTATGATTTTCATGTTCATATATGAATTATGTGTGGTGAAAATTACACTGATTGATCTCTGAAATGGAGTGAAGACTCATAATTGTGTGTGTGTGTGTGTTTTAAATGTTTTTCATTATTTAATTTGTATGGGTGTGAAAGCTCTTATTTTTGGTTAAAGATATGCATTTTCAAAAGAAAAAAAAGGTACAAAATCACCACTAGGTATAATCCCATGGCCAAATAGTTGTGCAGAACAATATGGTTCGGATACTCGTTGTTTAGTGGTGGTTTTTAAAATTGCGGGTTGATTAGTATGGGTGGATTTTAAGAACTTCAACCCTTTTTTTTTGGACGTAAATGCATATAATTATCAGTATGCTTGGATGCCTTCTTACATCACAAAAATTATTTACCAAACACAGTCCTCTTTTCTGGCTTTTGTAACATTATCACATAAATAAGTTTATCACATTTTGCCAGTCCTTATGTTCAAGTATTAACCCTTAAAATTTCATCTTAATCATTAGTTTATATTGAAATATATTCATAGGTGCATAAATTCATTAGGAACAGTCAAATCGAAATGTGTCTTACAGTTTGCATAATTGTGGTTAAATCACCTTTTGCATTTATGCAGAATGGATTCTCAAATCAAACATGCAGTGGTTGTAAAGATTGTTGGCAGGACTGGGTCTCGAGGACAAGTCACTCAGGTGAGAGTCAAATTTATCGATGATCAGAACCGTTTCATCATGAGGAATGTCAAGGGACCCGTCAGAGAGGGAGATATTCTCACCCTGCTCGAGTCTGAAAGAGAGGCCAGGAGGTTGCGTTGAGTCTAGTTCTTGATGGTTATCTCTCATATCATCCATCTTTGCCTTAAATTTTGGGAGTTCAGTGTGCCTTTGTGTTTTGATGTGAGCTTTATGTGAATTTTGTCTCCTTGTCTTAGTGAGATTTCAGCTATGAAAATGGATTGATATTTTTGTTTTCATTCTTGGTTGGCACTGGAAATTCTGTGTTATTGAAGATATTGACAATTAGCATTCAACGTTTTAAATTTGAGCAAATGGCTTTTGCTTGAAATGAAAAAATCTAATAATATGTACCCTAGTGTTTTTGAAGAATCTCTCTGAAAGTCCTACTACCAACAACCAATGTTTGGTTTAAATGAATCATTTTAAGTTCTAATGAAATTTGCTTCTCCTGATTATTGTTTCTTTTTAGTTCTTTTGGTCCGTTCTTATTCCCCCCGCCCTTGTACTCCTTTGTCTTTGTTTATTTATATTGGTATTTGGTGTATTTTACTTGTCACTTTTGTGGGTCATATGATGAAAAAGAATATAGAACTAGTATGATATTAGCCTTATTCTTTAGCTTATATATGCTGAAATATTCTTGAAGGCTTGGTTGTGCATTATCCCATCAAATTCTTGGGCTTTATTTGCACTCTATCTAGAAAAAGAGAAAGAGTAGCATGTGTTTTGTGTGAGGTGATAGCGTTAGTAGTGTTTGATTTAATGATAAGCAATTAGTAACTATATAGTACTATTATTCAATATGGACGAAGTACACGGCTTTGGAATTGAACATACCATGTCAGCGCTAATCAGCATTGAAATAAACTATGAAGCTCCATCAGTCAACAATTGCCAATTAAAAACTGTCAACCTGTTATGATCTTAAACTGTCCATGAGGGCAAGATTTATCTGGATTCCCATGGTTGAAGTCCAACACACAGATGGAACCCGACATCATCGAGAACTGAAGGGTTCACGAGTGCCAGGATGAGATCTGGAAAACCTGATAGAGGAGAATTTACTTGGCCTTCACCATAAATATCTCACATTTTTTTTTATCAGAGCTCCATCTCTACATATGCAGAAATAAGTGAAAAAGATGAGAGGCATCAGAATTTATATAAACCGTGCATCAAGTTTGGGGCTAAAAACACATGCCATTGCAGGGGATGATGCAAAAAGTCACACAATACAGGCACATGGACATTGCAAAAAAGTCAGTTGAACATATACATATATCGCCTTTTCATCTTCTGATGATGATTGCGGAATGTGCTAAAGCCACAGAGGGCGGGCAGCATTATTCCAGGATTAGGTTGTTTTTCACAATCAAATCTGAATCAATGCTCAGCAAAATTCCTTCCTTCCTCTGAAGTCTGAAACAAACATCATCATATCATCTCATCTTTGGCCTCACAAAACACAATGCCGATTCCTCTTCACAAAATTGTGCGGCTGTCACTGTGTCTCGGGCTTTTGTGGGGCCTACCAATTTGGCAAACTTCCTCGAATATGCCAATGGGCTGATTCTTTTTTCCCTCTTTTCCTTTAAACCCTTATTTATATAGGAATGCTGCTACACAGAATTAACGGCCTCAGCCATCTTCAACTGTTCGCTCATCTCACCAACCAATCTTCGAGAATCGGAAACTGGAAAATGGCCGGGAAAGGCAAGGGTTCAAATATTTTTGTTATCCGATTACACTGACGAGCACCCAACCACTGCTGAGATTCGTTCAGTTTAGAGCATTATGCATGTTTGCGTTTGCAGTACAATCGCGTATGAGCTCACTTGATATTTCTCTTGGTATTCTTGGATTTCAGGTTCGTTAGAGGATTCGTTGGCAGCCGCCGTGGATGCTGCGAAGAAAGCCGGAGAGGTGCGCGATTTCCCTAAAATCCCTGATTCTCGGGCATCGCCATTCTTGTAGAGAAGGATTTATCAGCATTTCGTTCGCTTAATTCGTGGTTTCGAGTTTTCTGATTCGATTATTTCATTTTCTTTCTTGGGTTGCAGGTTATCCGTTCCGCGTTTTATGAAACAAAGCGAGTGGAGCACAAAGGCCTGGTAAAGAAATGCCGTAAATATTGTGCATTGTGGTTGTGTTAATTCTGGGATTTAGGCACAGTCTATACTTCAGAATTTTTTATTTATTAATTTGCAATCTCTTAATTTTCGATTGATTAATGAATGTTGAACAAATTTGAATTGCTTTTATATGGTTTGGTGTTGGGTTGTGCCATCTTTTAGTTCGGAATGCACTGGATGCCTATTGGAAGTTCTTGTTCCCTTTTTCCTTAATATTGTCTGTCTTTGAATAGGAATAGTGTTATAGTGGTAATATATGCTATGCTTGGTCCAAAGCGGAGAATATCCTGTTAAAAGTTTCAATTGTTGAGTACCATCACAAAAAGATTGATTGGGTTATTTCCTGCTCATCTAGAAATGCTATTTCTGATCATTTGTTTGTACGTGTAGGTGGATTTGGTCACAGAAACTGATAAGGGATGTGAAGAACTTATATTCAATTTCCTGAAGCAAAAATTTCCTGACCATAAAGTTAGTGTGTATTGGTATTGCTTTCTGCTTTGGATTACTGTATATTAATGCTTTCCTGACATGTTTGAGATGCTTATCCATTGTCTGGCTCTCATTTTTGACATTAATGTTTCTTTAGTTCATTGGGGAAGAAACAACTGCAGCATGTGGTGCGACAGAGTTGACTGATGAGCCAACTTGGATTGTGGATCCTTTAGATGGAACTACCAACTTTGTGCATGGGTAATTTTTTTTATATGTTATCACTTTATCATATGACATGGAATTTTTGGCTAAAAACGAGATCGTTGGCAGGTTTCCATTTGTATGTGTATCTGTTGGATTAACAATTGGGCGGATTCCAACAGTTGGCGTAGTCTACAATCCTGTAATGGATGAGGTAAAACTTTTCACCTTCTCGAACATGCATCAGAAGAGTTATAGTTTTTTTTCTTTATGTATTCAATAGAGCAAGTTCATAATCTGGAATGAGTCTCTTAGTGTACAACCTATTATTAGGGTACCATAGAGCTTGTATCTTAAAAACTTTTGAATATTGCATTCACAGTTGAGACTATTCGATTTTGGCATTTCCATTATTGTTTAGGTTGCTTTGTTAATGGGAAATTTCCAACAAATGTATTATGTATATATATTGCTCTCAATCTTCCATATGCGTGCAGATTTTCTCTGTTTCACTTGAATGAGTATTGGCAAGATTGTCTATGATATTTCTGTCTTTTAACAGTGTTGCACAGAGTAGCTAACCAAGTCAGCCCTCTTTATATGCAGCTTTTCACTGCTGTTCGTGGAAAAGGTGCATTCCTTAATGGAAAACCCATAAAAGGTTAGATGCTTTCTTCACTCAGAAATTCTTAAACTCCAAGAGCTGTGTTGGCTTTGTAAGAATCAACAATAAATGTAACTGTATCTAGATTCCTGCAGCATCTACTCAAACCGAACTTGTGAAGTCACTTCTTGCCACAGAGGTACATTCAGCTATACATTCCGATGAAAATTTTTGGTTGGCTTGATTCTTTTGTACTCTAATTCAATATTTTAAGGTTATGAAATTAGAATATTGCCATTCTATGATTCTATTTTACCTGTGATAAACATGTCAAGTTTTGTAACTGAAATTGCAGGTTGGTACAAAACGTGACAAATTGACTTTGGATGCTTGTACCAATAAGATCAAGAGCCTATTATCCAAGGTAACTTAGCTATAATTGAATATCAGTCGTTTTCCACTTTCTTATCTTCATTTGGTGGGAAATATAGCTGAAAGCTGGCTTCCAATTGACCAGGTAAGGTCCATTCGAATGAATGGCTCCTGTGCATTGAACCTCTGTGGGGTTGCATGTGGAAGGCTTGATATGACCTACGAAATAGGGTTTGGAGGCTCATGGTAAGACTATGAAATGTTCACTTGACTGTTATATTGTAAACTACTGAAACTGGATATTCTCAGGGATGTTGCAGCTGGAGCAGTAATTGTGACTGAAGCTGGAGGCCTTGTGTTTGATCCGTAAGTATAACTGCTTGAACCTCGTAAAACTGGAAAACAGGATAATTACTCTGTAAGGTTGTGAATTTCTTTGTATGTACTTTATACAATATTTATGCAAATCACAAACAAGACTTTTAGTGGTGCCATAGATGGCCAGTACCAAAATTACATACAATCACAGATTTCTCAGTTCAGTTTTCCAAATGCAAATAAGTTTCTATTGTCCTATGACAGGTCTGGTAAGGAATTCGACCTCACTTCTCAGCGTGTAGCTGCTTCGAACCCTTTCCTAAAGGATGCATTTGTTGAGGCATTGCAGCAGTCAGAATAGAGATAACCTTCAGAAAAATTTAGTCTCATGGTGTTATGCTCACCTCAGTCAAAACTTTGCTAGTGTAATTGAATCCTTATTTCATCTATTCTTCTCTTGGCTGAGACCTGGAGCCTTGTACCATGCTTCGAATTTTTATAAAGAACTACAGATAAGTAAAACATATAATCCATCTCTGAAATTTCTCACTCTTTGTTCTTTTGATTCAAAATTGTGACTTGCAATGTCTGGGAATGTTTGGGAGCGAACGGATCCACTAGGGGATAGCGGATTCGGGAGCTGCGGCATCATCATATTTCAGATATAACATATTGAACCTTTACACTCTATTTTCTTTTCAACATGATAACAAGTAGGTATATTTGCTTTAAAATAACCATTCTAACATATAATTATCCTCTCCTGTTCACTATTTATTTTTACTTCTTTTGGACCTATCATCATATATAGGTCCATGTTGTACTCCTTTGTCTCTGTTATATGTTGGTGTATTTCACTTGTCACTCTTTTGGGACATGATGATGAAAAATGAAATAGAATGATTATGATATAATTATGCCCTGTTCTTTTGCTTATATATGTTGAAATATTCTCAAGGCATTGTTGAATATTGTGTGATCAAATTCTTGAGTGGCATGTGCTTTGCGTGAGGCTATAATATTAGTAGTATTTGATTAGGTTATTTTAGATATCTATATTATTTATTTAGCACATATATTGGGATTCGGTGTTGTTAGGATTTGATTTTATCTCATACTATATGTTGATTTTGATTTGATGCCATTGCCCATCAATATACTATTAGTTTTATTTCAACAATATTTCAATATAATTTATGCGGTCGGTTTGAAGAAGACTGGCAACATTGTTTTTTCTATTGTTGTTGGGTAAAATTTGTTTGGCAGGCTCTAGGTGTGGAGATCCCGACTGATTTGGAGACGTTAGAATCCTCTGATATACGTCATTGGTTGCGTAACAAGTTGCATGTCTTTGGGAATACATTTGCAGCTGGTTTATGGGGAGTGTGGAGAGAACGGAACGCTAGGGTTTTCCGGGGTAAATACGCTTCCCACCATGGTGTGCTCAGGACGATCTCTCATTTTGTTGATGCCTCCCATCCCACAGGTCCAGTGCGCACGAATATTCCTCGCCTAGCATGCTGGAACATGTTCTCATGGGAAGGGACTTTCTTGCATTCTGATGGGTCATTGCTACCGCATCGTCAGAAAGCGGGATATGGTGCTACATGCTGAGATAGCCGCTGTATTACACGGGCTTCGGTTGGCCAAGGAGATGGGCGTTCGCGAGATATGTTGTGTTTTAGACTCCCACGATGCACTACGGCATATAAATTCGGTGCCTATCAACACTCATTGCATGACAACATAATTACATAATATTAATGAGATTCGTCATAAATTTCATGATTGTAGTTTTGAATACATAGGGAGAGAGGGTAATGCAGTCACAGATTCCTTTGCTAAGCTCAATGCAGATGAGGAGACATTTTATATGACATGGGCCTTCTCGCTTGATTCCGTGAAACCGCTTCTAAATATAGATGATGTGGGACTGAGAACTTGGTTTCCACGGGCCTAAACTCTGTGTATTGGGAGCTTTCTTTTATTTTGTTTTTCTTAATTTTTTGTAATTTGCTTGCCTGAATGGGCTGATATGAAAAAAATATATATACATAATTCAATGATAAAAATATCTTAGATACATTCGTTAATCAAGAAGAAAAAAAGACATCAATTTGGATCGCTATTGTTGTGGTGCTGCTAGTACATACTCTGGGAATTTTTCTTCAATTGATTAAATTTAAAATCCAATGGTTTAGATTATTTGGAGCCATATTTTTATTTTTTATTTTTTTATAATTTTACTTATTTTAATATTTAGAGAATTGGCGGTGGGTGGCAAAAATCTAGAACGGATGCTTGGTTTGCCGCTAGGGGTGTAAATGAGACTGATAGGCTCGTAAAATATTCAGGCTCGACTCGATCAAAGCTCGACCAAAGCTCGACTCGAAAAGACTTGGCTCGAATTCGAGATCGGCTCGAATATTAATGAGCTCAAGCCGAGCTAACTAATACTCGGCTCGAAAGCTCGATAATAGGCTCAAATATATTATATATATTATTTCTTTCTTAAAAATATACTAGTATATTTTCTTTCTTAACAAATGTGAGGAAGAGGAAGTCCAACAGTAAATTCACTCCTCCTTTTATTTAATAATATAGTACATTATATTTTATTATGGTTAACACTAAATCAAAAAAACTTAATCACAATCTCCTTCCAAATTGGGACTATTATAAGGAATTATGAATAGTTTAATATATTTCTACAGAACTTCATCTTTCAAGTTTTTAAGCTCATTATTGAATAATTTAAAATTGTTTAGTCTTGAGTCCAATATGGTCTAGAGATACCCGATAAAAAAAAAAATTATGTCGAGCTTTTTTGGCCCTTCGAGCCGAGCTCGAGCTTCAATATATTGTGTCGAGCTCGAGCCGAGCTCAATTTTTTAAGCTCGTCGAGCTTCGAGCTCGAGCCGAGCTCAATTTTTTAAGCTCATCGAGCTTCGAGCTCGAGCCGAGCCGAGCTTATACTTAACCGAGCCGAGCTCGAGCCTGGTAAGGCTCGAGCTCGGCTCGGCTCGGCTCGTTTACACCCCTAGTTGGCGCAATGACACTAGCGTAGGCCAAATGGTGGGAGTGCCGGTTGCATGATGTGCATGCACTTTTTTCTTTCTTTTTTTTTTTTTTAAAAAAGATATAACTATTTTTGTTTATCTATATATATAAATATAATAGATTTATCTATCTCATATTCATTTTTTTCTTATTCAATCCAGTTTCAAGTCCATAAATCTTTTTTAAATTTTCTTTAATCTTCCGTAAATCTCTATTTGTAAAATTTTCTCTCCACAATTGTGAAAATTATGGACTAGCCGAGCGTTTAATCATTTCCAATAATTATGTTTTTATTGGTACAGACAGAATTAGTTTCCTTGTTTGTATCAAATCAAACAAAAGTTGTAGTCCAGTCGGAGTCCAGCTTGTTTTTTTCTCTCTAGCGAAAAAGCTCTCTAGCAGTAAAGCTCTCATGGCTATGTCTCCTGCTCAGCGGGCTGAAGACCCCCCGGATGATCCCAGCTTGCCTTTTGTTTTCTCAGGTGGTACCAAACCGTCTTTCCGGGACATGGTGTTAGAAAGTAAGCGAGCTCTACCGGCCTTCCGGATAGAGAAAGAAGAGATCGAGAAAGGAGTGAAAATAGATTTCAAAAATGGGGATAGGCTTAAACCTAGGGTTTCCTTTGATCCGAAACTACGCAAGAGGCTGAGTTCTCCTTGGGAGGATGCCATCATCATCTCGGTGTTGGGCAAAAAAGTAGGGTACATCGCCCTAAAAGAACGGATCAAGAGAATATGGAAGTTACAGGGAAGTTTCGAGATGATTGACCTCGACAGAGGCTACTTCGTGGTGAAGTTTGAAAGGGCGGTAGACCGAGCCAAAGTCTTCAACGACGGGCCATGGATGCTATTTGACAGCTATCTAACCATAACATTATGGAAACCTAATTTTTCGACGTCGGAAAACACACCATGCAAGACTACTGTGTGGGCGCGGCTGCCTGATATTTGTATCGAGCTGTATGAAGAACACCTCATTCACAACCTGGCATGGGCTATAGGAACACCGGTGAAGGTTGATAACATGAACAAGAAAGTGCATCGGGGGAAGTATGCAAGGTGTGTGTAGAAATCGATCTTCGTCAACCGGTAGTAACTAGCATCCTCATTGAAGATCAATGGCAAAAAATCCAATACGAGGGGCTGCATCTCTTATGTCCGCTCTGTCTAAAATATGGTCATGGGAGTGGGAGTTGCACTGAGAAGAAGGTGGACAAGGAGACTGTGGACGGTGGGAATCATTGGCACGAGGAGGCCGGAGAGGAAATAAACTTACACAAAAAAGTAACTGAAGCCACCGTGGCCAAGGCTGCTGCTACCTCTGAGGACGCCTGCCCCCTGTTGGCAGAAACAGCTATAGCTGTTCTCGAGGAAGAGGTTGACCCTAAGAGTTGCACTAAAATGGATACTTCAGACGGAGGGATAAGGGAGAGTGAGTCAGTCTCTTCCTCTAAACATACAACCACAGATGAAGACAAAATTGAAGGATCATATCCTAAGGATCACGTGCTGCTGCAAGAAATGCTAATTCAACCAGAAAGTGGTGATTGGATTAAGGTGCTTAAAAAAAGGCCAAAGTTTTGGTTAAGGGCAAGGAGGTGGGACAGAAACCTAAAGTCCATAAGCAAGGGCTCTCACACTGGAATAAGGAAGGAAATGCCATAAAATTGGGTCAAAAGGGAGGCCTCTTAGGCCCATTACAAATTTGCCTAAGACTAAAGGAAAGCAGCCCATGAAGGGGGGGTAAGGCCCAGAATCATTATAAGGCTCAAATCGGCAGTACTTCGAGTACCACAGATGGAAATTCGGTGGTTGCCAAGAGAGCTCGGTCCTACCCAGATATCGATAGTGACAAACATGGGGGAAATGAGGAGGTGCCAACGCCCAGTAACAAGGAGAAACAGATCAGCAAAAAGGAACCAGCGCAGGTGTTGGATCATTCTATGGTTGAAGCTGGTACGGAGGAAGGTGACCCTAATCAGAGGGCGGTCTTTAGCCGCGGATGATAAGCAGGAGTGTGCGTTTCTTTATGAAGGTGACTCCAATTTTTTTTTTTTTTTTTTTTATCATGTCTATAGATTTTAAAAACATTAAAATTTTCCCCTGGAAAGTGGGTGGTATTAGGGTTAAGAAGCGCCAGATGCTTTTGGATATTGAAGTGTGGGTTAATTTACTTCTATATAATACTCCTAGAGATTGAGGTTGCTGGAAAATTTTTCTACATTTCACAAGGAATTATTATGTCCAATTGGGAGAGCTTTGGTCCAGGTTTTATTTCTAGTGTCTGGAAGTGGGGGATTGGAACCAGATAGTGAGCAGGGGTGGATTGTGTAATCTGTCACGGGTGGAGGAATTGTTGAAGGTGCTACAGGATTGTGGGTTGGTCAAAGATCACCCACTGGATGGAGTTCTTTTGTTTGAAGATAGGCTTGCGAATCATAGGCCATTTCTGGAGGATTTCTTCACCACTTGGGCTTTCCTTCCGAATCTTGTTCGGAAAGAATTGGATGTGAATGCGCTAGGTAGTTGGTTCCTAGTTAGGTTATTGTAATCACTTTCCTATTTATATTTATATGGTTTGGACATTCCTATTTTGGTCCTACTTTTATTTTTCTTCTCTGGCTTTGGCTTATCAAAAAAATAATAATAATAACTATGTTTCTATTATAAATATGAAGTCCTTATAATATCTTAAAGTATAATTATAATTTTTAAATATCTCTATAAAACATGTATAACACTATAATATAAAATTTAAAATACAAACGAAATAATTAATTTGTTTCTTAGTTAAGTAACACACCCAAAATACTGGCTATATGGCCAAAGAGATCAACACATATGTAGTTCTTTAAAAATGAGTAAAAAGTATTTAAAATTAAAAAAAAACTACAATTAAAACTCTCTGCAGTGAAGAACCAATTTGCACTGCGCTACTGCAGGTACTAAATATCAAAGAAAATTTGAACTATATGAAAATTGCTAAAAATTTAATAATTAAAATATTTTTAAAAAAAATGGGGTCCTGTTAACACATAAAAATTGTGTTAATCCATCCCACATACATATCCAAACCCAATTTACATAAGGGCCCAATTTATAGGCTTGATACGAGAAAGATGGCCCAAGACCAGCCCATGGACCCCGAGGGACGTCGCTCGAGCAAGCCAACCTATCTAAATAAACGACGCAATCCGGAGAAAGCTATGCCTGAACACGATAACTGCCCGAGTCCCACAAGTTAGAGGAAGCGGTTTCAGAATGTTACAAGGTGACGTCACCCCGAGCGAAGACTCTCCTCATCCTCGCGGAAGCCTTATCTGCGCCAGTACCAGAATAAAGGCGGGGAAGACCTTTTTTGAATTTTATCCTTATCCCTCTCCCCCAACCGGTGCCTCCTAACGAACAGACACTAGACATTGTATAAATATTAGAACTTAAGATGTAATCTGGGTTCCTCAACCACCAAAATTTCAATACAATGTCTTTATTTTTCCAGTACTTTACTTTTATTTATCGATTTCCTTAATGCCTTCTTTACTGCTTTATTTTATTTCCTTATTTTTTCGCGATGCTCTAGTTCCTAGCATTCCTTGGGACTGTCCTCGTCCCGTCTCCCGTCTTGAAGACTCCATCTAGAGGATTAAGCGTTGCCCCAAAATGGGAGCAACAGGTTGGCGACCACAGTGGGAGACCAAACTCCTCCCAACAATCAAAGATCTCTATTGTACACTTTACGCAACCGCGAGGTTCGTAAAAAGCCTACAAGAAGCCAGTACAAATGTTTGAGATGACTTCAGGAGATATCAAAAGATATGGCTGCACTAGGAGATCGTTCCCCTCATGCAAACATGTCGGAAGCAGGGAATTCGTCCCGTGTTCCTCCCGGGGGACAAGCAACGGCGACCCCTGGGTCATCGAACGTCCCAACACTCTCCTTAAATAAGGGAATGTTCGAAACGCTAACCGCGACGTTGGACAATATCGTCGCAAGAAGGTTGGGGGCTACGTTGAAAACGCCATTTGGTACTTTGGGTCTAATGGCTAACAACGTTACCACTCCAACATTGCACGTAATAATGCCCAATCAAGGGAAACTTTATTACCAAGGGCCAAACTATCCCTGGTATCCGCCAATGGGAACGTGGGGTATGCACATGGCAGGCTAAGGTTCTCCTCAGAATCAGCCCTTTTGCCTGATCGCACCACCATTAACCTTTGGACTACCGATGGCTTTTACGGCTGCCCCGGCCACACAGCCAATAGGGATAGAAACTATGGCAGAAGCCCACAAAATCCTGCACAGGAAATTCCTCAGATTCTCGTAACGAGGAATGACCAAGCGGGTGGAGACGGATTGAACGCACCTCAGAACCACGGACAAAATAATGTCCAGGTCAGGATGCCCAAATTTAGGGCTTCAGGGGGTTTTCATGACGCTAACCGAGTTAATATAACTCGGGGGGCAACGCCACCACCACCGCCAGTTTATGGCGGAAATTTCCCTCAGGGAAATAATGGCGGGCATGAAGGATTTCAAAATCCACCCTATCGCCAGCAAAACCAAGAAGTCCATGGACCAAACCCAGTTCCACCAAAGAACCTTCCTCCACTGCCACCGTTGATACCAGGCCAACCAGAGCTGCAAAGGGTGCACATGGGAGAAGAGCACTTAGCAACAATGTTACGAAGGCTAGGGTTAAACGTCCCAGAGACCCACAGGCCTGTATATCAAAGGCCATTTCCGCCCCACGTTCACGAGGATAACCGTTTACCATATGATGCGCGAATACCCGACTTCTCCACATTTTCAGGAGAAGACGAGACGTCCACTATGGAACACATTGGCCGTTTTCTTACCCAATTAGGGGAGTTAGGCCGGAATCAGTTCTACCTGATGCAGTTATTCCCCTCATCACTGACGAAAACTGCCTTATCATGGTTTGTTGGCCTTCCCGCAGGCGAATTTGCCACATGGCAGCAGTTGGAGGAAGCGTTTCATACGCGGTTCTATAATCCAAAGCCGACGGTTACGTTGGTTGAGATCTTAGAAACCAAGCAGAGGGACAATGAAGCGACGATTAAGTTCATTGAGCGGTTACGGCAATAAAAAGGGAAGTGTGCACCGCTATTTCCGAAAAGGAGATAACCGACATAGCGGTTAGGAACATGAAACTTCCCGGACATTGATGACCTGGCAACCTTATCCACTACAGCGATGAGGGTCGAGTCTCTATTTAAAGAGACCCAGGAATCAAGAGATAGAGAGGAGAAAAAGAAAAGCCCGGACCAAGTCGCTACCATACATTCGGACAGTAACAGTGATCTAGAGGAGGCTTGCAACCAAGAGGCTGAACTTGCAGATCAGATGACCGTCGAACTTATCCGAGGCAAACCCTTTGTTTGCACCGAGTTGAAACCAAAGGTGCGAGGCCTATGAAGAATGAGTATGCCAAACCTATGGCAGAAGAGGACATTTGCTTCGACATATCAAAGACTGAGAAGATCTTTGATGCATTGTATGAGAAGCATTAGATCCGACTTCCTCCAGGCCAGAAATTGGCCACGGAAGAAGAAATCAACGGACGGACTTACTATAAGTGGCACAACACTTTTTCACATAGTACGGAGGATTGCATACAATTCCGGAGAAACATCCAGGAGGCAATCCGGTCCGGAAGATTGAAAGCGGGAACCATGGGGATTGATTCACAACCTTTCCCCAATGCAACTACGGAAATAGCCTCTGCCAAGTTCCCGAAAGGTAATGGCTCTAAGCCAAAACGTTGAAACGGTCAAGTAAACGACATGGATGACGATCTGCCACCACGACGACTGAGGAGTTCGCTTCTCTGTACCGAGGAGATGCGCGGACAACTTAGGGGACGTGGGGCAGGAGGAGCAAAAGGGGGCCAATGTTACGGCCAATGAAACCCTTACAAATATAGGCATCCTCATCGGCCAGAACTTAGGGTTATCCAAAACCCTGTGGCCCAGACTTGGGTACAACCAGATGGACGTATCAGGTCGAAGTCAGGAATAGGGTATCCGTGTGGGGAATCCCTACTCAGAAGCCTAACCCAAACCCTTCCAAGACATAGACGCAAAATCGGCCTCCGCCAAAGCCTACCATAGATCCTCGGTTCCCAGGGAAGACTAAATCCCAGATCCGGAGGATCAAGAAGAGGTACGCGAAAAAGCATGGCCTGACTAAGAAGGCTCGAGGAGAAATCCAGAAAGACCGAGGGCCAACACTAATACAAGCCGACGGTCCGGAAAGGAAGGGCAAAGAGAAAATGCCCGAAGACTATCCCGAGACCTTGTCTCCCAAGCCTGCCATTCCATTAGCGGTTTGCAAACCAAAATCGGCCCAGCAATATGTCAGTTCGAGGATAAGACGTGGGACGAAATCAAGCTTGTGGAAGGTGAAGCGTGGGAAACATTCGATGAATTCGAGTGTTACTATTGCGGGAAGATCAATACCTATCCACCATTAGAGATAGACGAGGAAGAACTCCTCGGGCTAGACGACCAGATGGAAGAAATCGCTCATCCGAACAAGGAAGAAGAATCTAAAGGCGAGCAATCTGCCCACGATGCTCGAAACCCAAAGCCCATCTTAGGGCCTCAAAGTTATGAAGAGATGGCCAGTAAGCCGCCCCTCGCTAGTGGCTCGGGGGGCAAGTATGATGCCCCGAGACAGCCGAAGTTCGTCACGCTGCCCGTCAAAGACCTACCTAGTGGTTCGGGAGGCACAAATGCGATCAACAGTCAACCCACGAAAGGGCAGACTACTGCACGCAAGACGACAGAATCAGTGAAGCCATCTACGGACAAGCCGAAGCAGCCTACGGAAGCAGCGCCTGATGGAAAGTCCGTAAGCCCTCGTGATCCCGAGGGAGGGGTGGCATCCACTCCCCCACATCGATTTTCCAGGATTAATGGCCTCGCATTCGGGCCCAAGATGTCATGTGTACAGTTGTTGTAAATAGGATGAATAAAAGTATGCATTCAGAAAAAACACTTGTCGTGACATCCGATGTTAAAACGCAAAGTGTTTTATTGTCTTCATTTGGGACAAATCAATATGTCCAAAACGTACAAAGATGGCCAGCCGTGAGGCCACAAGTAATAACATGAAGGCTTGTGCCAAAATAAATGTGTGCAAATACTAATATGGTGCATCAAAAGGTATTTAAGTAAGGACAAAACAATGTCCCAAACGAGTGAAGGCCTGTAGTTTCCCTAGTCGGAATATTCTTGATAATTGGCGTTAAGATCCGGAGTCTCTCCACTCAACTCGTCAAGATCATTAATAAGGTCGTACCATTCGTTTATCAAGCGGGTTTCGTACCATTCGTTCGTCAAGCGAGGGGCAATTTGTTAATACATAAAATTTGTATTAATCCAGCCCACATACATATCCAGGTCCAATTTACATAAGGGCCCAATTTATAAGCTTGAAATGGGAAAGATGGCCCAAGATCAGCCTATGGACCCCGAGGGATGTCACCCGAGCAAGCCAACCTATCAAAATAAACGACGCAACCCAGAGAAAACTATGCCCGAGCACAATAACTGCCCGAGTACCAGGAGTTAGAGGAAGTGGTTCCAGAACATTACGAGGTGACGTCACCCCGAGCGAAGACTCTCCTCACCCTCGCGGAAACCTTATCCGCGCGAGTACCGGAATAAAGGCGGGGAAGACCTTTTTTAAATTTCATCCTTATCCCTTTCCCCAACCGGTGCCTCCTAACAAACAAGCACCAGGCATTATATAAATATTAGAACTTAAGATGTAATCTAGGTTCCTCAACCACCAAAATTTCAATACAATATCTTTATTTTTCCAGTAATTTACTTTTATTTATCGCTTTCTTTAATGCTTTCTTTACTGCTTTTTTTACTTCTTTCCTTTACTGCTTTATTTTATTTCCTTAGTTTTTTCGCGATGCTCTAGTTCCTAGCATCCCTTGGGACTTTCCTCGTCCCGCCTTCTGTCTTGAAGGCTCCATTTAGAGGATTAAGTGTTGCCCCAAAACGGGTGCAACAGGTCCAAAAAATTGAAAGTCTCGTGGAAAAACACGTGTTACACACCCTATTGACAGTCATATGAGTAGGACCTCCCATAAATAATTTTCTTAGTTCGTATCTGGTTCCATGTGGCCTATTCCCTTGTATATTTATTCCTTTAAAAGTAGCTAGTATTACCCATCCAAATGGGTGAGGATGGTATGTGATAACCATACATAGATTTGCAAAAAAAAATATAATAAAATATTAAAATATAATACTGGGAATATGAAATAACACGCACCCAAATGTGTTTGAATTTTGTATTAAATAATTGTACTTAGCCTATATATTTCGCCAAACAATTATATACGTAGTATATAATAATTCACGCCAACAATTAAACATGAAACATTAATTCTTCAAATCCAGATTATAACCCCAATAATTTAAGCACTAGTGCATTATTAAAATATATGTATGATATTCATCCAATATTTCGCTCAAATAATGTATTAGGTTATCAAAAATTACAATACACAAATTAATTAATACATAGTATTATGAATAACATTCTTTTATTAGAGGTAGATAATTGGATTAAATATAAACACTATTTATATCAATAAAATTATGCACATATTTTTCTTAAACAATATATGCAGTAGTAATCTACAATTTAATTCAAATTTTCAGCAAAAAGTGCGTTTTGGCTAAAAATTGTAATCAAACCAAAAAAATAGTAAATAAAATTATACTTAATTTTTTCTTTAAATTTAGATCATTTTTTTGAATATTAACAAAAACAATTATGCATACATTTCAATATAGATAATTTAATTCAATTGATATGAAGCAAATAAAATAATTAACTTAATAATATCCTTAGTAAATAAATTAATTATATTACACAATATAATGGATAATTTTTTGCTAAATAAAAATTAATTGTTAATATATCAAAATTTATCTAAGAATGTAATATTTTTCTTGAACAACTTTCACATTTTTTAACTAAAATATAATCTAAAAATATTTTCCATATACATATACTTAATTAATTTTAATAAAAAATAATTAATTTGTATTATTCTATTTTTAACAATGAATATGTGTATTTTTATATAGTATTTTATTATAACAACACATTTTTGAAGGCTCTCTTCATGAGTTCTTTTGAAGCTAAATAGTATTCAATTATAAAAGGAAAGTTATGGTACTATACTACTATTTATAAGATCAAGAGATTTAATATATTATAGATTTCAAGAGCGTAGCCAAAAAAAAGTAATTTCGAGATGACTCAGATGAGTGATTCCTTCCAAAAGAAATATTTGCATTTATAGAGGTTGGAACCCAAAAGAAATAGTATTGTCAATTGTGCTATCAAATTATTCAAGTCAACTATTCTTCATAAAAATGAAATAAATTATTTAATAACATAATTGAAAAGATTATTATTATTATTATTATTATTATTTATTTTTTTTTTAAAAAAAAGGAATGAAACCATCCAAGTGGATCCTCAATTATTGATGTCATTGGCCAAGCAATAAGATAAAGAATCAAGGTATAAGTGCTAGTGTACAACAATTTGTAGGATCACATTTTGCATTATATTCATAAATAAATAGTAATTTAATACTGAAAGAATTAAAAAGAAATGTGTGATTGGCTCTCGCCCCCCACATTACCCCCGAAAAAGGAAAGAAAGAGGTGTGATGATGATATAACTCCTTTTTCTAATTTTTCATGGTGGTCCACTTGAAAATTTTAAAGTGTACTAAAAAAAAATTGTTTCCAAAGATTATCTTCCTTTTAAAAACAACTGAATGGAATATACAAAGACAGCCACCCACTTAACAAATGTTGACCATCTTTATTATTTTTTTTCTTCTAACAGTCAGACTTGGAAATGTTCAGTGAGAGCTCATGATATACAAATAGCAATGGACAAAGAGGAATAATAGGGGTCGGGTGGCTGAATATTGACCATTACTCTATTAAGTCAAGTCATCATCTCAATATTGACCATCTTTTAATATTATTAAAGAAATTACATGGAATTCATCAATTCATGGCTAATTATTGTGTTTACAAATATAATAAATTAAATAATATATTTTTAAATACACATTCAATGACGCTCAATCAAAGCAATTGAGTGATAATAGTGACTTTTTCACATAAAGCAACCGACTTTTTTTTTTTTTCTTTTGTTGAGAAAAAGAAAAACAAGCATCCAAAAATAAAATAAGACGATGAGCTGGGACAACCGAACAACTTAGAATCTGGAGAAGCACACGTTGGATGTATCCGTTGCCAAGTTCCCAACACATAATCTTCGGAAATATTCAAGTGGTGTAGAATACTTCCTCCGATGCGTCATGTCTAGAGTTGTCAAAATGGGCTTGGCCCATTGGACCAGCCCACTCCGCCTTTCCTAAATGGTGGGTTGAGCTGAATAAATAGAGCCACGTTTGGAAGCGAGCCCAAACGGGCCAAGCCCGTCTAAACCCGCCATCGCTTGGGCTAGCCCGTGGGCCAAGCTATTTTTTATTTTTTAAGTTTATTAGGAATGCTTAAATAATACTAAAGGGATGAAGTCTCATCTCATGGCCACGGTGGGATCTTTTACTTGGAGAAGCATTCGGAAAGCCTCTCTTATGCTTTCTGATGGTCTATCTTTTAAAATAGGCAATGGTTTTAGCTCATTATGGTTTACTCCATGCTTCCAAGTAAAAATCTCATGGTCCCCAAGTTCCTTTCATTGAAACTTGTGATCTTGATCTTCGTATTTCAGATGTTATTGATGATCATGCCTGGAATTTCTCTCGGGTTAATACAATTATCCCGGAAGATATTAAGGCTGCTATTATATCACAACCCCTACCCCGATTGCATTCTAGCTGTACGGATGGTTGGCGTTGGAGGTTGAGTCTCGATGGAATGTTGATAATGGCCAGAAATGACCATTACTTTCAATCCATTTCCGTGTCTTAAACGGGCATTTGATCGCATCCCGGTCTTACATTAAGTAAGAAAGCAGTCGAATTGGACTGATTTATGCATAATTGTAAAATAATAAACTGGTGTGAAAAAGGCATAAATATGTAATTTTATTACATATTTATGTTAGAAAAATTCAAAAACATGAGAAAAAGAAAAGAAAAGAAAAAGGAATGAAAAAGATGGGAAAAAGATAGAAAAACCCACAAAAAGAACATTTTCGGCCCATCTGGCCCAATCCAGCAGGCCCAGGAACACCTTTGTCGCGGAAGCCCTTTGTCGCGATGCATGGTTCCGCGACAAAGGAGGATTCCGCGACCAAGCAGCTCAGATGAAGAAGGAAACCAGCCAAGCCCTTTGTCGCGATGACCTTTGTCGCGATGGCATGCTCCGCGACAAAGGCATGTTCCGCGACCAAGACACCCAATTAGAGACACCAGACCCAGTCGAGAAGCTTTGCCACATGCAGTGTGTTCCGCGACCAAACTTGATGCTCCGAGACAAAGCTGTGATGTGTGTGATGTCTTAAGACACAATGGGCTAGAATCAAGGCCCATGGGCTTAGGGTTACACTTCTATAAATATGAGGTGTTTCCCATGAGCTAGAGGTTGGAATTTTGTTGATTAGAGCTCTCTTGAAGGCAAGCAGTAGGAGTTCTCTCTTAGGTAGTGTAGTTTAGATTTATTTTCATGTATTATTTAATTTTTGCTCTTAGTTTAGTTTAGTTTAGTGTTTTTACTGTTCACAGTTGTCTAGATAGCCACTTTTATACCATGTTTTGGTTTCTAAACTCTTGTTTTAGGGTTTGTAATACCCAAATCATGGGTATTAACAACACCCCTTCAATAATATGGGAAAACATTCATCATTTGTGTCCCAAATCATGAAATGGGTCTCACACCCCATGGATTTAAATGCTTTCTTTTTCATTTTGGGGTCACTTGACCCCCATTATGCTATTTTATGTTTACTGTTAGCATCTTATGGATAATGTTGTGTGTATGTGTGATCAAACCCTAGATTAGGACTCTTGCTTTATTTTTAAAATTCTGTCCAGTTTGGTTTAAGCATGTTCTTCCTTCTTTTGAATGTTTCTTGTTTGTTTTTAGCTTAGAATAGCTTTTTGATCTGAAATAGGGTGAGATCACGCTGTTTGCATGCCACTGTTCATTTCTGCTTTTTCTAACTTTTGTCCTGAACCACCTTGGTCGCCAACCGCCTTTTGTCGCGGAACCACGTTCCGCGACAAAATGGTTGTTCCGCGACAAAGGTGCCTAAAGACACTTGTCTCCATAATTTAAAACCCTTTGTCGCGGAACACCTTGTCGCGGAACCACGTTCCGCGACAAAACTTTCCATGCATAGCGACAAAGGAGCCAAACTCTTGCATTTTGTCTGCATGACTTTTTGTCGCGGAACCACGTTTCGCGATAAAATCTCATTCTGAGACAGAAAAATTATGCCATGTTCCTTATTCTTTGAACACTTTGTCGCGGAACCACTTTGTCGCGGAACCACGTTCCGCGACAAAATTTTCCAAGCATAGCGACAAAGGTTCAAATACTTTAAGAATTTTCTGAAAACTCTTTGTCGCGGAACACTCTTGTCGCGGAACCACGTTCCGCGACAAAATCTTGCTTAGCGACAAAGAAGCGTTATGCTGCCAAAAATTCTAAAAACTTGTCGGGATACCCATGTCGCGGACCTCGGTCCGCGACAAAATTTATGATATCGCGACAAAGATTCCCTTCTCTCTATTTAACCTCAAACAATCTTCATTCTCTTCCTATATTATATTGCAACACTCACATCATAACCCCACGGGTTAAGGTGTAACATTCTGGAATTGCAATATAGGGTGTTATGCTGCCCAAATTTTGATTCTCCATTTTCATCGCTTAACTGATTGAACCCTTGACTCATTAATGATTAAAGATTGAGATTAGCAATAATCAAACATCAATAATCATCATGATTAAAGGACCTTTGTTCAATTGCCAGTAAAATACTCCTCTATAAACAAAATCTTGATGACTTAAACAGATAATCCGGACTGTAATTAATTATGGTAGGAAAGATTATTTAAGATCATCAATTGTGGACCCAATCCACAACCTTGCATGAGAAACCAATGTCTCTCATACAAGGAATCTTCTTTTATTTCTTATTGATTTTGTCTTTGCGTGTTGTGTGGAACAATTAGTAAAGAATACATCAGACTAATGTTGGCGGGTATTCCCTCATGGATAACTAGCTCGTATTCTGGGTATTAATTACTAAGTGTTATTTTGCATGGTCTGGATGACTGTCAGTGGAAGCCTTGGCGGTTCGCCCATCCAGGGTTATAATAGCTGCTCGGCTGACTCCCATCCAGATACAGTTTTATTTTTTCTTATCTTAATTTCCAAACCCAAATTCCAATCTGTAATGGGAGTCAGTTGGCATCAGTCAATGCTAACTGACGATCATTATAGAAGGGAAGCATGTAGGTTTTTTTATCCGAATTCACAGACAGTGGAGACCCAACTGGTATTGACACTACCATTATAGGGTCTAAGCTGTCTAAATTCGCTCCATCCGAGTAATTGGGAAATTGGACAGTAGATGTTTACAGTCCACCTGATTATTCTGCCATTACTTTGGTCTCCTGACCACTTCATATCTGTGTTTCACCTTCTGTCTAGACCCGCATCTATATTTTGGGTCAATTAATTTTACACTTCCCTATATCTTTATGCATGATAATATTATGTATTATTGTGGTCTGTAATTATTTTGGGATCCTTCCCTTGGACAATAGAAGTCTAGATCTTAAACAGATATTGTGTAATAAATTTCCAATAAAAATCTCTTTATAAAATCCGGATCTGAGTCAGGGATAAACTCTTCAGTTATGACTAATTCATATTCTGTCAAGGGTTGATTTTGGGGAATTAGAAGCAGAATCAGCGATTAGGTCTCTTCTAGACTGAAAGGGTCTGTGTTTTAACTGAGAGTCTAGTACCTGTTTAGGGAATGATTTTCAAATCCATTATTTTCCAAAATTGCTGTTTGTTAGAAATCTAAGATCAAATATTACACCGAGATGGGGTCCACTTGGACTCAAATACAGTGTAGTAAATAATTTTAGAGGAACATCATCCAGGCCTTGGTTATTTTTTAAGATAGGGTTGAGTTTTCTTTCAACTACTATCCTCTTCTGCCAAAGCCTATTTTTGAGTCCTGAGTGAGTGCATCCGGAACGAACTAAATCATTAGTTCGTTTCATTAGTTTGTATCTCATAATCACCCGGAAGGAAGTGAACACACTAGTGGTTCACCAAGAGCCGGGAATTCTTGATCCATACTCCTTCATCCTGATGGGGAGCTGTCTTTTACTACCAAGGTCAGATTTTCAAAACCTCCGAGTGATAGGTTTTAAATGCTTTCTTTACTGCTTTCTTTTAACCGCTTTCATTAGAGGTCACTCGGTTGTATTGAGAGTTGCGTAACTGCTACTAGGATTGACAGTTAAGGGATAGTTTAGGACTTAATTAGAATCTTTGGGTGTGACATGGGAGAATGATAGTAGTACTTGGCATTTCAATAAATGATATGTCGGGTGTTGCTTTTCCACCACAGATGAAGTAACACACCCAGGCCAGGGCAGTTACGAATCTGTGGTATCTTAGAATTTGTGGTCTTAAGAACATGTAAACTCATATTGTAAGTACCTGTCTGTTAAAGGGAAAGCATAATTGAGAGCATGAGAATCAGCTATCTGATAGAATTATCCCAAACAAAGATCTGTGTATAAAAATGGAAGTTTAATACTGCTATATCTAAATCTTGTCCAATTTTCATTCTTTCCTTCCTGTCCCTTCTGTCTACATTGTGATTCAGCTTCACGGTTGGCATAATGTAATTTTTCCTGCTTTCATAGATAATGTTTATCGCATTCTTAGAATAATCTTTACCCGCTTTCTAGGATAGATTTATTCACTTTGTAGAGTAATTTAAATGCTTTTGTAACCTAGTTTAAATTCATGTCTAGTAAAACGACGTGGGCTCTGCTTCTATCGCACATCCTCCAGTGAACGATCCGGTCTTACTATAAATTACTGCAATTTTTGACACCGTGCGCTTTCGGGGGCACAGTTTCTTAACACGAGTAATAAAAACGTGACAACCTATAAATATATCCCTAATCACAACCCCGCCATCATAAATTGGTTTCATTAAATAAAACCTAAACCAGGATCATGATTTTTCAGAAAATACTCAGGGAGTGGAAATCGGTCAAAAAGTTTCATGGCAGGGAATCTCATGGCAAGAAGTGATGAGAAATGTCATGGCACATATGCCGGGGATCCTCAGTGTGACAGGCTGAAGGTCAATCTATCCCGGCTGTACCATGAGATTTGTCAACAGTTTCATGACAGAGAGGACCACAGCGCCATTTGAAATTAAAGCACCATACTTGAGTAATAAAAAGAACAACAAAACTTGATATATCCCTAAACCCCTTCCCGTGAATCATAACTCTTTTCATTTAATAAATTCAATCCTGATATATTTCATATAAAAATACACTCGTGTTAGTGAAACTTGTCAAAAGTTTCATGGCGCCATTGCCGGGGAGGATGCAGCGCCGTTTTACTAAGAGAAATACATTCCTCATTGCTCCTAGAATAGCCTATACATATAATTATAAATATTCACCTTCAGAACCAATTCTAACCTGGGGATTGTACAGGTACTGTCATCATTGAAGCCGTTGTTCTATGCAAAGGAGGAAGCAGACGCCAGCTGAGATCCCGTTTAATTCAGAGATAGAAAAGACAGCTCGACGTCTTATGGCGGAGACTAAACGAAGAAGGGAACGGGAACGACAGGCATTACTTTCGCCAAGCACTAGCAGCGATATTTCCGAGATGGCAAACCCGGACATCCCACCAATCATTCAACCCAATCCCCCACTTCGCAACATTGAGGAAGACCCCGAAGATGCTGATAACGATGATTTGGATGATCCCCCTCCCCAGATCATACAAGGAGGTGGGAACCCACCAAACATGGAGCAGCAGCACTTCGAGGCACCCCCTCCCAATCCGAACCATCAGAACCCACCAAACAACCAGAACCAACCAAATCAGCAAAATTTCCAAAACCAGCAGAATCAGCAATACCATAACCCCCATCAGAATCCCCCGAATCCGAATGATTTCAATGATCCGAGGAACTATTTCATGCCTCAGAACTACTACCCACAGCAGTACCAAGGTGGGCCTGAGAACAATAATCAAGCAGCAGCTGCTGCTGATTACATGCAGCCGATTTTAGAGCCATATCTGAATATTCCTGGACAAGCTCCATTCTTGGCTAGGAACTTCGAATTGAAACCGGCCCTAATCAATCTAGTCCAGAGCAACCAGTTTGCCGGAGCAAGCCATGAAGACCCCCATGATCACCTGCAAACCTTCCTAGAATTGTGTGACACGATCAAAAATCGTGATGTATCTGCAAACACTATTCGACTAAGGCTATTTCCCTTCTCTCTGACAAGCGGAGCACGAACATGGTACAAGTCACTGCCCATAAATCAGAAGTCTACATGGGAAGATGTGATCAGAAACTTCTTAGCAAAATACTTCCCGGAGTCCAAGGTGGATGAATGCCGCTCCAAAATTGCGGAATTCAAAATGAAACCGGACGAGTCCTTGTATGATGCAAAGGAAAGATTCTTCAACCTGCTCAGAAAGTGTCCTCAACATGGTTTCCATGACTGGGAAAGATTGAGAAAGTTCTACAGTGGTCTGACCCCAGCATGGAAATCCATGCTCGATGCTGCTGGAGGTCAACATTTGCTCTACATACCAATGGACCAAGCCTGGGCAAAGATTGAAGCCATGAGTGTCAACCGTTCTGTTCTGACTGATGATGGTAATCTCACTCCCCCTCGTGGTTTATGTGCTGTAGGTACAGTAGAGAAGTCAGACATTGAAAAACTTCAAGAGCAAGTGGCAGCATTGTCTGTAAATCAAGGAGTTGGAAGTTCTGCTCAGGGACAGCAAACTGATGTGATCTGTGGTCTGTGTCAAGGTGCTCATGCAACTGACACATGCGAGCAAATCACAGCAGAAAGCTGTAACTATGCAGGAGCCTTTCCAAATAGACACCCGAATTTGTCTTACTCAAACAACAATGCCTTGAACTCACATCTCTTGAACAAGCCACAGCAACAACAATTCAACCCTCAGCAGAATCAGGGATTCGTTTAGAACAGGGGCCAACATTTTCAGAATCCTAGCTTCCAACCTCAGATCCAGCAAAGGCCGCCTCAGAATTTCCAGCAGCCCAATCAGAGCTTCCAGAATTTTCAGCCCAATCAGAGCTTCCAGCCTCAGTTTGTCCCAAACCAAGGCCAATGGAATCAGAACCAGAATCAAAATCAGAATCAGAATCAACATCAAAAGCCCCCTTCAAGGCTGGAGAATTTGATGACTGATTTTATCACTAGTCAGAAGGAGATCAACAATCAACTGCAGGCCTCTATCAGAAATGTGGGGACCCAAGTTACACAGATGGCTAATGAGATGCAGAAAAAGGACAAAGGTACATTGCCAAGCACTGCGGAAAAGAACCCGCAATGCAAGGCAATAACCTTGAAATCTGGAAGAGTACTAGCTGGACCAAAGGGAGCAGATACTGGAGCGGAATGTGAAGAAGATGATATTGTTGACAATGCTGGTAAGGAAGCTGATAATGAGAACGAAGCGGAAAAAGAGACAGCCGAATTGCAGACTGAAGCTGCGCCTGAAACGGCTGAAACAGATAAGGGTACAGGTGAAGGTACAACTTCCTACCCCTCACCATCAAAAACTGCTAATAACAAGTACATGCCCAGGATTCCTTATCCTGCGCGTCTTAAAAATAAGGAACATGATCTTAAATTCAAGAAATTTCTGCAACGATTAAAGTCTGTAGAGATAACCATTCCTCTCACAGAAATGATTTCCGAAATGCCCATCTATGCTAAGTTCTTGAAAGAATTGATTTCAGGAAAAAGGCAGGTTGAGCAGGAGGAGGTGATTATTCTCAACAGCACATGCAGTGCCATCGTTCAGAGGAGAATGCCTGAAAAGAAAGAGGACCCCGGATGTTGCACACTTCCAGTACAATTCGGAAAGGCCAAAGTGAGTATGGGGCTTTGTGATTTAGGATCAAGCATCAATGTGATGCCACTAGCTATGGCTATTCGCCTTAAGCTTGGAGAAATTCAACCGATCAAGATGAGACTGCAACTTGCAGACAGATCAATCACGCAGCCCGTAGGAATCCTTAAGGATGTTGTGGTCAAAACCGGGCAGGTTCTTTTCCCGGTCGACTTCATCATCCTCGACATTGAAGAAGATTCTGAAATGCCGCTTATCCTTGGACGCCCATTTCTAGCCACTGGTGGTGCACTGATTGACGCTAAATCCGGAAAAGTCACCTTAAGGGTCGATGGCGAGGAGATCATCTTTGATATGGAGAAATTGCAGAAATTTCCGAATGACAGTTGTTGTTTTTCATTTGAAAATGTAATAGTTAGGGAAGCGCCAGACTCTGAACTTGATGGTGAAATGATGCTGTATGAACTATCAAAGCAGGTACTGAAGCCTGCTGGCGTGGAGCACAAAGGATGCAAAGCCGTTCACTTTGCCGATCCCGAAACAGGGGATCTGGAGGAGTTTGACGGCATCGAGTTCCATGATGACGCCAACCAAGAGGAAGAAGAGGATCCTGTACTGATGCAGGATCCCAAAGGTAAATCTGTTCTCCCACTACCCATTTCTCGCAAACTACTCCATTCCGTTGAATGTCCACCAGAGCTTGAACTTAAAACATTACCCGACCATCTCAAGTATGCGTTTCTCGCGGAACATAAAAAGTTACCTGTGATTGTTTCGGCTAAGCTCTCCCAAGAGCAAGAAAATGCTCTGGTGGTCATTCTTAAGAAACATGTACATGCAATAGGTTGGACCATTTCTGATATAAAAGGAATAAGCCCTTCTATTTGCATGCACAGGATTCTAATGGAAGAAGAGTTTAAACCCTCCCGTCAACCTCAGAGGCGATTGAATCCCCTTATGCAAGAAGTGGTAAGGAAAGAAGTTATCAAGCTCTTAGATGCTGGTATAATCTATCCTATCTCTGATAGCAAATGGGTTAGCCCAGTGCAAGTCGTACCCAAACGAGGAGGGATGTGCATAACCAAGAATGAGCAAGGAGAAGAGGTTGCAACCAGGCCAGTGACCGGATGGAGAGTTTGTATCGACTACCGGAAGCTGAACGAGGCCACACGCAAGGACCATTTTCCATTGCCATTCATTGATCAGATGCTTGAGAGGTTGGCAGGGAGAGAGTTTTATTGCTTTTTGGATGGTTATTCTGGTTATAATCAGATTGTTATTTCTAGTGAAGACCATGATAAAACCACTTTTACTTGCCCGTACGGCACTTTTGCCTATCGACGGATGCCTTTTGGTTTGTGCAATGCACCTGCTACTTTTCAAAGATGCATGATGTCTATTTTCTCCGAATTTATTGAAAAATGCATTGAAGTTTTCATGGATGACTTCTCTGTGTATGGAGATACGTTCGAAGATTGTTTGACCAATCTTGCAAAGATTTTAAAGAGGTGTGAGGACACTAACTTGGTTTTAAATTGGGAAAAGTGCCATTTTATGGTCACTGAGGGCATAGTGTTAGGTCATCGCATTTCTCGTGCAGGCATTGAAGTTGATCCAGCCAAAGTTTCCATCATTTCCAATCTCCCTCTTCCTAACTCGATCAAATCAGTTAGGAGCTTCTTAGGGCATGCCGGTTTTTACCGGCGATTCATTAAGGATTTCTCTAAAATTGCCAAGCCACTCACTAATCTGCTTTGTAAAGAAAATCCTTTCTTAATAAATGAAGCGTGTGTCCAAGCTTTTGACACGCTCAAGAAGATGTTGATTTCTGCACCGATAGTGCAACCACCCGATTGGTCACTACCTTTCGAGGTAATGTGCGATGCTAGTGGTCTTGCCGTAGGCGCAGTTCTTGGACAGCATAAGGATGGGAGACATTGCGTAATTCATTACGCAAGTCACGCCCTGAATGAAGCCCAAATTAACTACACCACAACGGAGAAAGAGATGTATGCTGTAGTCTTCGCGTTTGACAAGTTCAGACAGTATCTGATAGGTACGAAGACCATAGTATACACCGATCATACGGCATTGAGATATTTGTTTAGCAAACAAGATGCAAAACCTCGATTAATCAGGTGGGTACTTCTGTTGCAAGAATTCGACATCATAATAAAAGAGAGGCGAGGTCGAGATAATGGTGCTGCTGACCACTTATCTCGATTAGATAATGATAAAAAGGAAAAAGCCGTCAATGAAGAGTTTCCGGACGAATAGTTGTTCGCATTGCATCTGCATAATCAAGCTTGTCCATGATTTTCCGACATCGCTAACTTCTTGGCATGCGGAATAACCCCACAGTTTTCGAACTATCACCAGAAGAGTAAGTTCAAACGAGATGTATTAAGTTACTTCTGGGAAGAACCTTATCTCTTCAAACACTGCGTCGATTCAATAATCAGGCGATGTGTGACCGAGCATGAAGCCTATCAAATTGTCAGAAAATGCCATGAATCAGAATATGGAGGTCACCATGGTCCCGCTCGAACGGCCCACAAGGTCCTCGAATGTGGATTCTATTGGCCTCACATCTATGAGGATTGCAGGACATTTGTGAAAGGCTGTGACAGATGCCAAAGGATGGGAAACATCTCCAAGAGAGATGAGATGCCTCAAAAGGGGATTCTCACACTTGAGATCTTCGATGTATGGGGCATCGACTTCATGGGACCGTTTCCACCATCAGGTGGAAACTACTATATCTTGGTAGCTGTCGATTACGTGTCCAAATGGGTTGAGGCTGTCGCATTACCGACCAATGATGGTAGCCAAGTCATCAAGTTCCTCAAGAACAACATTTTCAGTCGATTTGGCGTACCTAGGGTGGTGATATCTGATGGAGGAACACACTTTATTAATAAAGCTTTTGAAACTTTAATGAGTAAAAATGGGATCCTCCATAAGATAGGCACGCCTTACCATCCTCAGACTAGTGGTCAAGTCGAAGTATCCAATCGCGAAATCAAACACATACTCGAAGCCACTGTCGGGATAACCCGTAAGGACTGGGCACGTAAGCTCAATGACGCTCTATGGGCATACTGCACAGCATATAAGACTCCCATCGGGATGTCTCCATACAGGCTGGTCTTCGGAAAAGCCTGTCATTTGCCTGTAGAGCTAGAGCACAAAGCTTACTGGGCCGTTAAAACGCTTAACTTCGATCCGAAAGTTGCTCAGAGCAAACGTAAGTTGGACCTCAATGAAATTGAGGAAATACGAGCGCAAGCTTATGAAAGCTCTCGAATTTACAAGGAGCGGACCCAGAAGTTACACGATCGCCGGATTAAACCTAAGTATTTCTATGTTGGTCAACATGTATTATTGTTCAATACTAGGTTGAAGCTGTTCCCCGGAAAGCTCAAATCTAGATGGGAAGGACCACATGAAGTACTAGAGGTGTTCAAAAATGGAGCTGTCAGGATCCGAACTGATAGGGGCGATATAGTGGTGAATGGACAACGATTAAAAGAGTACCTCGGACAGTTTGATCCGGAGAAAGAAAGCCAAGCAGTGGCAGACCCGGCTTACACTCAATAAGAAACAGCATTAAAAACACAAAAATTTCATTTTATATATATATATAGTACTTATTTCACGACAAGAAAGTACCCAAAGATCAATTAAACATTTAGAGTACCAAGACTCTAAATGTGAGGATGTTGATATTTGGAGAAAATCTAATGCATTTCATTTATCTATCTTGCAGAAGTTCGGAACCACCAAAAAGAAGGAGCAGAAAAGAGTAACATGGAAAAACCAGGTTCTTGGTTGGATTAGTTCCATAAGTCTGAGAAAACGCTTCCGGAATTTGAAGAAATTCAATACCCGAAATAAAATTCACAGATAAATGGAACTGACCCAACCTAATTTTATGCAAGTGTATCATTTAATTCTCAGCCTAGCACTTTTGAATTTATTTGGACTGAATTTATTCAGCCCAAATTAAATAAAATGGACTCAGGCCCAACATCACACTCGGGCCCAGTCCAAGAAAATTTGAAAATTCAAAATTCCTTGTCGCGGAAGGTCCTTTGTCGCGATGTCATGCATCGCGACCAGGACCTGTTCCGCGACAAACCCTCTTCTGCCCTCAGCTCTCTGCTGGTTGTCGCGATGCACTTTGTCGCGGAGCATGACTCCGCGACCAAGCCCTGCTCCGCGACACAACCCGCGTTGACTTTGTCTCCATACTGAACTTTGTCGCGATAGCCTTGTCGCGGAGCATTGCTCCGCGACCAAACCTCAACTCCGCGACCTCTCTAATGTCGCCATGCCGTGTCGCGGAACCTTGTTCCGCGACAAAGTCTCGGATTCCGCGACAAATTCTCCAGTATTTATACCCCCCCGCCCCCTCCAGTTTTTCACACTCTCTCTTCACTTTCACTTGTCACTTCAGTTTCTTCATCTTCTTTCCCCCATTTTCCTTTCGTCCGAACGAACACCACGTGTTCTTCGCAACCTTATCACTCTTTTTCTAAGGGGAAACCATGGATCGATTTTACGGACTTCTCCCAAACCTTGGACCCATGCCCCAACCCGAGCCAAGGAGGGCAGGGTAAACCCATTTTTCTTTCCCCCCCACTGTTCATGGCACCCGTTCGGACTCTCTTGCTTTATTTTCATCTTTGTTGTGTTCATCGTGTAATGCAGCCCGTTTGCATCTATGTTTTCATATTTTTGGAAGTTTTTGAGTGCTCTCGGTTATGAGCACCATTTTGAAACGTTGAGACCTCATTTTGAAACTGTTAATGGCGTTAAAACAGGTAATGGATCAAGATTTTGCAGATAAAACTGGAAAGAACAAACTGATGAACATTTGGGTATTGTTTTGAGTATCTTGATGTTATTGGTTTGTTTGATCTTGATGTGACCTCTGCAGTGTTGAGTTGGTGTAATAAAAGAGGTAAGATCTTTTTGGGCACATTTGTTCTCATGTTAGAAATCTCATGGGAATAAATGTTTGTTTGTTTATGGAAACATAGTACAAACACCCAATGAGAAGCTTCCACTTTTAATAAAAGCAACCCTTTGGAAAAAGACAAAAAGAGTTATTTTGTTTAATGATTGACTTGAAGTCTTTTGTTCCCAATGGAACACTAGCGTGAGTAAGATAGCAGTATTTTTGTCACCTAACTGCTATCATTTTCAAAAATAAAAAATGGGACCACTCACATCCCACTTTTATTAAATAAAATAAGTCAACCATTTTAAAATTAAAAACAGTGTTTGCAAATTTTTGGATGCTTTAACTGTCCAAACAGTCCAAGCTATCCAGAAATAGCAGATCCACTTCGCCACGTCTTCATTGCACATTCCAATATTCGAGCATTCCATTTCCATCTGTCCATCCCATTCCACTTCCAACAAGTGTCTCGGACTTGTTTAATAAAATTGAAAAACTTTTGGGCCCAATGGCCCATTAAAAAAGATTTTAGGCCCAATGGCCAATTTTATTTTATTCTGGGCTCCTTAGCCATTTAAAACCAAATATTATTTACATGTGCTTTAAATCAAAAATTCGAGTTGGAAATCTAATAACCTCACATCTAGAGCAAAGCTCTAAATGTGAGGATGTTGGTTTCTGAACTTGAAAAATTTCTGAAAATTATATAAAAATTGGAATCATCACTTCTTATCTTTTCAGGGGCAATCCTCCCATTCCAGATCCTGCACCTGAAGGAACCCAGCTGCTGGACTTGCCACTCGAACTCCTTGGTGAAATTCTCTCCCGGATAGGAGAGGATGAAATCAGGGAGGTGTTTGCTGCACAACGGATATGCAAAAAATTCAGGGATGCTGGAAACCTTGCCATCGTGTACAGGCGATGCGAGGTTAACTCCTCCACTGTGAAGAGATGGCAAGGAAGGATCCGTCGGCAGAAGGAGAGATTCCTGCGAACATGCACAGCGGCAGGAAACTTCAATCTCCAGATCATTCCAGCACTCATGGCATTTGCAGAAGGGAATGAGGAGCAAGCCTGTGAACTGTTGCGCCCAGGACTTGAGGACAACCATAAGGCGTCAATCTTCACCCGCGGATTGATGCTTATGAGTAAGACGGATGAAGGACAAGTCGAGCAAGGGATCAGAATGATCGACAGGATGGTGACAGATCGATCAGTTCTTCAGTATACGTCCACCAACGTCCTCGCTTGGATGACAGACAACCCAGACACCCCACACCTGTGGGCTGGTCAAGGAGTCAGAGTCTACTGCCCAAGGTGGCATGCACCTCTGAGAAACCGCGATTGGTGCCTGCGTTGTGAGCTTTCCAGCTACATCATCTGGCTCCGATACATGTTCTGAAGAAAGAAAGATGAATCCCATTTTATTTGGCTTTATTTCATTTCCGTCTTAGTAATAGTATCTGCAAGGGATTCCTCCTTTTGTGTGTGCAGGTTTGTACCAACTGCACGAGAATCTCTTGTCTCGGACGTATTTGTTTGCTTTCCCCCAAAATGGAACTCAGCTTTTGAGACCACTAAACAGATCTTTACTTGCTTTCCTTTTGAAAAAGATGTCTGTACAGTCCGAGATGAATAAGTGACTGTCAGACCAAAAATATGCTGTTGACATACCTTGTATGTCTGCAGTGCCTCTTTACTGCTTTAAATTAGATAACCAGCAAAAATATGCATAAACCTGCTCTAAATTCATATGTTGAATTTAGCCTTGTGATTAAATTCTCAAACTTTTAAATTGGGATAATATAATTGAGAACATGCATGGCATGAATTCCTGAGGTTTTGAGCTATAAAAATTTAATGATGCGATCAGCTTATTGGGTAATAAATCTGTATGTTAGAGATTTCGATTGAATAAATTGTTAGAATTAAGCTTTGATTAAATTTAAGAATATTGTATGACATGAATCAACCCAACCTTGTGAGATTTGAGCCATGAGTCACTTTTACTCATTCTTTTCTTTGATGTGTGAATCATTTTGATTAAAGGAAACTAGAACTTGCAATTGGGACCGATTCAAGACCATGCCATATTCCCAAAAATCGAGAATATGATCGAGGCACTTAGAAAAACCCAAATTTTTGGCCTTCGTTTGAAATCCAAACCCAAAAATATTTTCCCTTTAGGATTAACCAATTTGAACCTATAAGCCTAATTTTTCTTTGAAGCCCTCCATATTATTCCTAGCCTTATAAAAAGACCAAGAACTTCAAACCCAAGTGTGCAAGGATAAATTTTATCAAATGCATTAAACTTATGATCATCAACCCATGTTAATCGGTATGTTATAAACCGATTCAAAAAAAAAAAAAAGAGAGAAAGTTGAATTCCATTCAACACAAATAAATTGCAAATGACAAAGCAAATTAGACATAGTCTAATGTCATGCAATAGAAAAGAAAAACAAAAGAAAGAAAAATATTGATGATCATAAATTCTAAATAAATATGCCATATCATGATAAGATTAATTCTTGCCACTTCTAGCCCAATATTTCCCTTTCCTACCAATGTTACAACCGTATGCCCCGTTATAACCCTTAAATAAGACCTCGTGATCTCGATTTGAAGAAATGAGCCGGTGGCGAGTTGGTCTGATTGCAAGCTTATGGGATAATTTAATTAAATTTGATTTTGAGCGGTCATGATAAACCCAATTGAGAGTGAGTGAAATTTCCGATTCTCTTATATGTGAGGCTTTGTCTTATTGCACATGTTCATTGTCATGCCTTAATTCTAATTTTTAATCTTTGCATCTTTCAAACATGATATTCATGAAGGATTAATAATAATGTTTGATTTGTAGGCCCGATATAGTGAGCAAGTATCATTTCATTAAACACTGCAATCAAGGGAATTTAATACTTGTAGTTTTTGATTGCCTTATCCCAATCCAAAAAGAATGTGATTTATGAAGCCACGAAAATGAATTGAATATGAAGAGTCCGTGTTCTTACGAACATTGACTCTGACTGCTCGGGGACGATCAGTATTAAATGTGAGGATGTTGATAATGGCCAGAAATGACCATTACTTTCAATCCATTTCCGTGTCTTAAACGGGCATTTGATCGCATCCCGGTCTTACATTAAGTAAGAAAGCAGTCGAATTGGATTGATTTATGCATAATTGTAAAATAATAAGCTGGTGTGAAAAAGGCATAAATATGTAATTTTATTATATATTTATGTTAGAAAAATCCAAAAACATGAGAAAAAGAAAAGAAAAGAAAAAGAAATGAAAAAGATGGGAAAAAGATAGAAAAGCCCACAAAAAGAACATTTTCGGCCCATCTGGCCCAATCCAGCAGGCCCAGGAACACCTTTGTCGCGGAAGCCCTTTGTCGCGATGCATGGTTCCGCGACAAAGGAGGATTCCGCGACCAAGCAGCTCAGATGAAGAAGAAAACCAGCCAAGCCCTTTGTCGCGATGACCTTTGTCGCGATGGCATGCTCCGCGACAAAGGCATGTTCCGCGACCAAGACACCCAATTAGAGACACCAGACCCAGTCGAGAAGCTTTGCCACATGCAGTGTGTTCCGCGACCAAACTTGATGCTCCGAGACAAAGCTGTGATGTGTGTGATGTCTTAAGACACAATGGGCTAGAATCAAGGCCCATGGGCTTAGGGTTACACTTCTATAAATATGAGGTGTTTCCCATGAGCTAGAGGTTGGAATTTTGTTGATTAGAGCTCTCTTGAAGGCAAGCAGTAGGAGTTCTCTCTTAGGTAGTGTAGTTTAGATTTATTTTCATGTATTATTTAATTTTTGCTCTTAGTTTAGTTTAGTTTAGTGTTTTTACTGTTCACAGTTGTCTAGATAGCCACTTTTATACCATGTTTTGGTTTCTAAACTCTTGTTTTAGGGTTTGTAATACCCAAATCATGGGTATTAACAACACCCCTTCAATAATATGGGAAAATATTCATCATTTGTGTCCCAAATCATGAAATGGGTCTCACACCCCATGGATTTAAATGCTTTCTTTTTCATTTTGGGGTCACTTGACCCCCATTATGCTATTTTATGTTTACTGTTAGCATCTTATGGATAATGTTGTGTGTATGTGTGATCAAACCCTAGATTAGGACTCTTGCTTTATTTTTAAAATTCTGTCCAGTTTGGTTTAAGCATGTTCTTCCTTATTTTGAATGTTTCTTGTTTGTTTTTAGCTTAGAATAGCTTTTTGATCTAAAATAGGGTGAGATCACGCTGTTTGCATGCCACTGTTCATTTCTGCTTTTTCTGACTTTTGTCCTGAACCACCTTGGTCGCCAACCGCCTTTTGTCGCGGAACCACGTTCCGCGACAAAATGGTTGTTCCGCGACAAAGGTGCCTAAAGACACTTGTCTCCATAATTTAAAACCCTTTGTCGCGGAACACCTTGTCGCGGAACCACGTTCCGCGACAAAACTTTCCATGCATAGCGACAAAGGAGCCAAACTCTTGCATTTTGTCTGCATGGCTTTTTTGTCGCGGAATCATCTTGTCGCGGAACCACGTTTCGCGACAAAATCTCATTCTGAGACAGAAAAATTATGTCATGTTCCTTATTCTTTGAACACTTTGTCGCGGAACCACGTTCCGCGACAAAATTTTCCAAGCATAGCGACAAAGGTTCAAATACTTTAAGAATTTTCTGAAAACTCTTTGTCGCGGAACCACGTTCCGCGACAAAATCTTGCTTAGCGACAAAGAAGCGTTATGCTGCCAAAAATTCTAAAAACTTGTCGGGATACCCATGTCGCGGACCTCGGGACGCGACAAAATTTATGATATCGCGACAAAGATTCCCTTCTCTCTATTTAACCTCAAACAATCTTCATTCTCTTCCTATATTATATTGCAACACTCACATCATAACCCCACGGGTTAAGGTGTAACATTCTGGAATTGCAATATAGGGTGTTATGCTGCCCAAATTTTGATTCTCCATTTTCATCGCTTAACTGATTGAACCCTTGACTCATTAATGATTAAAGATTGAGATTAGCAATAATCAAACATCAATAATCATCATGATTAAAGGACCTTTGTTCAATTGCCAGTAAAATACTCCTCTATAAACAAAATCTTGATGACTTAAACAGATAATCCGGACTTCAATTAATTATGGTAGGAAGGATTATTTAAGATCATCAATTGTGGACCCAATCCACAACCTTGCATGAGAAACCAATGTCTCTCATACAAGGAATCTTCTTTTATTTCTTATTGATTTTGTCTTTGCGTGTTGTGTGGAACAATTAGTAAAGAATACATCAGACTAATGTTGGCGGGTATTCCCTCATGGATAACTAGCTCGTATTCTGGGTATTAATTACTAAGTGTTATTTTGCATGGTCTGGATGACTGTCAGTGGAAGCCTTGGCGGTTCGCCCATCCAGGGTTATAATAGCTGCTCGGCTGACTCCCATCCAGATACAGTTTTATTTTTTCTTATCTTAATTTCCAAACCCAAATTCCAATCTGTAATGGGAGTCAGTTGGCATCAGTCAATGCTAACTGACGATCATTATAGAAGGGAAGCATGTAGGTTTTTTTATCCGAATTCACAGACAGTGGAGACCCAACTGGTATTGACACTACCATTATAGGGTCTAAGCTGTCTAAATTCGCTCCATCCGAGTAATTGGGAAATTGGACAGTAGATGTTTACAGTCCACCTGATTATTCTGCCATTACTTTGGTCTCCTGACCACTTCATATCTGTGTTTCACCTTCTGTCTAGACCCGCATCTATATTTTGGGTCAATTAATTTTACACTTCCCTATATCTTTATGCATGATAATATTATGTATTATTGTGGTCTGTAATTATTTTGGGATCCTTCCCTTGGACAATAGAAGTTTAGATCTTAAACAGATATTGTGTAACAAATTTCCAACAAAAATCTCTTTATAAAATCCGGATCTGAGTCAGGGATAAACTCTTCAGTTATGACTAATTCATATTCTGTCAAGGGTTGATTTTGGGGAATTAAAAGCAGAATCAGCGATTAGGTCTCTTCTAGACTGAAAGGGTCTGTGTTTTAACTGAGAGTCTAGTACCTATTTAGGGAATGATTTTCAAATCCATTATTTTCCAAAATTGCTGTTTGTTAGAAATCTAAGATCAAATATTACACCGAGATGGGGTCCACTTGGACTCAAATACAGTGTAGTAAATAATCTTAGAGGAACATCATCCAGGCCTTGGTTATTTTTTAAGATAGGGTTGAGTTTTCTTTCAACTACTATCCTCTTCTGCCAAAGCCTATTTTTGAGTCCTGGGTGAGTGCATCCGGAACGAACTAAATCATTAGTTCGTTTCATTAGTTTGTATCTCATAATCACCCGGAAGGAAGTGAACACACTAGTGATTCACCAAGAGCCGGGAATTCTTGATCCATACTCCTTCATCCTGATGGGGAGCTGTCTTTTACTACCAAGGTCAGATTTTCAAAACCTCCGAGTGATAGGTTTTAAATGCTTTCTTTACTGCTTTCTTTTAACCGCTTTCATTAGAGGTCACTCGGTTGTATTGAGAGTTGCGTAACTGCTACTAGGATTGACAGTTAAGGGATAGTTTAGGACTTAATTAGAATCTTTGGGTGTGACATGGGAGAATGATAGTAGTACTTGGCATTTCAATAAATGGTATGTCGGGTGTTGCTTTTCCACCACAGATGAAGTAACACACTCAGGCCAGGGCAGTTACGAACCTGTGGTATCTTAGAATTTGTGGTCTTAAGAACATGTAAACTCATATTGTAAGTACCTGTCTGTTAAAGGGAAAGCATAATTGAGAGCATGAGAATCAGCTATCTGATAGAATTATCCCAAACAAAGATCTGTGTATAAAAATGGAAGTTTAATACTGCTATATCTAAATCTTGTCCAATTTTCATTCTTTCCTTCCTGTCCCTTCTGTCTACATTGTGATTCAGCTTCACGGTTGGCATAATGTAATTTTTCCTGCTTTCATAGATAATGTTTATCGCATTCTTAGAATAATCTTTACCCGCTTTCTAGGATATATTTATTCGCTTTGTAGAGTAATTTAAATGCTTTTGTAACCTAGTTTAAATTCATGTCAGTAGTTGGTAATCACTTTTCAAACCCATTGAGCAATACGAATGGAAAATCTAGTAAAACGACGTGGGCTCTGCTTCTATCGCGCATCCTCCAGTGAACGATCCGGTCTTACTATAAATTACTGCAATTTTTGACACCGTGCGCTTTCGGGGGCACAGTTTCTTAACACGAGTAATAAAAACGTGACAACCTATAAATATATCCCTAATCACAACCCCGCCATCATAAATTGGTTTCATTAAATAAAACCGAAACCAGGATCATGATTTTTCAGAAAATACTCAGGGAGTGGAAATCTGTCAAAAAGTTTCATGGCAGGGAATCTCATGGCAAGAAGTGATGAGAAATGTCATGGCACATATGCCGGGGATCCTCAGTGTGACAGGCTGAAGGTCAATCTATCCCGGCTGTACCATGAGATTTGTCAACAGTTTCATGACGGAGAGGACCACATCGCCATTTGAAATTAAAGCACCATACTTGAGTAATAAAAAGAACAACAAAACTTGATATATCCCTAAACCCCTTCCCGTGAATCATAACTCTTTTCATTTAATAAATTCAATCCTGATATATTTCATATAAAAATACACTCGTGTTAGTGAAACTTGTCAAAAGTTTCAAATGTACTCGGCCAAATAGGGATATAAGCTCCTCATTGGGAATTCATTGAACACAATAGGGTGGCAGAATTTATGGCGCTGCGTATTACCTGAGAAATTCTGTTTTCTTCTCTGGATTATTGCTAGAGCTGCATTGCCCTGTAACCAACTTCGCCACCATCGTCATCTTGCTTCCTCGCCTCTTTGCACTGTTTATGGTAATGATATTGATAATTGGTGTCACTGTTTATTTGTTTGTTGCTGGGCGGCCTCAGTATGGTCTCTTCTTCATATTGATATTCCTTATGATCCTCGTACCCTTTCTACTGATCAAATTTGCCTTTGGCTTATTGGCATGCTTCATAATTTCGGGATCATATTTATGGTGGGTTTGTGGACGGTTTGACTTGAAAGAAATCGTAGGATTTTTCAGGTAAAATCACTTCTCCTAATCAGCTCATCCGACAAGTTTATTGCCTGGCTGCCTGCCCTGAAGGGGGACGGTAGAATGTTGGCAGAGTGAATCTGAATACTCGTTTGGTATGCTGGAATATGGGCGGCTGGATGGGTTTTTTCCTTCACTCCAATGGCTCTCTATTAACTAACCGTCATCGTGCAGGATATGGTGCTGTCCTTCGCGGTCCGTATGGTGAATGGAGGGGTGGTGTTTCTGGTTTTCTGGGTAATGTTACTATTTTACAGGCTGAGATTGTAGGGATTTTTTACATGGTCTTATTCTTGCTAAGAATGCTGGGTTGAGGAAATTTGGTGCGCTTGTGATTCCCAAGATGCTCTAAGGCTGCTCCACTCCCCTTTTGATGAGAATCATTGGCTCTCGGCTTATCTTCTTCATATCCAGGAGCTTCGCCATCAATTTCGGGTGTGTCACTTTGAACACATCTTTTGTGAGGGTAATATAGTGGCTGACGGTCTGGCTAAGATTGGTGCTAATGAGGAGCTGCTTTTTACCACTTGGGCTTATTCCCTGGATACTTTGGCCCCCCTTTTGGCAGAGGATGCAGCTGGCATATGGTTTCAGTCTAGTTAGCGATTGCATTTGTTAGTTATGATTTTCTTTTTTTCCTTTTCCTAGCCTTGATTGGCTGTTGAGCAACAAAAAAAAAAAACACTCCATTCGTCCCGTGTAAGATGTCCTGTTTGATTTTTTAGCACTGTTCATTGTTTAACTTTGACTCAATTTTTTTGCAAGTATATATTTGAAAAAATATAGTCAAGTTGGGTTTTGTTAGAATTGTATAATTTTATAATTTTAGAATATATGTTATATAATTTTTCGTTGTACATATTTTGGGATATTAACGATTAAAAAAATATATTAGATTTTGTGCAGAAATCAAACAAGACATGTTAAATGGGACAGAGAGAGTAAACTATTGTAATAATGTATGTTGGTTAAATGTTATTTGAAATCATATAATATTAATTTGATAATATATAATTTAATAATTTTATCTTGTTGTAAAATATCAGTATTAAAAAATTATAAAATTAACATGATGTTAAATAACGTAAATTAAAACAATTTTAATGCTCATTATATAAGTAATGGACTGCTTAATATTACTTTTGATACTAATTTGAAGTCATAATATCGATTTCTATTGATTACAACATATTCACCTTACTAATTTATTAATCCGATTGCCTATAATATGAGTTTCCATTAATGAAGGTTTTAAGATATTTTATAGAACTTTAGGTGGAAAATTTCAGAATAGAGTTTTAGGATATTATAAAGATAAAGATAAATAAAGATTACAACTAGGGATGAAAACGGTACGGATACGGTCGGATAGTGTCGGATACGAATATTTTCCATATTTTTTTCCCCGAATTTGGAAACGAATACGGATGGGCCGAATACGAATACGGTTTCGGATATTTCAGATTACGGATACGGTCGGATATTTTCGGATACGAATGCAAATGCGGATATTAAAATACGGATTCGGATTTTAATATTATGAATGCGGTATATGGCCGGATAGTCGGATTCCAATATAAGCGGATACGGCATCAGATCGGTCGGATATTTACCGTACCGCTTTCACCCCTAATTACAACATATTCACCTTACTAAGGCCATGTTCTCTAGACTTGAATAAGTTGTTCTGATCTAAATTTTATAAGATCTGGTTTGATCTGATCTGAATTTGTCTGGTCTGGTCAGAATGTTTCCTATCTGATCTGATTCAATCTAATCTGATCTGAATCGGTCTAGTCTGGTCTGGTGTGATATGGTCTGATCTGATCTTATCTTATATTTTTTATTATAATGATATGATCTGATCTGGTCTAAACTTAATGTTTTTGGTCTGGTCTGATTGATTTTAATAAAAGTTTATGATCTGATCTGATCTGAATCGGTCTATTCTGCTCTGGTCTGATATGGTCTGATCTGATCTTATCTTATATAATTTTATTATAATGATATGATCTGATCTGGTCTAAACTGAGTGTTTTTGGTCTGGTCTGATCTGAGTTTAATAAAAATAAGTAATAAATCCTGGAAATAAGTTCTAGAGAACGGAGCCTAATTTATTAATCGGGTTGCCTGTAATATGAGTTTTCATTAATTAGAATTTTAAGATATTTTATAGAACTTTGGGCGAGAAATTTCACAATAGAGGTTTATGATATTATAAAATTTTTATGTAGATCAAGAAATGTCCTTTTTAATATAGATCAAAAGCTTAAAATCTTTATTTTGATATGTCCTTTTTCTATATAGATATAGTAAATGGCTCAACATGCTTCAAGAATTTAAATTTATATAAAAAAAAACATTATACATTTGACTATCTTACCACCGAATTTTATGGGCTCCTGAATTTTACAAACTTCCCCCATCATACAATTTCGCTTCATGCTTTAGGGTGTTACAAGATTTTTTTTTTTTTTTTTTTTTTGGGTATAACTTGTATCCCTAGGCCACATTGGGTTCAAAACTAATTTCTCGAGGATCTGGTGAGCATTGAAGAATTATATCTCCCCAAGCAGAATTATGGGATTTGGTTTTTAATTTCTCAAAATAAATGGGATATAGTAAGTCAAAATTTTATTAACAAATAGTATTAATATATTGTTTTATAGACAAGGCTTAACTATTATTAAAATCTTTCTTTGTAGTTCTAAGGTTGCTGCAGCGACGATGATGATGAAAGGTGACGTCATCCTCTTACATGTCAAATGTTCTTTTTATGTTTCTATTATTTGCTTTTGTCTTCTAAAATCTAAAGGAGCCAAAGATTATTGCTAATAACCTCTTTCTTTTTTTTTTTTTTTTTTTTTTTTTTTTTTTGTGAAGGCGCAAAGCACGATAGAAAAGAACAAATACCAAGAGTTATAGAAAAACTACAGAAAGGGGAGGGAGAGTAAAGACCAACAAAAAACCAAAATAATACAGCGAACATCTAATCCCTAGGAAACCAGACACCAGCCATATCAGCCTGCAAGAAAGGACGAATATCATCTGGAGGGAAGATCCATGTAGTGAAAAATTCCTCACACCGGGCTCCTCGCTTAGCAAGTAAATTTGCCACAAAGTTACCCTCATGCAAAAATATTGAACGAACGAATGCCAGGATTCGAAGATATGGCATCTGAAATGTTATCAAAGGAAATAACCAATGATTCACCGGAACCCCTTCTGCCATAAGCCGAATAGCCTCCTGAGAATCCGAGTAGCAAGAAGCAACGAAAATGCAAAGTAAGATAAGACGTTGGATACCATTCCAAATCCTATGGAGCTCGGCCACAAGGTTTAAAGCAATTCCAATAGAACCAATGACGCCTTTAATCCATATCCCGTCCTATCACGAATAATACCCAAACCCCGCGGGGCTGGGGTTTCCAAGCGAACTCCCGTGAACATGAAGAATTGTATCAATAGAGTTCCTTGGATTCCAACACACCAATCGCTGGTGGTTTGCTTTGGGAGGGTGAGAAAGAACCCTATCAAATGTAAACCCAAGAGCACGAGACTTGCGAGTAACATGCTCCTCATCAATAATATCCCCCGGAAGAGCTACAACATTTCTATTAATCCAAATGTCCCATAAAACAGCCCAAAATGTACCTTCCCAGTAGGGGTGAAAGTGGGGCGGATAACATCCACCCGATCCGATGCCGTATTCGATCATATTTGAATTCGAATTCGAATTTTGCTATCCGGGCGGATACAGGACCGGATATGGGATTTGCAATATCCACCCGTATCCGTAAAAATCCGATTATCATTCGGATATTATCCGAATTTTAATATGGATATCCGGATATATATATATATATATTATACTACTCCATCCATTTTCTAATAAATTTAATATTTGTAGAGCTGATACTATTAATTCATTTAGTAACTTTAAATCGAGTTTTGAACATCGTTATATAAGAATACTAAATTTTTATAATTTTTAGATTAGTACAATTTGAGATGTTAAACTTTAAAAATGTGTATTGAAGGCGTAAAATGCATAAATGTTAAATTTATTAAAAAATGGATACATTTTATAGATAAAAATAAATTATATATTACATAAAAATTAATATATCCATTAGACCGTACGACATTACTTTTAATCTAAATATTTAATACGTAATATCATTATATTTAGTTCATTATTCTATTCTAAACAACTAATTTAAATAGGAAAAACCTTACTCCCGCCGTCTTCATCCTTCATCCCCTCCCCGTCAATCACCGCCCACCGCCCTTAAAAAATTATAAGATTATCAGACCATTGTTTGTCACAATCCGAATTCCTTCCATATCCGTCCCGTATTCGTATATCGAAATATTCGAATTCATATTTGTATTCGGCTTATTCGTATTCGATTCCGTATTCGATAAAAAAATATGGGATAAGATACGGGAAGAGTACTATCCACCCGTATCGGTTCCGCTTTCACCCTACTTCAGCGATGGCATATGTGATAGAAAGCAGCAGGAAGATCATTAATAGGAACAATCATAAGAGATGGAGGTTACCAAAGAAAACAATTCCACAAATTAATGGTCCAAGAACAGTGGAAGAACAGATGCCACACAGATTCAATAACTTTTTTTTTTTAGATTGATAAACTAAAGTTTTTTTTTTTAAATAATTATTTACATGATTTAAATAATTGAGTTACTGTGATCCCCATCCTACCAAATGTGCATATGGCTGAAAGAACGCATAAAAGATTTATCAATTATCATAGCTATTATTAGAACCTATCCTCCTTTTTTTTTTTTTTTTGGGTATAGCATTAGAACCTTTCTTTTTAAAATTGAGTTTTTGACTAAAACTTCAAGTAAAGAAGATGAATTTTATTTCATGTGTTGTGGATTTTGGCGATGATAATAGAAGAGTAATATATATATTTTTTCATTACACAAGAGTTATTATTATTATTATTATTATTATTATTTGAATTCATGGCAAGAGTATTTTGCTGAACCATTACAAAATCAATTGACAGTGGAGTACAATTTTAGCCCAATAAACATTATATAATTTCGTCATTGATTTTGTAAATTTGACTATTCAATTTTTCCTTCCCTCTAAAATCCTATATTTCAATTATTTTTAGTGTGACTGGTTCGCGACTTCGGGCACTTTCAATAATAATTCCTGCTTACATGATTTTTTTTTTTTTGAATAAAAGGAAGGCCGAGTCCATTTAATTTAATTCAATGATTATATATAAAAGAAAGGGTAAAATAGTTGAAGCCAATGTATTGTTACTCTTCATTATCCTTATTTGATTGAAGTTGATATAGTATTTTTATGATTTTATTTTCTTGGCTGGATATTTTTATGATTTTATTTGATTTAAATTCATATTTTTCATAAATACAACGGAAAATTCAGTGATTCAATCAAGATAATAATAAAATAGTACTATAAAAGAACAAATAAACCATTGATACATACTGACAGGTACTATGCAAATAAATAACCTGATATCTATGTGTTGGGTCCACAATAAACAGACATTCAATTAAAATTAACAAAGGCATAATGTAAATATGCATAGAAATAAACAATAACACCAATATTTGTTTATACAATTCGTATAATTCAATCTAGGATTTCAATCCAGACATATTTTACATCACCCAAAGCTCACAACACTTTTGTTTTATAATCTCTCAAATCCTTCCACAAAAGGACTCCAATCTTCTAGATTACCTTTAGATAGAAAATAATTGTATTTCTTTATTTCCGTAATATTGATGAAAAAACAACTAAAACAGATACGGATGTTTGTGAGTCAGCAGATTCGCTAGTAGATAGCAGATTTGGAGAGAGAACTGTGAGAGGATATGCTCTTCCAATATACTATATGCTACCAATTATGCTTGTTCCCAAACATACTCATAGAGTATTTCAAAAGTGTAGAATGACTAATCCAAACGTTAAAATCTATACTTTTAACCTTAGGGTTGAGGGTTCAATTTGCTAGGCAGCCCCTCTTCCTTTCTCTTATCCATTTATAATTTATTTAGTATGGGATCTCTGGCTTCGACTACTTAAAATAAAAAAAAGAAAAGTGTTAAACATTAAATGCTATTATATTTAGTATGGCAGCCCCTTGGTTCATTTTTAGCTGTCTTTTTAAAAATTAAAAAGTATTCGATAATAATTATCATTTTTAGGTAGTTATAGATAACTATACTATATTTTTATTATATTGCCATTCACTTTATATAAATACTATTTATTAAATATTTATTAAGAATAAATTTAGTGAAAGGATAAAAATATAAATTTATAAATTAATTAATTCAAATATTGGTTATTGAAATATGTAAAAGAGACAACTATTATTGAATTGAGGGAGTACCCTAAACTCTCATCTAAAAAGTAAAAAAATCACCAAGTTCTAGAAGGTGTGCACTAAAATAAATAGTACACGTACACAAAATTGAATGTTGTGCCACCGCCTGTGACTTTAGCAAGCCTTCTCCACATTTCCACGTTGCTTTTTTAGTTTTGAAATTTAAAATTTTGATTTTTCCAGATTACCCATTTTTCCCTTCACCAATTCGACATTCGAGTCCCGACCCCAACAGGCCAACATTCCTTCATTCATATTCCTATGCTGCATATTCTTCTCCACAAGGAGGACACGATTCAAGTCTCGATTGCGAATCCCCACGGCCGTCATTCTACTCCCGGAAACCTCTAAATTGACCCAATTCCGACATTTTTGGCTTCCTTTTCGTTCCCTGGTTGCTTCAGTTTTAGCTTTGGAGTGAATTTGAATGTACGTGGAGGCTTACTTTTCAAGATTGGTGGGCGGCGGGGATGATTTTAAGCCAAGCTTTGTGATGAAAATTCAACATTGAATAACATAGGGGCGGCCGAGAATGGTGAGCGGTTCTATGTTTCATCACAGAAGGAATTCATGGCCTACTGAAGAGTACGTCAATCGAACAACTTTGCAGTTGGTGAGCGTTTCTTCCTCTCCCATTTTTATCTAGTTTGGCGTAATTTTTGCTGTTTAATCTATGAAAATTAGTAGTTGTTGTGTGTGTGTTTTTCACTGCATTGAAATTGGAAGACGTTGTCTTCCATGGCAAATGAATTCTGTTAGTTTGCTTATATTATTATTGCTGTTATATGAGCTAAATGCTTTTTAAACAAATATATGTACACGTATATATTTTTTACGATACATTAGAAAAAAATGTATATTGTTGATTGAGATTTTGATTGACAGTATATATATTATGTATTTTCTTCTTGAACTATCTTGTACTATTATTTTCCTTGGTTCTTTGGCCACCAAAGGTGCAACCTTAGAGTACTTTAGCCTAAAATACTTGCTTTTGTGTAGTTAGTATGGCTATGGAGTGTGGAACTGCTAAATCCAATTCAACGTCTTCGGCCTACCAGAACCTTAAATATTTGCTTTTTGTACCCCTGTATAGATATGGAAGCATCACTATTCAATTCATTTTAGTATCTATAGATCATTTTTACTAATATGGTTTTGCTATTTTACGATATCTTTTTGAAGTGATGGATTATGTGTGCCCTTTTTAATGATCTCTTGTGTCAATAGTTTGATGCTGACAGTGCTGCCCCTCCTGAACAAGCATGGCGAAGGAAACTAAGCAGTCATGCTAGTAGTCTTAAAGAATTCAGTGTTACATTTACTGAAGCTATCAAAATGGTGATGAGAGTTCAAGACTATATTTCCAGATAACGGCTAATAGACATTTATAAATATTTGGCTTAAGGAAGTACAATGATCTTTTGACATAATGATCAATTTTTAGGTTTCTCTTGGAATACGTCTGTGGCATTATGTACGGGAAGAGGCATCTCATGGAAGAGTAAGCTATTCATCCTTTTGGAACATGTTCCATCTTCCATCCCATTCATAAAAGATGAACAATCTGTTTCTATTTATTTAGAAAATGAAAACTAACTACTTTTACGTTAGGCTCTCTTCTGAGCTGTAATTTTGTTGGTATATTTACTTCCTCCATGCAGAAAGCACCTATAGATCCTTTTACCCGAGAAAGCTGCAAACCGTCTGCATCACAAGGTGTTCCACTTGGGGGGATGGGGTAAGTAGCATCGTTTTTGTTGAGATTCTTCTCGCTGTTGTTCTACTCCTTGAATTCCTACGTATTATGGAATTATATTAACATTACAGAAGTGGAAGCATATCCAGAGGTTTCAGAGGGGAGTTTAGGCATTTCCAAATACTTCCTGGTACATGCGAGACATCGCCTGTGATGGCCAATCAATTCTCTGTAAATTTCTCCTTGACTTATAATTTATACCATATTTCCTCCTTTAGCCGAATGTTTTGTTCTTAATGAGCAGGGCATTCGTTAATTGTCTGCATTAGTAAAATTATGCACTAAGATGAACTTTGCATTCATATAAACTATTCAGAACTAATATGATCTATTTTTCCTTTTATGGGAAGTGGTGTACCTTTGTACTTCTATCAATGTTTCTTGTCCTAATGCATCGATACATTTTACGACATTGGGAATAGTTTTGATTGAGCAAAATGAGTTTGGCTCTTCTTTGAAACATTGTCAGAACATTATTTCTTCAGAATGGTACTTAACTACTTATTAGCTAAAGAATTTTCTGTGCAGCTCAAGTTTAAGCTAAAATTGGAAACTTTTGAACCATGGATAGGAGGTTCCAACCCAAAACCAATTGGTAATGGGTGGAGTAGCCCCTATCCATATAATTCATCTCGAAATTGAATCCCACTTTCAAGATCGAAACATACCCAATCCTGGGATTACAATATAGGAGGTTCCAACCCAATATGGTGGCACAGAATTCACCTCTAGTATAAAGATCTTATAGCATACCATGTTGAGCCATGGATAGGAGGTTCCAACCCAAAACTAATTGGCATGGGTGGAGCAGCACTTGTCCATATAGATAAGGGAGAATCCCACCAATTTATCGAGGTGGGACACTCCACAGAAACATCTAAGTATCAGTCTCAACATTTGTCAGTATTAATGGTGAAGAGTAGCATTCTTTCTTGAGTGCAACTGAGCTCTCTTGCTTCAATTGTTTGATATTACAATTTTAAAGAGATATTGCATATCACATAGTGAATGAATGTCTTAGAAACACCGTGGATACAAAATTATGAGTTCGTTGATTATAATGTTTGTTAGAACTCTTGAGTAATTTTGTAGATTAGAACTTCTGTCTTGTTAATCTCAATGAATGCTGATGATCATCCCATTTTGAGAATTGCAACACTAGAATCATTTAATAAGGCAATCCTTCATTGTTTAAATGCCCCGCTTGTGAAACTCTTCTCTAAAATGTATTGCAATTTGTTCATATATCAATAATATCATTTGGTGGAACTCTAAGTCAGCATTATTTTTTGTTCCATTGGTTTATCGTTTCTAATTTGTCTCTTGTTGGCTCTTCATGCTATAAATTTTGTGCCCCATTTTTCCCCTTGTTCATATTCACATCAACTCATCTCAAAATGTGTAAATAAAATATCATTTAAAATGTTCATGATGACAACCTTATTGTCATTAATTGCACAGATTTTCATTTCTCGAGATGGAGGGCGGAAAAAGTATGCATCAGTTTTGTCTCCAGGCCAGCATGAAGGTTTAGGGTATGCATCATCTAAGGGGTTTAATATTAGAAATAGGGGTTTCTGTTTGCACTCATGTGACATAGATGCAGGAATTCCTGTTTGCTTCAATAATAGTAGCCTATTTTGGTTAGAAAAAGTTCCTCTTACACAGCCATGCATCTACTTGCTATTATCAAGAAGACAATACTTTAGCATTTCCTCAGCTGTACCAAACACCTTGATATTATATTATTCTGGTTGTGTAACTAAAGATCCTTGGCTTTGTGCATCCGTGGTGTTTCACCTCTAAGAAGTTAATCAATTGGAAACCCAAATTGTAGCCCACACTTAGTTCTTTGTGTCTTTGACAGGAAGTCTAGCCATGATCAAGGTATATCATCATGGGGATGGAATTTAAGCGGTCAGAATTCTACATATCATGCTCTTTTTCCAAGGGCATGGACTGTGTATGATGGTGCTGTTCTATCCATTCTTTTTGTTTCAATGATAGCTGTACCACATGAATATTCTCTTATATGTTTTCTTTTTGTTCCAACAGGAGAACCAGACCCAGAATTAAAGATTTCCTGCCGACAGATATCACCTTTTATACCACATAATTATCAGGACAGCAGTCTTCCTACAGCTGTATTCGTTTACACGGTTTGCAATCTTGCTTTCATTGTTGCATAGCTTTTGTTCTTGATCATTCATTTGGTAATGGATTAACTCATGTTGGAAAATGGTAACTGTCACTAAAATGTGAGCCATGGTGTTCTAGTTATTCCTTCCTCCCTGTTAGAATAACTCTAGTATAGAATATAGTATTGTGTCTTAATGTCATGATGTACTTTAGTGAAAGATAATATTTGGTTTCAACGTAGGACATTTGATTCATCTTACCTAGACTAGTTTCCTTCACTTAGGTTAGATGTGCCTATTGTAGTTATATATATGTGTGTGTGTAAGTGTGTGTGTGTGTGTGTTGTACTCTTCTACTGTTATGGGAATGCAGAACATTTACGCTTCTTTTCATTTCCTCTGACACTCCCAAACTAGGATTTTTTTCTTAAATGTTTTCAGAAACAAAAGCATTTGATATGCTTGAATAAAATCTAAAAAAGACATTCATCCTTTACTTGAAACCGAGAAGACTAAGCATTTACAAATTAAACCAGTTAATATTATGTGTAAAGGGCACTCCCTGAATTTTATCAGCTAGTAGTATAGACATGAGGTCCTGTGTTCTAATTCATTTGGTAGGGTTAGAAGGTCATGGTGTGTTTGTGTAGATTAAACAACTCATCAATGATACATTTCATATGTTTCCAGCATTAGCTTTTTGCTCTGGTATTCATGGATACTATCATGGTTTGTCAGTTGTTTGGCTCATTAAAATAAAAAAAATCAAGTATTCTAACTTGGAGCAATCCACTTCCAAGTAGAAAGTAGAACTTGAGTCACCACAATTACATTGTATTTGTTAGACATTTTTTTTTGTAAATAATATAATTATGAATATACGAGTGCCTTACTAGTTTGTGAATACATTATTTGATTACACCACCCTATGGGAATTTTTCATATGTTAGTAGTAAAAATATTCTCCCATATATATATATATAAGGGAGAAACAATACAAATCTTATATTCCATAAAATGTCATCTTTCTCCTGCTAAAAACACTATAAAGTTATAAGTGGAAGAAATATACAAACTTAACAAAAAATTCAACACTCCCCTTCAACTTGTATACGACATTTTGAATCACTATCAATATTGCTTTGTTCAACGGTAAGAGATGAAGTGACGATCAATTTCTATGCAGACATAATACAATGCTAGGCGTGGATTAAATGCTTAATACTGTCAGTACAGAATGTGATTCATTGCAAGTGTAATCCAGGCCCCCCAAGGAAATTTACAACCGGACCATCTTGTTAATCCTGTAACAGTAGCCTGTAGTCAGTAGAATCCATCCACCATATGTGCAATATCAAGATGTGGAGTTTTTATGTACTCTGTAGTCCCAGCATTGTCATAATAAAACTGAGACCACTTACTTGTCTCCTCTAAAATATTGATGAATATGACTCTGCTCTTGCATCAATGATATTATTTATCTACTGCAGTTGGCAAATACTGGAAAAGAGAGGGCAAAAGTCAGCATTGTTTTTACATGGATGGTAAGTCTTTTCATCTGCTTATTGCCCAGTAAGTCAGGAGACTAAATGCATTTATTCCACGCAGTCACGATGTTATTTTCTTTACAGAATTCTATTGGAGGTTTCTCCCATCAATCAGGTGGCCATGTCAATGAACCATTTGTGTAAGTTACATTCTAATTACTTGCCAGTTAATGATCTTAGATTTGTAGTTTGATATTTTTTTTTCTGTCCTTTCTGTCAACTTTTTTCCTCAGTGGTGAAGATGGAGTTTCTGGCATGCTGCTACATCACAAGCAAGTCCTCGTACTTTCTAGTAATATGACGGTTGGTTTGCATTTATTCCTTCAAGTGTCTCAATGTTTAATTAGGCTCGAACAGTGACATGGGTAAAATTATTTTCCTTCCTGAAATAAATTGAATTATAGACGGGTAAACTTGGATCATTGAAAATCCTGACCAAGGAAAATCAAGTTAAAATAGTCAATAATGCTTAGGGGAACTTTATTAGTATTTTTTTCCTTTTTGAACCCACACAGTGCAGCTACTCATGCTTTCTCCAAATGGAGGATTGGAACTCGGTACCTCCATTGTTGAGGGCCAAATTGTTGGGTTTTCCTGTGGGACATTGAATGAGACATGTTTACAGCTTATACCTTGCAAGTTTGAAAGATTGGAATATTGCATCATGCAAGCTTGTTTGACTCTCTGGCTGCCATGGGAACTATCATCCAGGAATAAATGCTATCCTAATCTTGATTGCAACATTGATTTATTAATTTTAGAAGGCATGGAAAACTTCCTTATTGTGGATGCAAAACATTGAATATTTGAATTATGATTTCGTTCTTCAGTATGAAGGGCAAATGTTAGAGACTTGCAGCCTCTTGCTTAATTTTATAGCTTTACCATGCCTCTTAAGTTATTGCCCTGCCCCATAGCCAAATAACTGTGCAAGTATTATAGATATTGCTTTACTCAATAGAGTAGCTTTAAAAGCAAAGTTTCATTGCTTTAAATTGGGTTTTATATATTCAGCTATCCCATAAAAAACATGACGACTAATGTGAAAATTATGTTTGTTGAGCACTTATGTGTAAGAAGTCCTTATTGGTTATTTAACCATTTGGGGAAGAAGCTTATACCTAAATAGAAATATGATCCATTATTCTGATGCTTCTGCTACAAAGTATGGAACCATCCTCACTGATTATATTTTGAGTTGTTTGCTGCTGGAAATTTGACTCGTGACTCTTTATCTATTTCCCTTTCAGATACCTGGTTTTGTTTTCATTTGAAAAAGTTGTGATTTTATTGTGATGAAAACTTATAGATGATGTCCATTGTAGTTTGCATTTTAGAATTTAGATTCTGAATAGCAAAATTATATACTCATGGAATTCATTCACGCAGAACTGCAAATGACAACCCTCCTGTCACATATGCCATTGCTGCATGTGAGAATCAAAATGTGTGTGTGTCAGTTTTGCCCTGCTTTGGTTTGAATGAAGGAAGTTGTGTAACTGCAAAAGATATGTGGGGCAAAATGGCGCAGGTGAACATCAATGCTAATGTTCTGCGGTCTCCGCTGATACTTTATTTACCTTAGCTTTAGAATTTGTATGGCTGCTTGGCTTTTTAAATATAAGCATGGACACAATGTCTTATTTATATTTTTAAAATTTTTGGATTTAAATAGAGAATTTGATTTGTACTAGTATTTCTTTTGTTAGTATCTAAGAGTTAGTAATTTAATCTCTTATATTCGTGTAATGGCTATTTATGTCTTTGGTAAGAAAATCTAAGGAAAATTTTCATAGCGAAATCAATTGGTGCTTATGTTTGCCATAAAGGGTTTGTAAGGTCCAGGATAAGAATTTGGGGATTTACTTTTCTACTGGGGGAACATGGATAATCCAGAAAGCTTATTTTTCTGTTTCACGCGGTTCCAATTGACTTTTTTTTTTTGGAATCACACACATTTGATAGTGTAATTTATTTTATCAATTTACCGTTGCTCTTGATATTGTTTATTTATTTTTAGATCTTAATAAATTAACTCATTTGGATGTCTAGGATGGCAACTTTGACCTAGAGAACTTCGGAAAGGGGCCTAGCATGCCATCGTCACCTGGAGAGTCACATTGTGCAGCAGTTGCTGCTTCTACATGGGTTGAACCTCATGGAAAATGCACAATTGCTTTTGCAGTTGCATGGTCTTCTCCTAAAGTTAAATTTTGCAAGGGAAAGTCCTACTATAGGTAATTTGTCTTGTTGCTGGTATTTGTTTCTGTATTGTCTGAAATAATTTGCTTGCTTATTATAACTTCTTTGCAAACCCCTTTTGTAATGAGTGTATTCCCCCCTCCCCCCCCCCCCCCCCCAACCCACCCACCCAACACCTCTGAAGTGAGAGCTCTTTAAAATCCATCTCAAAGTTTGCAAATGCACAGTTCACTTTGTGTTGGGAGTTACACCATTAGTTCAACAAAATTTGATTGTGCTTTGTATTCTCTTGCGTTTTTATTCTTTGGTATTACAGGAGGTACACTAAATACTATGGCACTTCCAGAACTGCAGCTAAGGACTTGGTGCATAATGCCCTTATCAGTGAGCTGCTTCATATTCCTTGTATTTTGAATTTTTTTTTCGAGATCATACAAGCCAAGTGTTCAATTTATTGCTTTTCAATTCCTTTCTGGATTTAGATTATAGGCTATGGGAAGAAGAAATTGAAAAATGGCAGAACCCTATTCTTAAAGATAATCGACTGCCTGAGTGGTAAGCAATTGTTGACTGTTTACATTCATTATGTGCTTCTTTGCATGTTAATTTTATCTTAAAATAACTAACTACTTTCTCAGACTGTGGTTGATCTCAAGATGTCTAGGCTACCCCATTATCTATCATCTGTTGATCTTGACGCTAGAGTCTTAAAACTTGTCCCAGTAATTTGCCTACTGTAAAAATACATTTTAATGTGGTGTAAAAATTAAGAAAATTAAATGCATGTGATGATTTGTGATTGGGGGAAGGGTGAATCAAATATTTTTATCGCATTTTAATGTCTTTGCTTACAATCTGCTACCTTCCATATCATATACAAATATAAACAAAAGTTTTGTTTCTTGAAAGGTAATATATATGAAAGTTATTTAAACCCAGATAACCGTCGATGAGGCATGCTTATTGATTGAGTTATTATGCCTATTCCTGATTGTGATATATTATGAACATATTTCTCAACCTAATTTAATATCATCCTCGTGGTAATTTGCTCAAATCTTGGGCCAGTTGTAACATTTTTAGATGTTTGTGTGTGTAATCCATTAATATAGTGATATCCCTGCTCTTTTTTTATATTGTCATAACATATCCTCATCTACCTCAAGTTGGTAATAACAAATCAAGATTCTTTGCCATGTTGCGTCACACCCTAATATTCCTGTATATAGTTTTCATCATAGATGAGTTGATTGGAATGCTGTACATTGCTTTTCAGGTACAAATTCACCCTCTTCAATGAACTGTATTTTCTTGTTGCTGGGGGAACAGTTTGGATTGGTATGACCACTCGCCCGACTGCTTATTTCTTTCGGTTAATTTGGTTCAACATCACACTGTAATCTGTTTATTTGATGTTCGACATTGCTTTTGAAGTTTATCTAGGGTTTTTGCATGTTTGATTTGGCCATCTTTTACTAAGTTTTTATGAGCTAATAAATCTAAATAGAAAAATTGGAACAGCTCTGCAGTACGTTGCAATTCAATAATCTAAAAGGTGACTCTGGAGTAGTGGAAAGAAGGGGGTGACTAAGTTTTTATCAAGTGTGGACATGTTTGAAAGTATTCATTCTTCTGAATAGCTCAAACTAGACTTTCCCCCATTGCTTAGACATGTGATCAATATAAAATGGCTGCTCCATATGAAATTATATACAGTTGTGTCTATTTAGTTTCCAATTGTATTTATTATTCCCGTCACTGATTTTTAATGGCTGTTCTACACTAAATTATTCTCAATCTCTCTCTTAGTTTCAACTTATTCTTATTTTCTTATGAAATGCTATTTTGGTTTGTGTAAAGATTCACGCTTGCCCACTGAGGACTTGACTGGCATTAAGTCAATAATTGTGGACAACAACAAATCCAATAAAAGGAACAGGACATCTGAAGGAAGAGTAATCCAGAGATCGGATATGATAATTAAAGATGCTGCTCTTAATGATCTTAATACTTTGACAAATCTGGACCCTGTTGAAGGTGGCAGTGGACGAACTTGCAGAGCAACTTCAGATGAAGAAGAGTCTGGTTGTGAACAAGAGAACAATGGTGATGATGTAGGCAGGTTTCTATACCTGGAAGGTGTTGAATATATAATGTGGTGTACGTATGATGTACATTTCTATGCATCTTTCGCCCTTCTTGAGCTGTTCCCAAAAATTGAACTCAGCATTCAACGAGAATTTGCAAATGCTGTATTGTTTGAGGATAGTAGAAAAGTGAAATTTTTAGCAGAGGGGAACTGGGGAATCCGGAAGGTGAAAGGAGCCGTTCCACATGATCTCGGAACACATGATCCATGGCATGAAATGAATGCCTACAACATACATGATACAAGTCGGTGGAAGGATCTGAATTCGAAGTTTGTTCTTCAGGCTTACAGAGATTTTGCAGCTACGGGAGATTTTTCTTTTGGGGTTGATGTTTGGCCTGCTGTTCGTGCTGCAATTGAATACATGGAACAGTTTGATAGGGATAACGATGGCCTGATTGAGAACGATGGGTTTCCCGACCAAACGTATGACGCCTGGACTGTTCACGGCATCAGTGCTTACTGTGGTTCTCTATGGCTTGCTGCACTGCAAGCTGCTGCAGCAATGGCCACCCGGCTGGGCGACCCAGAATTTGCAGAGAAATGCAAAGAAAGATTTACCAAGGCCAAGTTCGTATTCGAAGAGAAACTTTGGAATGGCTCTTATTTTAACTATGACAGCGGATCAAGCAGCAACAGTAAATCAATCCAAGCTGATCAACTTGCAGGACAGTGGTACACATCAGCTTCAGGCCTGCCCAATATCTTTGATGACTGCAAGATCCGAAGTGCTCTGCAGAAAATCTATGACTTCAATGTGATGAAAGTTCGAGGGGGTCGGATGGGTGCTGTGAACGGGATGAATCCCAACGGAAAGGTAGATGAGACTTGTATGCAGTCTCGCGAAATATGGACTGGCGTAACGTATGCTGCTGCTGCCACCATGATTCATGCTGGAATGAGGGAGCAGGCATTCGCCACAGCAGAAGGCATATTCATCGCAGGCTGGTCAGAGGAGGGATTTGGGTATGTACGAGAATCTATGAATCTATCTCATAGGTTTTTTTCCGGCAACATTTAATGTATTTCTTGGATCCATCCTTATTCCTTGATGCTATATGCATGCTTGTTTTAGATACTCGTTTCAAACACCAGAAGGGTGGACCACTGGGGGACACTTCCGATCGTTGATATATATGAGGCCTCTTGCGATATGGGCAATGCAGCAGGCACTGTCGGACTCGAAAACTGCCCTGGACGGCCCTGAGGTGGCCACAATGGACACTGATGCATCGGTTGTGTCTGCAAAATCTTGTCAGAAGGAAAGTGGTGTGAAGAAAGTGCTGTGCTTTGGAAACAAGGTATTCCAGTGTTCTTGCTAAGCTTCACATGAATGTTGCTTGGTGTTCTTGAATTCACTCTTGCATCATTAACTTTTGAGTATTTATTTTTACTATGTCTTGTAATTGAGGTCTAGTTCAGTACTCTAAAATATAAAAGTCCATCACAATTTTATTCCCGAATTAATAGATTGAAAAAAAAAAGTACTTATGAAATTCATTTAAAGTGAATTGACTTGTGTAGCATCTGTTAAAGGAAGATGGGGCTACATATATTTCTTCAATAAAAAATTATCCACTTGCATATTTAAAACCCAGTTGAAGGTATTGGGGTGGACAAGTCCCCCAAGCCCCCCTAGCTTCTCCCATGGACTTTTTGTCAATCTATTTGAAGAATTTTAAGTAAGTACAAAGGGGTATTTTCATTTCAAGAAGAAATTCATTTTATTCTATATGCATTGTACATTTGTTCATGGTTGAAAAATTAAATGCTTAATGGCCGAAAATTGATGAGTAGATTCATTTTCATTTATGGTTTAGAGTCTCGAGTTTAATATTTTAACTAGGAGCATGTTTACAATTAGGCATGAGGCATTATGTATGAAGTTTAATAATCTTAAGACTCATAAGGATATGGTGAATATGATCATGTCATGAACCAATTACTACCATAATGTGTGCCATTATGCAACATCAGGTAACATGTTTAAAATCTTGCTACATAAGGAAAAAACATATACTCCATTGACTTAAATCAAAACAAAACATTGCACTTGCATTGCATTCTCATGCAGAATGAAGAAGGCCTCAGTTGTGTGGCCAAGCCCTTCCCATGATTTGCGACGTTTATGCATTATTTTGCTACATATACAGATATAGATAGAATAAACACATTGCCAGTTGCCACTATTCCATTCACAAACCCCATGAGTGAACTTTCTATGCAATCACCCATTCATACAGACTCACTCTTCACTTAACACAAAATGGAACACATGCAATTGTCTTTCACAACAAAGCAATGGTGAATCTGTGGAATTCTTTTGTGGCCAGATCCACCTCCATGTACACTCCCGCCACCGACCTCCTCCTCCGGAACCATGTCGTCGACCATAGCTACTGTGTTAACCATGCCCTCCTCCACCGCCACCACTGAATCCGTCACCGCCGCCACCACCGCCACCTGCTCCACCGCCACCACCCAATCCGCCGCCGAAACCGAAACCACCACCACCCAAGCCTCCACCACCGCCCAACCCGCCACCGCCACCAGCACCGAACCCGCCTCTGTAACCAAAATATCCTCTACTTGGAGGATTGAATGCACGTCCAAATTGATCACCAGAACCAAGGCCGCCACCACCACCTCCGCCAAGGCCACCGCCGCCCCTTAAACCCCTGCCACCACCAAATCCACTACCACCCCCTAAACCACTACCTCCACCAAGGCCGCCATCGCCTTCTAAACCACGGTGTCCACCAAGACCACCGCCAAGACGTCCACCAATATCATGGCCAAAACCACCCCCAGAACCACCTCCTAGACCATCCCCACCACCCAATCCCCCTCTTCCACCAAGACCACTCCCTCCATGGAAACCACCATGGAAACCACCACCCAACCCGCCACCGCCTAAAACACCTCCACCGCCGCTCAACCCACCAACGCTACCAAAACCACCTCCTCCACCCAAACCCCCACCATATCCAACCCCACTACCACCACCAAGCCCAAAGCCTTTATGCCAAAAGAACTTGTCATTTACATTCCCCTTAGCATCATCATCACCCACAACACTACCTATAATAAAAGCGACCACTACAAAACCAAGAACACGGTGAGAAAGTCCATCTATTATCATTTTGGATTAAACAAACTCTGGACATACATGTAGAAACTCAACAATCATGGTTCTTACTTATAGCGTTGAGGAAAAGTAATGAGGGTTTATGGCCACATGGTAGGTCCCAGTGGCGGAACTAGGATTCTCATGTAGGGTGTGCAAAAATTTCAATTGTAATACCTCGACATCTTTCTTTCTTGGTAGTCATCCTATAAGAACTTTAAAGTTAAGCTTGCTTACACTTTTCTTCAACACCGCTTTTGAAAGTAATTCATAATTTTATTTACATTTACCTCTTCTAATAATTCATTCTTGAGAAAGACAATAATAATTAATCATTCAGTGTTTCATTATTCATACAAAACGCAACTCAAATTTCACAATCTTTATCACAAAAATACTCTTTCTACTTTTGCAGTCGTTATAGGTAAAATTTAGGATAATTTATTCAACAAATATACCAATAGATCAGATAAGTTTTGTTTTTGCTCTTTTCAACTGAACTCTTAGGAAGTCTATTGGTATCAACCACATCGGAGAAGTAGGAATCGTTTTTGACATCTCTAGTATAATTTTCAAACACTTTAATCGCGACATCTGTAAACTCATATGGGTAAACTGTAGCAACGTTAGTCAGAGTCTTCTTGTCAAATGCGACAAATGATCTACTAGAAACAAACCAAAAATAAAAAAAATAAAGAATCAATCAATCTATGCAATTCAGTATTTGTATTGTCAAAACGATCATTCAACTCTGAAAGTTGAAGATCTATATGTCATCACAAAAAAAAAAAAATTATAATGATAAAAGTTGCTCATTTATGCACCTCTCTTTACCCTTCCATGTCTTCTATAAATCACTATGAAATTAAGAAAGATGAAAAAATTTGAAATTGGAGGAGTGTTTTTTTTTGGTTGGAGGAGCCAATAAAGACCTGAAAAAGGATGGTGAGAGCCAATGCCACACAAATTGGAGGAGTTGGGTATATTTAATGTATAGTATTAATATTCTTTATTAAAAAATGAAAAGAGAATTTATTTATTATTATTATTATTATTATTATTATTATTATTATTATTATTATTATATTTTTTTATTTTTAAAATATCAAGGGTGGTCTGGTCACCCCGGCCCCTTGCGCCAAGCTGCTTCCGCCACTAGTAGGTCCATCGCGATATTGCAATATTTTCGATAGCAACCGTTGTCGTAATTTAATGGTTCGACAAGAGATTTATTTCCCTTCAACTATCCCCTTCCTTTGGTCCCAACTAGGATAGGGCGTTGAATTGGTAGATGCAGTCATGCAGAATGTAATGAGCCAAGTAAGTTGTGCTAGTTGGATTGTTTGGAGAATAATTACCAGTTAGCATGCTGAACACTAAATTTTCAGCAGCTCTGTGATGATGCAATATAATAGTTGTGCTAGTTGGATTGTTTGGAGAATAATTACCATTTATATATCTTATATTAAGAGCAATTCATCAAAACACTTTGAACATGGGTAAGCTATAAACCAATAATAGAAAATCTTAGTTCATACAAAAAACCCAATTGCAGAAAAATTAGACGTCATCACCGGTGGTATCCCATATCCTACTAGCACAAGATAATAAGCAAAGTAGCACATGATGCCAAATAAACTAGCATAATAATTAATTGATTCTATCATTGCATCAGCGCTGTTGTATCTCTACCCACCACCTCTGGGCACTTTCTTATACACCCGTTCCCCAGCACAAGAAAACAAGCAAACCAGCACATGATGCCCAATAAACTAGCATAGAATAACAAATAAATCATCACAAGATATAGACAATTAACTCGCCATCTACAACAATATTAATTTTGTTGGATTGGAATTGGATATAAGGGTGAATAAGAGACACAATGGATGTGAGACTCGACAATGGTGACGAGAAGATGGTCACACAAGTGTAGGCAACTGGAGAAGGCGACACCTGGAGGGCGGTGTTGCACGGAGGCGGCAACACTCACAACAACGATGGCGAATGCAAGCGGTGTTGTATGGAGGCGCCGGAAAACTCGAACGGGAGCAGTGCACAGCGGGTTGTGCTGTAAAAGACCTTGTCTATACATATAAAAATTCCTTATTTTGTTGAGAATGTGAGTAGAGGATGGGCAGGGAAAGAAGGAGAATAGAAATAATCAAGAAAAAGGGTTACGACAGCTATGGAAAATATAGATTTATTACAGGCCGGAGAAAAACTTCTAAACAACACCCCGTGACTTGTCAAATCAAAAAAGAGGCATGTGAGGAGCAGACAATTAAAAGTCAAATTGAAAGAAAGGCATGGGATGGGAAGGGCAGGTAATTAAAAGAGAGAGTCGAAAATTTCAGTCCTATATTCATATTAATGATCTGTTAATAAGGGGATCGGAAGTAAATAATCTTAATTATGGTATTGTAAAACTAGCACACAATAAGCATAAAATTATACATTCAGTTCCTACTGATTCAGTAGGCAAACCGGGTCCCATTTTATCGATTCGTTAAATATATAAATCTGAAATTTGTAATGTATGTTTCCTAAATATTTAAATATATAAATTTGTATGTTTATTAGTATTAGCCTTAATTAGCCCATGGATTATTTTTGAATAATATCTTTTTTTACCTTTTCTAAAACTGTGATATGTGACTATGTAATGTAGTGTGGCTATAATTGTGAGATATATAATTGTCAATTAATGCTTATTATGGAGTTATTACGCCCACCATTGTTGGAAACCTCACAAAACACTTCCGCCCACATCATAATCTACATACTAATTCCGAAAATTCTGCATGCTATCCTAATTGCTTTGGTTCTCCTTTCATTATTTTGAGTTATGTTATTTATATGATTCCTTCACATCCATTTGACTTTAATTTAAGGTTTTCGAATTGCAAAACAACTTTTAACATTTTTGCTCTTCGGAACCCAAATTAAAAATGATCGTTTTGGCGTAAATTCTTTTGTTAAAAACTAATTGTTGTTTTTCTGAAAAAAAAAAATGAATCAAAGTTGTCCCTCATGAGGTGAATTGAAAACCTCATTCTATAAAAAAGTATTAATTATATATATATATATATATATTATATTCTTGTATTAGATTTTATTAAGTGAATTATAGTTGAGCTATACTCACATTTACGGTTTTTAAAACTTTTTAGACTCAACTTTTGATTGAATGAGCTAAAGTGATTTCTTAAACTATATATCTGCAGCGTTCACCTGTACCAATCTCAACAAAATGTTTAATTTTATAAGCAAAGTTTACCAATACGTGTGAAGGTATATACATACTTATTTGACTCTTCAAACATTATATATAGGTCAAGATCAAGTGGTTAGATTCCACAATTTAAGCAGTTTCAATAATAATATTGCTATTTCATTAATTATGAATGTAGTTAAATTTCCAAAATGAAAACTATTTTGGAATGCTTTTTGATTTCTAAAACGACAACTAAAACGGAACGGAGGGAGTAATAATAATCTCAACAATACTCTTTAATTCTCGCTTCGCTCATATTAAATTATTACTCATATTTTCTTTTATAATATACTATGTGCATACACTTAATCAGGATAATTTAGTATTTAAATATTAAACTTCCTTTATAAATGTGAAAAGAGCTAAAATGTGGCGTTGCATTGTTGATTGCTTCCTGCCGAAAATTTATATTAATTATGTCGTTCAAATTATCATGCAAATACCTAAAACATAAATCTCCAAACTTGGTACCAAAAAATGAAAATTTATAAATATGATATCATCAAAGTGTGGAGGGCTGGGCAAAGGCTAACAGTGGGGGTTTGGGGCTTGCTACACTGAGCATGCAGAAGGCCGATTGGAATTAGGAAGCTCGTAGCTGAATCAGATAGCAAATAGTTGATTGACTTGCTGGACGAAGATGAGGAAATCACGGAACAAGTATATAAATAAATGGCTTCAGCACACCTTTTAACTCAGTCCGGTTTTGGTGCTGGCAATAATATTGCCAGCAGGTACAGGCAGGGCTAAAAATGATGTCCACGTTATGAAAAATGATGTTAGTTCAATGAAAAATGATGTTGCCCATTTTATAATATTTTATTATTTTTCCATACGCACACATCATTTCACACAGACATCATTTTTCATTGCTCTGACATCATTTTTCTATGCGTAACCATCATTTCGTATTGCCTGTATGTGCTGTTGACAGCACACAAACCACACCCCTTTTAACTATATGAATAACCTGGGGAGTCGAATTGCACAGCGGGTCTTCTTATCTGTGGTAGGAATGTAAGAATGGGATTTTATTTATTTATTTATTTTGGGTGAGCGTAAGAATGGGATTTGAACGTTTACGTCATCCCCCCCCCCCCCCCCAAATATATATGGGAGGCGTTGGCTGAGGATTTAGTTGGAATAGACAAGTATATGAACAAATAGCTTTGGCCCACTTTTTACACCAAAAAGTGTGGAGAGAATTTACTACCAAAGATGAAAATTTCCTCAATAAAATAAATATATAAAGCGTATTAGATACATACAAGCAGTAGCGGACCCAGGGTCTTTTTACTCATATGGCTAGATTTTTTTTTTGTTTTAAAAAAAAAACCGTAATCATGCAAATGAATTACAGATATTTTTGTTAACTCAATCTTAAGTCTAAGTTATAGTACAAATAAATTGTCAGCAAAAGTAACTGATGTTCTTGTAATCTTATTAATCTTTTAAAGGATCTTCACATAAATATGCAACATAAAGTCAAGCAGATAGAATAAATATGGAAGGCAAGAGTTTTAAGTTATTCCTAACCTCGAGGGAAAATTTTAGGCAATGGTTGAAACTGGTGAAGCGTACAAAATGACAATTGTGTGTCCAATTGCTATGATTGGAGATCCAACACTAGTCATCCTTGATGATCCATATGAACAACTTGTATCTATCCTCAAACTTTCTGTTCTTTCTCTCCCCCTCAATGCTATAAACTTAAAATGTCTTGTTTCATTTCTGCACATAATCCAATGCACTTTTTTGATCGCTAATATCTCAAAATATATAGAACTAAAAATTATGTAAAATATATGTTCTAATACTATACGATTAGACGAATCTAACAAGACCGAACTCCACTATTTTTTTCAACTATATACTTATAATAATGTTAAGTCAAAGTTGAACAATGAGTAGTGTCAAAAAGTCAAATATGATTCTTCAGCTGGGACGGAGGGAGTACTACTTTCTCAAATCAATACACACAAACCACGGACGCCTTGGTTATGATTGGAAAATAATAGTTTAGAATTCGTAATTAATGGTGAAAAATAGTACTGGTACTAGTTTCTAATTGAACTAGTTTTGAGTAATGGTTTATGGTATTAAACTTTAGAGGTTATTAGAGCTTTAAAAGCTAAAAGTTTGGGACACGGGAGGGTAACGTTTAGAGTGTATATATTAATAATACTTGATAAAAGGTTCAAAAAAACACGGATTAGATTTCACATATCTCTATATAAATATAAAACCAGTTAACCAGTAATCTCTTAAATCCCCAAATATAAAATCATTCGGCTCATTTTCATCAATGAAATATGTAAATGCAAGTATTAGTAAAATTGGAGTTGAAAAACTATAGCAGTTTCCATCAACAATTAATATCAATTGACCTTTTCCTATGTGTCACATAATAAAGGAAATTTGAGTAATTCCTGCTTAGTTGAAGCACGCAATAGAAATAGTACTACAAACACACACACAAAAAAAACCCAAGTCTTTGTTGGCATATGAATTAACGGACTATACTTTCAATGCATGCTACAAAACCTATACTTCCCGACAGGGGCCTACATCGTAAGCCTAGGCTTGACGTTAGCTATTTTGTAAATAAGTTAGTCTCATGTCATTTTAAAAGTCTATTTAATTAACTAAATAGACTTGATAAAAAAAACCTATTAGTCCGGTCTATTTAGAATTTTTATATAATTTTTGTTTTTATAATTTAGATATGTTTATTAGTATTATTATCTATTATTATTAATTTAATATTTAAATATATTCTTTTATAAAATTTAAAATATATAATAAGTTTAAATAGGCTTTTAAATGGCTTAAAACCTGACCTATTTAAATAAATAGGTCGGGCTTATGCCTAGAAAATAGGCGTATCAAATATAATACACCAGACTTGAGACTTATAGAATCGAAATAGGCCTAAGCGCCTAGCCTATTTCCATCCCTACATACAAGGGAGAGGAAAACAAAATTTGTTATAAATTTATTTCTTACATATATTTCGTATATATTTATATGGAATAGATATATAGCGGGGTGCGGTTTGGGTGTGCATATGCAAAAGATGATGTATAGTATTTGTGTTGTGTTATATAAAACTGTTAGGTCCAAAATGACGAGATGACGCCTGAAACCTGTTTTGTCCTGCTAACTTGTTCAAACAGTTTAGGAGAACACCCGTTATTCAGTTTAAGATAAAATGCAATGGAAGACTAAGAAACTGAAAAACGTAAAGAGAACAAACACAGAAATTTGTTAACCGAGTTCGGTCTCAACCTACATCTAGGGGATACCAATCCAGGAGTCTCCACTATACATTTGAACAGGATCCGCGATCCAAACGATAGTGAATTGAATCTATCAAACTCTAATCTCCAACCAGGTGAATTGTCAGACCAAAACTCTCCTTAGTTTGTGAAGATCTCCCCGACCTTGCTTCAATTCCTTAAAGACCCCCCCTTCAAGTTTCCCTTGGACGAAACCTGTCCGCAGACCCTCTTCTTCAAGATATATCTTTTCAAGCACGGGTTTGCCGATGCCTTGAATAATCCCTTTGATTGGATTCATTTCCTCCAATCAATGAGCACATAAACTCCTTGTTGATCCAAGTTTACTCAAGGCGCGGTTGCATAAAGATGATTGAATCACCAGTACACAAGTGGATCAATTGAATTCTTCACGGTAGAATAATGGCAAGAGCTATGGTGAAGAATTCTCTTTGCACTTCGAGTGTTGAGAGAATTGGGCGAGGGACGATACAGACGTTCCAGATTTGGGCCACAGCTTTTGGTAAAAGTCGGTCGAAAGAAAAAGTACCGATGGCTGAAATCCAATTAATGTCAAGTCCATTATAGGTATAACTGAAAAGGCGACAGTGGACGATCGATTCATGAAATAATAAATCCATCGGGTTATGGTCATATCAGGAAGAGGGACCTCCAAAAGATCATTACTCGAAGGAGGCATGGTGATCGGTATCTTATCACCAAGACCCGAAATATCACAGAAATACCACACAATCCATAAATGGAGGAACCAGAGAGGGCCACGGGACTTGTCTTGGTGGCCATGTTCCCGACCCATAACCTGAGTCGAGATACCTGCATAAAGGTGAGCTAAGAAGAAATCGGCCAAGGACATACGAGTGGCTGCAATCAGTTCGCAAGCTAGAGGGTAAACTTCGAGAATCACCGACCTAGCCGGAGAACACCAAAAATATCGACTGAGCAGGTACATCATGAAGGCCAGTGGTTCTTGCTTATGAAGCTCAGGAGATGAAAGGTCACTTTGATGTTGCTTGAGCCAGTGGATATAAGTGTGCTTCGATTTGAAGCCGATATTGTCTTGCACGGGCTTGTCACGACCATAAACCCCTAAGCTATTTCTCCCGAGAGAGGGAAGGCCGAGCTTAACATCCTGAATAGTAGGAGTCATGATACCCCAAGGGAAACAAAAACAATTCATGGTAGAATTCCAAAAACATAGAAGGGCAAGGATAGGCCGAAGGTCGGAAGACGGAAGGGAATGATTTAACACTCAAAGCAGCAAGACGACCTATGCCGGCTGTTGACTAAACAGCCTGACAATGAGGCTGGACATGAGCGTACCAATCCTTATACTCAATGGGTACAGAAGGCCACACATTTAAAGAAAAGGCAAAAAGCTGTTGAGAAAATCAATTAGCAAGTAAAAGGGATCGGCTTTTTACCAAAGATCTGAGTGGTGCAAGCCTCTGCTTCCTCAGAGGTCGCCAGAGGACCAATAATAGTGAGGCCATCATCCATAAGACGCATAGCCGAACAATCGGCAAATGACTCCTCAAGCTAAAGGGGAAAGAGTTTTATGCGCCATCACAAAAGATGCGAGCTTTGAAAGGACGAAGAAACTTTGCAGGGAAGAAGACGAAGAAGGGAATTAGAAGAATTGGGAAAGGAAAAGACTAGAAGGTTTAAGAGAAATGACGTAGATAGGGAAGTTGAAAAGACGAATGACGATGACTGCACAATCCACGAGATTCGGGGAGCATGAATGATCGTGGCCGGATACCTCGGAGAGAGATTCGCGCTGAATAGAAGAAGTAGGTCTAAATTACTTGGGCCATTTCTATCCGAAAATGAGCCCAAATAAGGAGGGCATCTGTTGTAACTACCCAAGTTGGTGGGCCAAAATTGGGCCAGATAATTGGGCCAAAGTAAATGAGTATTTGTGGGCTGGGAAAATATTTGTCAAAGCCCGAGTTCATGAGAGCCGAAGTAATGAGATCAGAACAAGGGTAAAGGCTGGGTTCGGCCAAAACAGGTGGAAGCGAGTTCGGCCGAAGGAGGGAAAAGCTGATCGGCTCTAGAGACAGTTGAGGAGCGGTTGTCCAGCTCCACTGCTCCATCTATAAATAAGGGGTGCTGGGTACTGAAATCAGTGAGATCAATCCACCCCAAATTTCCAATTATGTCAATTTAATTTCTTGTATCTTTTATTGCTTTCCTTTACCATCTTTCCAAGATTTAACTTAGTTTTAGCGGTTACTTTCTTGAGTAAGTCGTTGTTTCTTAATAACAGGTAGATTTCGATAGCTATTTCGGGATAATAAGCCATTGTTTCTTAGCAACTGGTAGATTTTCCATTGTACTCTATTTTGCCATTGAGTTTGATTCAATTTCAGTCAAGTTTTGGGTGCATTATTATTATACGTACCCGTAACCGGTTTGATCATTTCCGGGTAGCCTCCTTTGAAGAGAAAAAAGGTCATTGGCCATAATCGGTGGCCAAACAAATATAATATTATGCTAAAAAGGGATTCTCCCTATATTCTATTGTCTATCATATATGCGTAAAGACTCGTACAAAGAATGATGTATGTTGTGATGCCTCGGATATGATGTGGCCATCCTATGGATTTATATAATTGAGAGTAGCTCCATTTATCATCAATTAATTATAGGTTGGAACCTCTCATTCATTACAATTTTTCGCATAATTCCTTCTCTGCAAAACCAAGAATGACTCAAAGAAATTTTAGAAAATTGCATTTTGTAGGAAATTTTAGAGTCATCAAACTCGAGGATTGGATTATTCTCAAAGTTGGTTCTCTAACTCACGCCGAGATTGCAAAATGAAGCAGGTTTAGGTAGAATTACTTTTTTCTATTTCAGTAGGCTTCCAATAGTTCCTTACAGGAATAAGAATTAGAAACATTATGGGCACGTTTGAACACTGTACTGTATTATGGTGTATTATATTATTTAATGTGGGTGTATTGTATTATGATGTATTGTATTAAATTAATGTTATACACAGTGTTTGGTGTTGATGTTGTATTATGATGTCATGTATTATATTTTAAACAACTAAAGAAATTTTTTTTTTCTAATTTATTAATAAATAATATACTTAAAATAAAATTATTTTAAAAATAATTAAATTAAAATAATTAATATAATAATAAATAATTTATTAAAAATATTATTTAAATAATTAAATTAAAACAATTAATTTATTAATAAATAATATATATAAAATAATATTATCATAGTATCATAATATTTAATAGTTATGAGATGCATAAGGAAAAAATGGAAAAACAAACATAAATAAAAAATAATACACCATAAACCCACCCTCCCACAAGGTATTAAATAATACACCAAACTCCTCACTAAAATAATACTTATACATGTCTTAAAACTCACTAAACATAGGATAGTATTATTTTAGTACATAATGTTAATACTAAACACCCTAATACATCCCAATACACCGTACCAAACATACCCTATAAGAACTAGAAATATCCTCTATGTATCGATAATTATCAATTTCATCCATGCGTCATTTTAACAAATTGTTTTTAGGGCCCTGAACTTTTAAATTGTTAGTTTTTACCCATAAAACATTGATTTTATGCAGTGTAGTACTAAAAATAATTTGTTGAAATGCCTGTAGAGACTTAAAAATAATTTATTGAAATGTCTCAATGACAAAATTGGTCACACTTGGATAGCTACATGACTGTTTTCGTAATTAGCAAAATTAAATGGCGAAATTGATAATTGTCGATACATACATAGAGGTCGTTTTTTAAATTCTTATTCCCCAATGGTTCCTTACATCACAAGTGATTGAATTACACCCTAAGCTCAATATAATAATATGATGCCAAAATATAAAATAAATAAATAAAATCCTTAGAATATAAACTTACTTACAGAAGCCCAATAAACTCATAACAACACATACAAAAAAGTAAGAAAATATACTTAAAATTTGTAGCAACATCAGATCAAAAGACTAAAGAATTTAAGAATCTTAAAAAGGTGCTTAAACAAAGGAAATAAATTACGCCACAAAGTGAATGAGATATGTGCAAGAAATTCATTAATTTAATTTGGGCTACAAAAGATGCTTAAACAGAGGATCAATCAGCAATCAATAGTAAATATTCAATACAACCCGATCCACTTGGAGGACTGTCCTACTTCAATAGAGCCTAAGATATTAAAGTTCATCACAAATTTATTTCCGAATTGACTTTAAAAAATTACTTAAAGTCAATTGACTTGTATAGTAGTATCTGTTAAAAGGAAAAGCGGGGTCACATTAATATATGTCTTCAATAAGAAATGATCTAGTTTTCACATTTTTAGAACCCAGTTGAGAGTATTGGGCCCTGGGGTGGACAAGTCCCCCAAGCCCCCACTATGCTTCTCCCATGGACTTAATGCCAGTCTATTTGTAAAATTTTAAGTCAAGTACTACCTCCGTTTTTTATAATTGCTACATTGTAAAAACTGTTTTCAACTAACTGATTTTGGATGATTATAAATGATTTGTTACAAGATTAAATAAAAATTGATAAAGTGATAGTGAAAATAGAGATTACAAACTATAAAACTCATGTTAATTACCTTCAAATTCATTATCTAACCTAACAAAATAAGGCTCCATAGTTAGCTAGTTGAAAGCGGTAATTACAATGTAGCAATTTAAAAAAAAACAGAGGAAGTATATACTACATAGGGGTATTTTCATTTCAAGATGAAATTCATTTTATTTTATATGCATTCTCCATTTGTCCATAGTTGAAAATTTTAAATGCTTAATGGCCCAATGGCCACAAATAAATTGATGAGCAGATTCATTGCCATTTATAGTTTACAGTCTAGCATTTCATATTTTAACAAGGAGCAACTGGTTTACAATTGGGCATCAAGCATTATGGATGAATTTTAATAATCTTACACAGATAAGGATTTATTACACATCTTTCATGGCCACCATCACTACAAAAATTTCGCGGGTTGGTGACGAAAGGATTTTGTCGCCTAGCTCTCTAGGCGACAAACAAGGCGACGAAATCCGCTAGCCGACGAAGTTTTAGGCGACGACTTCAATAAAATTTCGTCGTCAAATTCATTGCCTCGCCGCGAATTTCTTGTAGTGATGGATGCACCTTAATTTGGTAATATGTTTAGGCCCCTTTTTGTTTAGGATGGTATCACAGCTTTTTCTCATGTGTTCCATTATTTGCCATGCAACCTCCAAGTGGTTCGGCTGCGCATTCCGGCACTCCACGCCGGCATCCACTTACAGATGCCCAGATAGTAGTTGTTGTCCACGAGAGACGGGAGAGGTGTCGTTTACAGCTTTACCAACATTCCAAAAATTTTGCATTGTGAGGTTATTTTAAATTTTCGACTCTACATCAACATAAATTGTGGATCTGTTAAAATTGTGGAATACAAAAGCATCTACACCTCCCACCTCCCACGAACAACAGTACTCCGGATGCAAGTACACCAGATACCACGACTCTCCCTACTCGAGGTAAGTTAGTTTATTAATGTGATCTGTATATTATAATGATTGTGATGTTTTAATGTCTTCTATCATTTGTAAATTTGATGGCTAGGTTCGACATCCGTTGTTCCTAATACACCACCCGCCCACCTTAGCCGGTCAAGGTTGTTCTAGCACCATATCATGTCGATGTAATGTAAGTAAATTTCTTGTTTTATCATTAATTATTTTACAAGGTTTATAAGATTTCACAATCTGCAAACTTAACTTTTCTAATAGGCCAACTAGCTGAGCTCCACGAGTATTGTCATAGAAGCAAGCATGAGAAAGACAAGTGGATCGCGTGCCCAAATTGAAAGAAATCCAGGTAATGAATTAGAGATTGTGTTGTTAGCTAGCTTTAATTGGTAAGAACAGAAAACAAACCCTGCTGCCAGATGCCCATTTCGGCGATCGAATCTGCGAATTGCGATGGAATTTTCTGTCGCCGGTGAGAATCCCCAAATTTCAAAATCGCCCCAAACCCGTGACGGAACTGGCGACGCCATTATTTTGTCGCCGACCTCGGCGACTGCAACAACGACTAAATGTCTGTCATGGAAAATGCAATCATCACCTGGAGAGTCACATTGTGTAGCAGTTTCCGCGTCTACCTAACATGGAAAATGCATAATTGCGTTTGCAGTTGCATGGTCTTCTCCTTTAAGTTAAATTTTGCGAGGGAAAGATCTACTATAGGTAATAATTTGTGTAGTTGCTGGTATTTGTTTCTGAATTGTCTGTGAAATAATTTGCTTTCTATAACTTCTTTGCAAACCCACTTAGGTAATAAGTCTATTATGCATTCTCTTGGTCGATTGGTTGGTTACTTAAGTAATTTGTCATGTACGCCCAAATATTCATATCTAATGCCTTAACAAAAATTTGATTGTGCTTGCGTTACTCTTTGGTATTACAGGAGGTACACTAAATACTATGGCACTTCCAGAACTGCTGCTAAGGACCTGGTGCATAATGCCCTTATCACTATCAGTGAGCTGCTTCATATATATTCCATTATTCCTCCTTGTATTTTCAATTTTGTTTTTGAGATCAGATTTTATATTTTATACTGCATTTTCCATTTATCCATGGTTGAGAAATTAAATGCTTAATGGCCCAATGGCCACAAATAAATTGATGAGTAGATTCATTTCCATTTATGGTTTAGTCTAGCATTTAATATTTCAACTAGGAATATGTTCATTATTATGTATGAATGTTTAATAATCTTACACAGATATGGATTTATTACACATCTTTCATATATAGCCAACATGGATCCACCTTAATTTGGTCATTAAGGTCATATTTTTTGGCCCCTTTTATTTGGCATGGTACCACAGGTTTTCCAGTGTGTTCCATTATCCAACCTCAAGTAAAATGTTTAAAATCTTGCTAAATAAGCAAAAAACATACACTAAAATTAAAACAAAACATTTCACGTACATTGCAGTGTCATGCAGAATGAGCAAAGGCCTCACTTGTGTAGTCAAGCCCTTTCCCATGATTTATGACATTTATATGCATTCTTATGCTACATGCACAAATATAGAATAAAGACATTGCCACTTCTCCATTCACAAATGACAAACCCCACAAGGAACTTTGAGTGCCATCACCCATCATATAGACTCACTTTTCACTTACAACAACACAAAATTGAACACATGCAATTAATTATAGTGTCTTTCACAAAGCATTAGCCACTCTTATGGAATTATTTTGTGGCCAAATCCACCACCATATCCACCGCCGCCACCGCTTCCACCACCAAGACCTCCACCGTATCCAGCACCTCCTCCATACCCTCCTCCGGCACCACCTCCATAGCCACCGCCAAAACCATGCCCAAATCCACCACCAAGACCATGACCAAATCCTCCACCACCACCAAGGCCGCCGCCACCCCCTAAACCCCCACCTCCACCAAGGCCACCACCACCTCCTAAGCCACCACCTCCCCCTAAACCACTGCCGCCACCACCCCCTAGACCACTACCTCCACCAAGGCCACCACCACCTCCCCCTAAACCACTGCCGCCACCACCCCCTAGACCACTACCTCCACCAAGGCCACCACCACCTCCTAACCCACTGCCTCCACCAAGACCTCCACCAATACCATGGCCAAAACCGCCACCCAAACCACCACCAGAACCACCTCCTAGACCACCCCCACCACCCAATCCCCCTCCTCCACCAAGACCACTCCCTCCACCGAAACCACCACCACTCCCACCACCCAATCCGCCACCGCCCCCTAAACCACCTCCACCACCCAACCCACCGCCACCTCCTAAACCACCTCCTCCACCCAAACCCCCACCTCCGCCAAATGCACCGCCACCCCCAAGGCCAAAGCCTTTATGCCAAAAGAACTTCTTGTCATTTAGATTCCCCTTAGCATCATCACCCACAACACTACCTATAATAAAAGCGACCACTACAAAACCAAGAACACAACGGGAAAGCCTACCCATTATAACTTTGGATTACACAAACCCTGACAACATGCATGCAGAAACTCAACACTCATGGTTCTTACTTATAGTGATGAGTAAAAGAAACCAAGGTTTATAGCCACATGGTAGGTCCATCACAGTATTGCAATATTTTCAACAGCCACCCTAGCTTGCTGTAATTTAATGCTTTCTTTCTTGAGATGGACAGGAGATTTATTTCCCTTCAACTGTCCTCTTCCTTTAGTCCTCCTTTTATTATAGTGTGGTAGTATTATTTATGATTGTTTCTCATCCGTTTGACGTTAATTTAGGGTTTTCGAATTGCAAAACAACTTTTAATATTTTTGTTCTGCGGAATCCAAATTAATAATGATCGGTTTCGAGTAAATGTCTTTGTTGAAAACTAACTATTGTTTTTCTAAAAATTAAATCAATCAAAGGTGTCCCTCATCCAGTGAACTGGAAAAACTCATGCTATAAAACGCATTAATGATACTATTATATAGTACTAGTATATTATGTTCCTATATTAAATTTTATTAAGGAAACAAGTTAAGACTTAAAACATAATGATTAGACTCAACTATTTAGTTCATTCAATCAAATTTGATTGAATGAACTAAAAGTTACAATGTTTAAATTTATTATAAGTAAAGTTAACGATTGTGAAGGTAAATCCATATTTGGCCCTTGAAACCTTATAGGTCAAGACCAAGTCAATTTAAGTAGGGTTCAATTTTTCTACATAATTAATTGCGTATATGGGACAATTTGCCCCACATTAGTTAAGAATATCAACAATCAACAATTCTCTTTAATTTTGTATTTCGCACTTTTTTTTTATAAGTTATTGGTCAGAGAAAGTGGTGGCGGGCGCTCATCGCATATAAATTACAAAAGAATAAAGAGAGATGAATAGTAGGGGAGCGGATGGTGAATTGAACCCAACTATAATGTTGGAAGGCATAAGACTTGACTCATATTGATTATTAATCCATTTTTTTTTTGAGATAATAATTTTTTAGGCCATTAGAAGGAGTTATTTCTAAATTTTGGCAATTATTTTTTCGTTTAGAGTTTTGGGAGACCCTTCAGCCTTCTAATCTTCAATTTTGTTTCACTTTCTCTTGATGGTTGGAGAGTTTTTATTTTTTATTTTTTATTGTCATTTCATAAATAAATATATGTTAGCAACCGAAAATTCGGTAGCTAATGTTTCTTTCCCAAAAATATATTTATTTTTATTCTCTTTATTTTATTTTTATTTTATTGAGAGGTCAAGCCACACAATTACAAAGAAAATAGAGGGAATGGATAGGGAGCCGGGAGAGAAATCAAACCCCAAACCTTAAGTTGAGGTTCTTTGATGGGAAGACAAAAATTGGTGTAATAGAGTAGTACCAAGACACTGAGCAACCTAATTTGCACAGTTGGTCTCGAGATGTGGTTTAGCACATTATTATTATATTAAGTGTTTTATATATATATATAATATGGAATGCCAAAAAAGGGGAAGTGGGACATAAATAATGGGATGGAAGAAATATTACTCCCTCCGTCCCATTCCAAATGTCCTACTTACTATTTTTGGATGTCCCATTACAAATGTCTTCTTTCTATAAATAGAAATAATTTCTTCCCTCCAACAACTATGTGGACCCCGCCATATACTCACAAACCAACTCTACCTTAATTACCGTGCCCAACAGTAACAAGACACTTGGAGTGGGACGGAGGGAGTATAATTTTTTTTTGGAGGAGCCATTGAAGGCTTGGAAAGGGGTGGTGGGAGCCCATGCCACACAATTACAAAGGGAACAAATGGGAGGGATAGGAGGTCGGGTGGGGATTCGAACCCCAACCTATTGGTTGAGAGTTGGGTGAGTTACACCACCTGACTAAGTCCTCAACCCGGAAGAAATACTATTATTTAGTTTAGTTATATAAAAAATTAAAAAAATTAAATGGGCCATATATCATAAGGATGCGATTTCCAATTTTGGACCATAAGGATACGTTTGAACAACATGCGACCCGTTTCGGCCCTTTTTTGGGCCCGGCATCTTGTTGTGGACCAAACTTTTAAATGAAAAAGTAGTGGCCAAAATCTTGAAATGATTACTTCTGATAGCCTAAAAACATTATTCTCTCATTTTTATTTTTATATAAAATATATCTATAATTAAATTATAAGGATAATTAGTGTTTTAAATATTAAATTAAACGTCCTTTACAAATGTTGAAAGAGCTAAATTGAGGCGTTGCATTGTCTGTTGTTACCTCCCAAAAATTTTAATACTATAAAAATTAAAGCTAAGGTTAAAACTTTTGTTTTGGATATATAGGATAAGATAAGATGTGTGTATATTAATTTGTAAACTAAAGGTGAAAATTGAAAACTGTATTATTCAATAATATTTGAGAAAAATATAAATAATGATAATTGAAAACTGCTATACAAACCACTAATCCTTTCCACCCTCTAGCAGCAATCATTCAGAGGATCAGAGACTTGAGAGCCACTTTTGATTCCTGTCGGATCTTCCATGTATTTCGTGAGGGTAATAAAGTAGCGGACAGATTGGCAAGGCACGGTGCCTTGAAGGAAGAATTCTACACCACATGGGCGTTCCCACCGGACTTCGTGGCGTTGGATTTGGCATTGGACGCTTCGGGCGTTGGCTACCCCAGGATCTAGTCCTGTTCTCCTTCCTTTTCCTTTTGTCTGTGTCCTGGTTTTTTTTTCCTATGGTTTTTTCTTCTTTTTCTCTTTTATGTTAGCAGGCTTCGGCTCTTCCAAAAAAAAAAAATCTTTATATAGATGTTAACACGACCGCGACCCAGTCAATGTTTAAGAGATTTGACTAAGGCCTGTTTGGATTGGCTTTTGAAAAAAGCAGAAGCCAAAAGTAGAAGTAGAAGCAGAAGTCAAAAGTAAAAGCATGTAACTTTTGTGTTTGGATGAAATGTTTGAAAAGCGGCTTTTCTAAAAAATATGTTTGGATAAATAAAAATGAAAAGTGCTTTTAGAGTATGGTAATTACCAAAAAGGACATGCTACTTAATATGATAATAAGATATATTTATAGTGTTATTTATATTAAGTAGTGAGGGTATTTAAGTCCTTGCACATTTTACGAGGTGCTTTTGGCTTCTGCTTTTGGGCTTCTCCCAGAAGCACTTTTTTCGCTTTTCGAGGTGCATTTGCTTTTTCTTAAAACCCAAAACAAACACCTAATTTCTACTAGAAGTGCTTTTGGCAGAAGCAAAAGCCAAAAGCACCTCCATAGAAGCTAATCCAAACGGGCTCTAAAAAACATATAGTTTGAGACTGAACCAAAACATAGAGCTGACATTAATTTCACACATTGATGGCAGTGGTTTCCTTGGGATTTCTACACACACTTATGCGGAAGTGACAGCTTTGGCGTTTGGTCTTGACTTTGTGGCAAGATGAGGGGTTCACTTACTCTGATTCAATTTGGTGCGCGCGCGCGATCGAGTTGCTTGACTCCTGGGATGCCATACACCCTTGGTCCGCTATTGCATAGAATTAGAGATGTGAGGTCCTCATTTGATGTTTGCTTGATCCATCGTGTGCTTCGGGAAGGAAATAGGTTAGGGATAGTCTTGAAAAACTTGGTGCGTCATTGGAGGATTTCTACACTGCGTAGGCTCCCCCCACTTTGTGCGCGGGGATTTGGCGGCGTGTAGTTCCCAGAGCTTGATGGATGGTTTTCAGACTCTTTTCTGTTAATTTTTTCTTATTGTGATTTTTTTCTTTCTCTTTTGTACTATTCTCTGGTTTTGGCTTCGGAAAAATAGAAAAAAACAAAAAAATATGTTTGAAATTTCTGTCAACTTAAAACAGGCAGAGTTGTTATAACGAAGCAACAAACAGAATGCATGTGAGCATTTCAGCATCACAATAAGAACATTTCAGCATATAGAATTAGATCACAATCTAAGGAAACATAAAACTGGTGATGATTTTGTAGTTGAAATGTATATAATTGTGTCACCGAAATGTATAAATATAAAATTATATTTTACGAATTTACTATTTTATCATTCCAATTAATTTGGACCATCGAAATTTAAAATTGATCAACAGTTGAATTGACTGCAGTACATCAAGTGAGAGGAGCCACATTACCCTAACAACACTCAGTTATGAGTGTACATAATGACGAATTCAAAAAAAATTATGAGTGGTGTCACATAAATTATGAAAGTTTAAGTAGAAGTTGAGGATAACATGTAGTAATAACACAAAAACATTGACGGTGCGTTTGGTTGGAGGGATCTTAGATTACCAGTGGGAATGTGATTGCTGGGAATGTAAGATTACTGGGAATATGAGATTGCTGGGAATCTTATTTTTTGATGTTTTATGATTATTGCGTTTGGTTAGATTGAGAATCTCAAATTTCTAGTTCTAATTAATTTACCATAAATGTCCCTGAATTTCAATTGAACGAATGTTATAAATTTGTCATTTTGCTACACAATAAAAATATTTAAGCCGATTTATTTTTTAAAATATTGAAAATTCTTTATATGTAATTTATCGTGTGATAGTTACTTATTTAATATGAGAATATATTTAAATATGAGAATATATATAAAAATATAAAAATATATATTAAAATATGAGAATATATATATTTAAAAAATATGTTTAAATAATTTAAAATTTTCCAATTTATTTTTTAAAATTAAATTTCATATATTTATCATTTTTTAGAATACAAATATCTAAATTTATAAAATAAAATAAGTATAAAAAGTGAGGGTATAAAAGTCAAATTAATATAAAAGTAGGTAAAGTGGAGGTGGTAATCTAAGATTACCTGCCTTCCAGGTGGGAACATTCCCACCTAAAACACCCAACATTCCTACCTCGGTGGGAATGTGAGATTCCCACATGAAACATGTCCCGAACCAAACATGGGCATGTTGCATTCCCTACCTAAGATTCCCAGTGGGAATCTTAAATACCCGAACCAAACACCCCGTGAGGGAATCTTAAGATTTGCATCCACATTACGTGTACCAAACACATAGGGATATGACGGAAAAAACTTCATTCCATTTTAAGAAACTAAAATGACAGAGAAATATCTAAACATCCGTTTTTTGTCCAAAATTGGTACGGAAAAATTAAATCTATAAACATTGGGAAAAAAAATACCACATTTAGTTGAATAAGTATTTTCAATTTCCAAAACCATCGCACAAAAATCGAATTAGACGAATCCGTCCTAAAACTACACTAATCATCGCCGAACCCGTTCATGAACCCAGTTTTTCTCTAATCATCACCGAACACGTCCCATAACTTCCCTAATGGAGGGATGGGTTCGGCGATGATTATGGTAGTTATGGGATGGGTTCAGTGATGATTAGCAAAAAAACCGGGTACATGGACGGGTTCGGCGAAGATTATAGTAGTTATGGAACGGATTCATCTAATTAATTCGATATTTGTGGGATTGTTTTGGAAATTTTTTTAAATTATGGCACGATATGGGTTTTTTTTCCCATAAACATGGTACCATAATAAAATGGATTTTCCCCATATTCTGTTGTCTATCTGATGTGCACAAAAGCTCTTTGGATGTTTGTTGAGATCCCACATCGGATATGATGTGGTCCTTCCATGAGTATATGTTCCATCCATAGTTTCGGACCTTACATCCATAGTTTTCACAATGTATATAAAAAGAAAACTGAAAGAGTACCGTAATTGCAAAAACTAATATTGTACTGTAATGCAAAATTCAAATATGGAGCACCTGCCGCCATTATGTGCCGCTAAATGGACAAAAGTGGTAAGTACAGTCAGTGGCGGAACTAGAAATTTGATCCAGGGTGGTAAAAAATTAGTTAATCTTCATCCGTTCCATGTAATATGTTTTGTTACTGTTGGGTACGATAATTAAGTTGAAGTTTTTTTTTTCTTTTTCAAACATTGACACTTATGTGTCGGAAAATTAAAGGTGTGTGAGAGCTCAAGCTATACAAATTATAAAGGGGGAATAAAGGGGGATACGGGGCCGGGTGAGAATCTAACCCAACCATAAGGTTGAAAGTCATATGACATGATTACTGAGCCAAGTCTCCATTCCCAGCTGAAGTTAATTAAGAAGAAAAAATGTTTGGAATTAAAGAAAGATTAAAAAAATTGAGAAAAAATGGCTTATTTATTAAAATTGAGGTTTATATATTACTAATATTATTTTTACATTAAAAATAAAAAATAAAAAAATTATTATTATTATTTTTTTAAATTTCAGGGTGGTGAGCTGACCACCCTGACCACCCTGGTTACATACTACTTCCGCCACTACAGTTGTGACATTTTTTGGCGCAAAAAAGGAAGATTGTGGCATCACTACAATTTTCGCACAAATCCTTCTCTGCAACAGCAATCAAAGTTTGTGTCGTAACTATTGTGTTAAACACTTATTAATTAAATATTGCATAACAGAAAAAACAAAGACATGATGTGTTGATCTAGTATGGCCGTAGCCATGATAGTTCCACGGTCAGTTCAAACACAAATAACCAATCCCAAACCAAACTACAACGATACAACCATGTTGCAATGCGTGTATAACAATTTAATTCTAATTTATTCAGACAAAAAGATTGCTGTTAGTTTTAAAATTATGATTTTCTGTCTAGACGGATTCCGTACATTTCTTCGAGATTTTATTATTTGAAAAAAAAAATAGTGACATTTTCGTACTTACAAAAGGGTTAACTGAAAAGTCCACAAAGTAATCAATTTATGGGTGAAATTTCACTGAATGGTAAGAAAATGCTTATGTAATAGTTTACTCTCTCTCTTTCTCTCTCGTATTTGTAGCCAACAAGAAATTTAGCAATATTATTTTATTATGAATAAAAAATTATAATAGTTCTTTGGATGAACTACAAAATTCTTTTAAATTTTTTAGACTTTAGAGTAACTTTGAGGGAACTTTGTCGTATACTACATCCATCTAATTATAATTGTTACGGATCCACCTGGCACGTGTGCCGATACACATTTTTAATCATTAATAACTTAAATTATGTATAATAAAAAAATTATAAAAATTTGATATTCTAAAACTACAAGATTAAACTAATGTAACAAGATCTCACATGACTATATTTTTGTTTACATAACTATGATAAAAATTCGAATCAAACTTAAACAGTTATAGTGCCAAAAAGTGAAACGTAACAACCTAAACATGACGGAGAAAGTATATGGTATTGATCAGTAAAATTAACCTATCAGCTATTTGCCAAAAGCATAAACCAATAGCTATAAAATAATAATATTATGACAGCTGCATTGTATTTGTAATTTATATTATGAATTATTTAATTAAACATATATAATATCCAGCTAGAGCTGATGAAGACTGGAGTCAATCCATATATCTTATGATCCACCCAACTGCCTTAATTAATGAGTTAATGGTTTTTCTCTGGGCCATCACACTCGCATACGCAGCGCATATTTTGATTAATTTTCTTTCTAAAAAACTATCTTCCTTGAGGAGTTTGATTTTTTATTTTATTTTATTTTATTTTATGGGACAACACTTTTTTGCTTAATTTTTTTTTTCTTTTTGAAAGCCACGGCCAGAAAAAAGTGATGGTGAGAGCCAATACCACATAAATTACAAGGGAACAATAATGTATGGATATGAGATCTGGTGGGAATCAAAGATTCAAAGACTTAACCAAGTCTCCATTCCCTTTTGCTTAAAGATGTTGAGAGTTCATCATATATAAATTACAATAATAAATAAATAAATAAATATTGGGAAGAATATGGACGTGATGAGAATTTAAATCTCTAAACATAAAATTTAATGTTCAAGATTGGACAAGTCCTGGTCCCATTAAAGAGTTTAATTAAATACCATTTAACTTAAATAGGTGCTATAGGAGACAGATCGTGTGTAGGCACCAGTATATGCAGACACCATGTATGTTTGTGATGTGAGAGTCTTTTTGTGTGATGGATGAAATGATGTGTTTTGTATGAAGAAATAAATGTTTTGTGTGATGAGAAAAATATTTTATATGGTGCTATATATGCTTTTTGTGATGTCTGCACGTCCATACTCTTAAAGGAAGTTGTGCCGTAACCGGATGGGATGCCATATATATATATATATATATATATTGAAGAGAACTGTAAGCAACGATATGGACATGAAAAATTTAATACTTTTAAGAAGTATGTTTGGATAATTAATTTTTTTAACCAGAAGATTTCTTATTTGAATCATGAGAGTAACTTCGAGGTATTGTTATGTTTAGTTAAATTTAGTTGATAGACATTTCACAAATCCTCGTACTCAGAGATTTATTGAATTTAGTTGATAGAATTTGGTTAAATTTAGTTTATATCGACTAACAGGGGAAAGCCACGATGCTCCTTCCAGCAATTTTTTTTTGTAGTGTGTTGGGCATTTAGTTTGTGGGTGTCTCCAATATTAACATTATCACTCGATCCCAATAAAAAATTTAAAAAATTGGGTTTTTGAAGTAAATGTGTGTGCATATATTGCGTGCCTTATTAATTATATTAGTTAACTTGCCAATTATGCCATGTTATTAGCGGGAAAAAACCTAAATAGTACCATAATTATGCTTGATTTCCCAAATTATACCATAAGAAATCTAACATTACAATTTACAAGAAATTTGCGGAAAGACGATGAATTTGGCGATGAAATTATATTGAAATCGTCGCCTAAAATCTAATCGTCTGGCGAATTTCGTCGCCAAGAGCGCTAGGTGACGAACAAGGCGATAAAATCATTTTTCGACACCTACCCGCGAAATTCTTGTAGATATTAACTCAATGCATCCGGTAACTATGCTAATTTTGCCCAGTCCATCCCACCTACATCTTAATGACTATTAACGCTGACATGGCAGTGGATGGTGTTTTCACGTCAACGCCATTAGATACACTAAGCTAATCCACTGCCACGTTATCGTAAATTTTTATTTGGGGAGGATGAGATGAATTGGGCAAAATTAACATAGTTACTGGGTGGAGGGGTTAATAGATTTTTATGGGATGCTTTGGGTAATCAAGCATAATTATGACACAATTTGGCTTTTTTCTTTTTCTTTTTTTCTTTTTTTTTTCTTCGAATTATTAGCATACTAGAGGTTAGCGACACCTCAGACGACCTCTTTAACAATGCCTAAAGCGTCAAAAAAAAAAATATTGAAAATAAATAAGTGTCAGAAAATTGAAATTATGAAACATCATTAGCTACAATTTTTTTTAATAGTGCTACACCGTACCTTGAAAAATAAATGAGCCAACTGAGTTGGCTCATTAAACTCACTAAAATTTTAATAATTTTAAATTATATATATAATTTTATTATATTTTTTCATTGTTTCTGATAAGTAGTTATTTATTAAATTGTTTAATGAGCCGAGTTCTTCGGCTCAATTTCAAACTGATAATTTTATTATATTTTTTTCAAATTGTTTAATTAGTTCTGAACTAGGGTGATATCGCGAGTCGAGTCGAGCCCGAGTATTAAACTACTTGAACTTGACTTGATGGAGGAATTTGGCTACTTGAGCTCGAGTAGTCAAGTTTGAGCTCGAGCTCGACTCGAGTTCGAGCTCGAGTATAAATATATTTTTCTCAATCGAGTGGAGAAGTTGAGCTACTGGAACTCGATTAATTTTTTTTTTATTTTTTTCATTTTCGAGCTCGAGTTCGAGTCGAGTACTCGAGCTTATCGAGTATTTTCTTTTTTTTTTGCATTTTTTCCTTTTAAAATTAAGGGAAAAAAAAGAAAAAAAAAAGAAAATGAGTCAAGTACTCGATACTCGACTCGAGTTCGAGTATCATATACATAGGCTCGAGCTCGAGCTCGATACTCGAGTACCCTACTCGACTACTCGACTCGACTTGAATTGTTCGAGTACGAGTCGAGTTTTTTTCGAGCCGAGTCCCAAGTCGAGTTCGAGTAGCTCTACTCGTTAATCACCCATATTCTCTGAACTTGAGCTTAGCTTATCTCGTTAAGAAGCTCATTTAAGCTTAACGAGTCAAGCCGAGTTTAATAAACGAACCATATTCAGTTAGAATAATTCATTAAACGAGTTGAGCTTAAGCATCAACTTTTCAAGCTCCCTCGGCTCTGGATTCCCGGTTAAGTTAGTATCCTGAATCATTCATTTCTGGAAATCCTGAAGGTGGTAAATCCTGTGGTGTTATGCTGTTACGAATGAGCATTTAATTATTACATATTCTGTTTAGAAACAAGGATATGGATCACGGTGTAATAATTGCATAAATAGTGGCTAATTAAATTTCCTAAAATGGTCATTGGAAAATTATGTTGTGGGTAACTGGTGTGTAGAATGGAAAAATTTGAAATAGAAAATCAAATATATTAATATATTATTACTTATATGTGTTGAATGTACCTTCAATACTGCTGAATAGTCTAATTAGGCATGAGGATATCTTGGTCTTCACCTTAAAAAAATGTTGAATTAATAAATATTATCAAATATATAGATTCAACAATTTTGAATGACAATTCAACACTTTTGAGTGGCAATTCAAAAGTGCTTAGTAAAATTTTCAAACAACTAAATAATATCAAAAATATAGATTCAACACTTTTGAATGACAATTCAGTATTTTTGAGTGGCAATTCAAAAGTTCTAAACAAAATTTCCAAACAACTAAATACTAAAGAAAGAATATAGATTCAACACTTTTACTTAGCATGTTTAGGCTGTTCAGCAAAAAAAAAAAAATCTAACAAATTACATATAAATGAAAAAATATTTCCTTATATATCTCCCCGAAAATTTGGCACAATAAAGAATGAAAAATCTGGATCCAAAATTTCGGAGAGGTAATTATGTCAACATTATTCCTAATTGAGTCATAAAAATCCATTCATAAATGGTAATATGCATTTATTTTTTAATCCATAAATAAACTTAACGAGACAACATAAAATGCTAGAAATCCAAACATTCAGTAATTCATGAATCAGGATACAATCCTACCCCTGGATTCCTATTAGACCTGTCAAAACGGGCTTAGCCCGTTGGGCCGGCCCGCCCCGCAAGGTAAAAAATGTGGGGCGGGCTCTACTTTTAGAGGCCCGTTTAAATGCGGGCCTCAACGGGCCCAACCCGCGGCGGGGCGGGCTTTTGCGGGTTAGGCCCGCGGCGGGGCAGGCCTACCCGCGGGCTTTCAGTTTTTTTTTTTATTTATTTATTTTTTTTTATTTTTTTTACGTTATGCATCGATTGAATTTATTATTCTTTAGTATGAATATTTAGCATAATGTCATCAAACATTTAAATTATTGAATTGATTGCATATTGAATTATATGTCTCTTCTAATATTTCCATGTTCATTTAATTTATGAGTATCAAGTTTTTAAGTTTTGAATTCCTTATTATTCTATTTATTAAAAATTATGTGTGCAGACAAATATTTATTTTTTTAAATATAAATTAATAAATTATGCCCATACAATCTTACCTAATAAAATATTAAATTTAGTGAATTATGTCCAGACAATCTTAGCTAATAAAATATAGAATTAATGAATTATGCTCAGACAGTCTTACCTAATACAACTCTATCAAAGACTTCATCTGTGAGACCTAAAATTTTAATCAATTCAATCGTTAATTGTAAAACTTTTGTCACACATATTATATTCACTACAAGAAAAAATGGATTTCCCGACCGAAAAATGCGGTCGGTAACACCAAAATACGGGTCGTTTCGGGGGTTACCGACCGCATTTTCGGTCGGTAATGTCGGTCGGAAATTTCTTGGTCCGAAATTTGCCGCCGACCAAAAAAAACTGCCGTCGGGGACCTGCCGACCGCGTTACCGACCGCACGTTGGTCGGCAAATTTCCCGACCGAATTTGCGGTCGGTAATATTTGGTCCCAAAAGGTCCCGTGGAAATTTACCGACCGAATTACCGACCGCAATTGCGGTCGGTAATTCTCTTTTATGGAAAAAAAATGTGCCCAGGAGGGCTCGAACCAAGCCCCTCAACATCACCCAGCCACAACCCTGACCAGTTTGGCTAGCTCTCTAACCCATCAATCATATTCCACCATGTGTCCTATATGGTATACCTTCCCAAATATGTTGGGAGAATTTGTTGAAGAGAGGTCTCGAACTCGGGTCTGTCTCATGTCCCCTCGCGCGTGTACCACTTGTGCGCCCCATGTTTCATGTCATAATATGAAGTGTTTTATATATAACCTATATAAATACATATATACATATAAATGTGTAATTAGAAACTAAATTAAAATATAAAAATAAAAACTAAAATTATATATAAAAGCTTAAATTATATTAATTAAATAATAAAGAGAATTCAATAATTAAATAAAATAGAAGTATAAAATAAAATTAAATAAATAAAAAAAATGAAATCAATAAATTAAATAAAATAATAAGATCATTTCAAAATTAAGATAAATATAAATTAATATATAAATAACTGAATAATTGAATTATAAAATAAATAAATAATCAAATGATAAAATAAATAAATAAAGGAATACTTAAAATTCTAAAAATAATCAAAGAAACAATTAATAAAATATTAAATAAAAAAAATTGGAAAAAATTTTAGCGACCGCAATTTCGGTCGGTAATCTGGTCGGTAAATTATATTATTGTTTTAAAAAATAATAAAAATTAAAAAAATGGTGAAAAAAATTACCAACCGCAATTTCGGTCGGTAATGCGGTCGGTAACGCCGACCGATTTTTTTGTGGTCGGTGTTTTGGTCGCCAAAAAACTCCCTACGCAATAATGGAAATATTTTTCCCGACCACCATTTCGGTCGGGAATGCGGTCGGTAATAACGACCCGTCTTTGTTCGGTCGGTAATTGCGGTCGGGAGTCAGCAGATTTCTTGTAGTGATTTTTCAAAATATTATATACTTTTTTAGTATTAAAAATTGAATAATCATAATTCTTTTAAATAATTATTCAACAAACCCACATAAAAGTAAATAGTGTCAATAAATACACACTTACTTATTTATAATCATAAATACTAATTATAAATCTCTTTATTTTATTTTTAATATATACATTAAAAAATATATCCAAATTTTATTTTTTTACAAATAAAAAAATAATACTATTATTTAAATAAAAAGCCAGTGGGCCGACCCACATAACCCGCGGCCCGCATGTGGGGCGGATCGGACCTAGACATTTTGATCCCGCCCCATTTAGGCCCGCCCCGTTCATGCCCGCAAAAATGCGGGGGCCTGCGCGGGCCGGCCCTTGTCACCCCGCGGCCCGTTTCGACACCTCTAATTCCTATACCAACTCTAAGGTTGAAGGGCAAAAAATTGACCAAGAGGTTAAACCCAATCCTCAATCCTTTATGCCATTTCTTAAATATTGGTTAAAAAAAATATTAGAAGTGAAAATATAAACTAAAATCTCTTGTAAGAAGTAAATGCGTCGTATAATCTTATCTGGAAAAACATATTTATATTGGCCATTTTTGACAAAACAGCTAAATCAATCAGCTAATCTGTCTCATAATATGAGATAAAATAGCATATTTAAAAAGACAAAATAACTTAAAACAGTGTTCAATCAGTTTTTTTTGAAACCGCTGCAAATAGCAGCATTTTGGATTTTAGCTTATTTTAGGCAAAAGGTTAGTCTCGAAATTGCCAAACGGCTAATTTTAACTAATTATTACTCACAAAATCAATTAACAACTAACAGCTAATTCCCAAACAGGGCCATTGATTAAATAAATTATCTGCCGCCGGTTTGGTATCATAAATGCGCCACCAAAGTATAGGTGTGCATATTTAAGACATGCGTCAGTTCATGTTCACGCTGTTCGATCTACTATTAATAAAAATATATATAAATAAATAAATACGTACATTTGGACATGGAGTTCCTTTCAATTAGTGACCATGCATATTTCATTATGGCGAATATATCATATACTTCAGTTATGAGCTGCACATTTTTCAGATGGTGCAGAAAGTGACCATGTCAGTTTGGATTCAATTATTCTCTGTTGCTACCTTTGGTGTTTAATTTATTTATTAAGGGCATTGGGGGTTCAATTCTGCAACAAAATTCAAGCGAACAAAGATATGCATATATTTTGGAAGTTCGATTTTTCATTCAATATCATATTTATTCATTTGTAATTTGTGTGGTTGAACTCCCATTCTCCTTTGCCGACAATCAAATACTTCCTCCATCTCATTGTTTTTGTTACATTGGCTTTCGTACACATTTTCAATGGTTAATAACTTAAATTGTGTACAACAAAAAATTATAAAAAGTTGATTGTCTAAAACTACAAGATTAGACGAATCTAACGAGATCTCACTTGACTATGTTTTTTCTTATATAGCTATATTAAAAATTTGAATCAAAGTTAACCAGTGAATAGTGCAAAAGACCCTCTGTAACAAAAATGTTGAGACGGAGGTAGTATCAATGTTTACTAAAACAATATACATATATACTACTTTATACTATATACTACTACTATATATGTATATGGTGAATATCTGACTTGCCAAGTGATGATGGCAATGGGGGATTTAAAGTGTTTCTTGAATTGAAATAACATTTTTAATTTAAGTTTTATTGAAGTTTATATAATTTAAAAAACTAAATATATGCATAGGGTTTTTCAAACTAAGTATACCAGTGAAAACATTATTAATTAATACTAATAATGAAATGTGAATAATGTTAGGAAAAATAATGTTTGAACAGTTGCACACTTTTCTAAATGAAGTATAAAATATATATCTTTATAGCAAGAGCTAAAAAATACCATTAGGCTAACTTTTAAAAAGTAAAAGATTTAGGTTCGGTTTAATTGGTCTTATCTGTAGAAAATTGCAATAATAAGAGGTTTTGACAATCTCTTTAGAGGTTTTATTAGATCTCAATATGAAACCCCTCCAACTCTGCAAAATTTTGACAGCTAATGTAATGAGATATTGAATTGAAATGAAATGAGATATTTGTATAAAATTATTGCAAATATAACTAGTTAAAGATGATCTAGTGATCATGATGAAGTCAAGTTGAGTAGGATCAAGACTTGTCTTCCAGGCAAATATACTGTAAATACTTTTATATATATATATATATATATATATATATATATATTTGATAGGCCTAAAAACGTCCACTATATGGAGAGTAACATCACTTTTGGTTTAAATGCATAATTTGTTTATGTAGAATGTGATTCATAAACTGTTAGGGTTATTTTGTGCAGAGTTGTTGTTTGACTGTTGTTCAGACTATTCATCAACAACGAAGCTAATCTGAGCAGGTGCCAGCTGGAGTTTGTTACAACTTAATTGGTGAACGGTTATTTGCGAATCTTTCTAGAAGATTCCCGTGCTTTCTGAAGAATAACCGTCTCACACGTGTTTGCACTGCTATATATATGTGTGATCATCATTTGTACTTAGTTTAGAGATTTGATTCATAGATCCACATATATGTTTTGCTTGAGTGTTACATAGTAGTTGCTTGTTGAGAGTAATTTCTGTGTAATTTTGTATTTGAATTGCTTGTAAATGAAGAGGCATTGAGATGCTCTTCATCTTCATCGGAAGCATTGCGATGCTCTGTATTGGAGGAGGTTCGTCGAGATGATCGAAGAAACTGGAGATCGAATGAAAGCTGAGGCAGAAAGGAGAATCACTCACAGGTTGAATAAGGTGGAGTCGCAGATGGTGAAGTGTGGTTGATACACTTACCAGACTACTGGTCGTGTTCCAGTAACCAAGTTTAACTTGTGTTGAGGTTTGATTGCTCTTATGCTTTTGCTGTTCATTGGTTTGATCAGTATTGATGATTAGTGGATGAACCTGGCTTGGTATGCCCCCAGATGTAGATCGTATGATCGAACTGGGTAAACAACTTGTTGTGTTGATGTGTTTACTGCTTTAGTTACTTCCGCGTAGTTAATACAACACACAAACTACGTCTGCTCATAAGTACAGATCAGGCTGGGACAATCAAGTGGTATCAGAGCAAATCCAGTGCTCTAGCGAAATTGAGTAGATCAGATCTGTTTAGAAGATGAGTACTAGGGAAGGTTCTTCAGTTTCTCGTCCACCATTGTTTGATGGAACTGACTACAGTTATTGGAAAACGAGAATGAAGGCATTTATAGCATCACTTGGTGAAGATGCTGATGAGGCAATCGAAACACGCTGGGAACAACCTACTAGGCTGGTGACTCCAACTAATGCAGACGATCCACCAACAACTAGGCCTGCTACAAGAGCTGAATTAACTGCTGCTGAAAGGCTAGCTAAGCAAGGTAACTTTTCAGCTTTAAATGCTCTATTTGCTGCTATGGATTCTACTCAGTATAGAATGATTTCGAACTATACTACTGCTTATGATGCATGGAGAGCTTTAGAGATAGCGCATGAAGGTTCTGCTGATGTGAGAGCTACTAGACTACAACGTATTGAAACACTTTTTGATAGCTTGCGTATGAGTGATGATGAATCTATATCTGCTTATTATAGTAGATTTAAGGATGTTGTTAGTCAGGCGCACTCTCTTGGTGCTCAGTGGGATGAGAGAAAGCAAGTTAGGAAATTGCTTAGAACGGTTTCTAAGAAATTCTTTCCTAAAGTTGCTGCTTTGGAAGAGTTAGATAAAGTTAACACCATTTCTCTAGAAGGATTGTATGGAATTCTTCAATCTTATGAGTTGAATTACATAGAGAATGATACTACTAAGAACATTGCTCTTAATGTTGAAAATAAGGAAGATAACTTGGATGAAGATGAAGTTTCTTTTATCTCGAAAAGTGTATCTAAGATGCTGCAGGAAAGGAGAGCAAAACAGTTTCAGAATAAGAAGTATCAGAACCGTAATCAGTCTGGGAAGCCAACAACCGAGAAACAACCAGTTGGTAATCGTAGACAGAATGATAAAGGCAAGTATGACAAGAAGCAGAGAAAGGCTAGGGATTTTAAGAAACCAGATGCTTTTTCTGATTTACAGTGTTATGAATGCAATGGAACTGGTCATATCAGAATTGAGTGCCCTACCGCTAAGAGAAGAGAAGGTAAAGCACTACAAGTTTCTTTGACAGATGATGAGGATGAAAGTCCGACAGAAGAACAACACAGTGATTCAGAAGTTGTTGCTTTCACTTTGCAAGAGACATCCAAATCAGTTCAAAAAGGTACTTTTGCTGAATCTTCACAAGGAAATAATACTCTCACAGATGATTCAGATAGTGAAGAAGATGAGGATTTCGATAAACTTTATGAAGCTTATGAATTTCTGAAAGAAGAATTTTCAGTTGCTGTAAAGGAGAATAAGAAGTTGTTACAACAACTTGCTGACACCGGAATTCTTTTGGATAAAACTTCTGAGCAGAAGAAGATACTCAAAGGTGAACTTGAGGCTTTGAGAAAGTCATATGATGGATTACTTCTTGAAAAAGAGAAAGTTCTTAAGGATCTTGAGTTACTGAAAGAAGAATTGGATGCAGTAAAGGTTGAATCTAAACAGCTTCAAGACAAGAATCATGAATTTCAGAGACTCTTTAAAGGAAAAGGGAAGCTTGATGATGTTCTTATGCAGGGAAAACAACCGAAAGACTTCACTGGTATTGGTTTTTCAGGGAAAAAGTCAGATAATCAGAGGAAGTTTGTAAGTGGTGGTTTTCTTCAACAACTGCAAAGGTTAATGCACAGGTTTCAGAAACAGAATCTAAGAAGAGAGATTGTGCGTACTGCAGACTACCTGGTCATGATGCTGATACTTGTTTAAAAATTGTCAGAGATTTAATGCGTGGTAATGCTGTTGTCTGGCCATCAGATGGATTACAGAAGAAAATTCAGTTACAGAAGGTTTGGGTTAGAAAGCGAATTCAGTCGAAATGTCTTGTAGTTCTTTCACTTCGACAAGGGATGCATAGTGAAAAATGGTACTTCGATTCAGGATGTTCTCGACATATGACAGGTCAAAAGGAGCTTTTGATAAACTTTGAAGATAGTGATTGTGGAGATGTTGTCTTTGGTGATGGGATTAGAAGTCGAATCTCTGGTTTTGGAAGAGTTAAAGATGAGAGTTTATCACAGTTATCTTCAGTTTATTTTGTTGAAGGTTTGACAACGAATCTCATCTCAATAAGTCAACTATGTGATGATGATAATCGTGTGGAGTTTACAAAGAATTTTTGTAGGGTTTTCAATGAAGCAAATGCATGTGTGATGATCGGAAATAGATCTAAGAACAATTGTTATGTTCTGAAGAAGGAAGTTCAGCATGCTTTGTTATCTAAAAATGATTTGACAACTCTTTGGCATCAAAGACTTGGTCACATAAATTTCAGAAATCTGCAGAAGATCAGTTGTTCAGGTGTTGTCAGAGGTATTCCCCGACTACCGAGAAATATTGAAATGATTTGTGGTGGTTGTTCTAAGGGAAAACAGACCAAGGCACAGCATAAGAAGGTTGATGAGCTACTTACTTCACGTTGTTTGGAACTTCTTCATATGGATCTTATGGGTCCATCTGAAATTGAAAGCTTAACAGGAAGAAAGTATATCTTTGTGTGTGTGGATGATTTCTCACGTTACACTTGGGTAGAGTTCTTGAGATCGAAGGATGAAACCTTTGATGCTTTTGAGAAGTTGTGTTTGAGACTGATGACAGAGAAACAACAGAAAATTATTAGAATTCGAACCGATCATGGAAGAGAGTTTGAGAATTCAAGGTTTGAAGATTTTTGCAAAGTGCATGGGATTGGTCATGAGTTTTCGGCTCCCAAAACACCACAACAGAATGGTGTAGCAGAGAGGAAAAATAGGACTTTGCAAGAAATGGCTAGATCAATGTTGCATGCATCTACGTTGTCTAAGGGTTTTTGGGCTGAAGCAATGAATACTGCATGTCACATTGTTAACAGGGTGTATCTACGACCACAGACCAACTTCACTTCTTATCAAATTTGGAATGAAAGGAGTCCGAGTGTTAAATACTTTCATATCTTTGGATGCAAGTGTCATGTTCTAAAGGATAGAACACCATTGAAGAAATTTGATTCAAAATCAGAAGAAGGATGGTTCCTTGGCTATTCTTCAAACTCTAGAGCTTTTAGAGTATATTTGAAAGATTCGAAGAAGGTCATTGAGTCTATCAATGTTGTTTTTGAAGATGTTGGACCACTTGAGAAAGATAAGGATAATGATGATGACTTGGTTGTGAAACATCAGGTCAATCAACAAGAAAGAAATGTTGTTGAGGATGATCAAGATATAAACAGTGATATTGATAAAGATGTTGAAGTTAGTAATACCGAGGTTGGTGAAACATCGAATCAACAACCAACTCAGGCTGAAGTAGAAAGGAGACGAGGTCCCAAACCTGGACCGAGGACTCTTAAACATCATTCATCACAGGATATCATTGGTGATCCAACTGCACAGAGGCAAACCCGAAATAAGCAAATTGATTTCAGAGATCTTGCTGGATTTAATTGCTTTATATCAAAGATTGAACCGAAAGATGTAAAGGAGGCTTTACAAGATGAATACTGGGTTGCTGCAATGCAGGATGAACTACTACAGTTTGAACGGAATGAAGTTTGGGAATTGGTTGAACAACCGGCTGACATCAACGTGATTGGTACTAAATGGGTTTATAGGAATAAATCTGATGAGAAAGGGAACATTGTTCGTAACAAGGCTAGATTGGTTGCACAAGGTTTTACTCAAATTGAGGGTCTTGATTATGATGAAACTTTCGCACCGGTTGCTAGAATGGAAGCCGTAAGAATGATGTTGGCAATAGCTTGCTCTTTGAATTTCAAGCTTTTTCAAATGGATATCAAAACAGCATTTTTGAATGGTAGAATCAAAGAAGAAATTTATGTTGCACAGCCAAAAGGATTTGAAGATCCAAAGTATCCTCAATATGTGTATAGAGTAAAAAGGGCTCTGTATGGTTTGAAACAGGCACCACGAGCGTGGTATGAACGACTGGCGAACTACTTGTTGGAAAATGAGTATATCAGAGGTTCAGTTGACAAAACGTTGTTTGTGAAACACAGAAATCACGATATTCTGGTAGCCCAAATTTATGTTGATGATATCATTTTCGGATCAACTTCAGAGAAGTTAAAGACAGAATTTGTGGAAGCTATGAATTCTGAGTTTGAAATGAGTATGCTTGGAGAATTGCATTACTTCTTAGGACTTCAAGTACATCAAAAGGAAGATGGAATCTTTTTATGTCAAGAAAAATATGCTAGAAATATGATAAAGAAGTTTGAGATGGAGGATTGTAAGGTGATTCGTACACCTATGGCACAACATGCTAAACTCTCAAAGGAAGATATTGGAGCTAATGTTGATCAAAAATTATATAGAAGCATGATTGGAAGTTTGCTTTACTTGACCGCTTCAAGGCCGGATATCTCCTTTAGTGTAGGAGTTTGTGCTCGTTTTCAATGTGATCCTAAGGAAACTCATTTGAAGGCAGTTAAAAGAATCATTCGATATGTGAAAGGCACGGTTGGATTGGGTGTTTGGTATTCAAAAAGATCAACACTTGACCTAATTGGTTTCACTGATTCTGATTGGGCTGGCTGCTGTGATGACCGCCGATCAACAACGGGAGGATGTTGCTACTTAGGAAATAATTTGGTGAGTTGGTACTCACGAAAACAGAATATTGTTGCTTTATCCACGGCAGAGGCTGAGTATGTTGCTGCAACTTGTTGTTGCACACAATTATTATGGATGAGACAAATGCTAGAAGATTATGGCATATTCAAGAAGGGATTCAAGGTTCTCTGTGATAACACTAGTGCTATATGCATTTCAAAGAATCCTGTTTATCATAGTCGAAGTAAACATATCGATATTCGATATCACTTCATAAGAGATTTAGTGGAGGATGAAGTTTGTGACATTGAACATGTTGAGTCGTCAAAACAACTGGCAGACATCCTAACTAAATCATTGGAGGCAGATAAATTTGAAGGGCTCAGACGTGAGTTGGGCCTTTGCATTCAAAACTAAGAAGATCTTAAATCACATGGGCCGGTGATTAGAACAGATTTGGCCCAAGAAAGGAAGGAAGAAAGAAAGAGGAAGAGTTTCGGATTTCAAATTGATTTTGGATAGAGTTTTATAACTGATGGGACAGTTATAGACTGCACGTCGTCATGATTGCAGAGAAACCGCAGAGACGTTCGCAGACCACGACTCTTTATTGTTACTCTCTTTAAGGGATTTTTCGCAATGATAAAAGAAAGCATTCAGAAAGGGTTTGAAATACTTTCTTCTTCACTCTTAAAAGTTCATATCTCTGAAAAGTTTGAGGCGAAAATGGCAGATCAAGATGCTGGTAGAGGAGGAGTTGAGGAGGAAGCCATACCAATACAGGCTGTTGAACCACTGTTGCCACTACCTGCTCCCATCGCTGTTCATGAAAATGTTGGAGAAAACATTGGTCCAGTACCCGATGGTGACAATGTTGGTGAACAACAAACTCAGGAGCAAGGAACTCAAGATGATACGAAATATGAAGGAAATGCTACGGATATCATGAGGGATGAAGATTTACCACAGGAGAATGTTGGTGATGCTAACAACACACAGATGGAGGTTACTCCTGAGAACACTGAAACGAATCCTGAAGGAGGGAACACTGATGCTGCTGTTGGCGAGTCGTCCAAACAACCTAGTAAGAAGAAGCGGACTAAGAGGAGTTCACAAGGCTCGGGCACACCTCGTCCGAAGCGATCTAAGATAAAACCTGCTGAGTTATTGGCTGAAGATGCTTACAGTCCGACTTACTATACTAAGGAGATGAAGCGTTATGGAACTCGTGAGCTTAATCAGAGAAAGATCAAACCGGAGGAGGTATTCTTTCACCCTCTTTACAATGAACTTGGATTTAAGGAGTATTTGGAATCTAAACATTTGATGCATTGGGCTTCTAAGCTGAAAAAGTATGCGCCTAACTTGGTTTATGAGTTTTATGCAAATCTTCATGAGGATGTGATGAATCCTGCTAGTCAATGGTTTGGAAAGGTGTTTATTCGTGGGAAGTTTATTCAATTGACACCTACTGTGATCAATGAGGTGTTGAAGGTACCTGCTAACGACGATGATACTAATCCTTTCAACTACTTGAATGAGGAAACTATCACGATTGCACAGGCAATTTCTGGAGAGAAGTGCGTTTCATTTGGAAGGAATCAACTCAGTCCACATGAACTTACACTGAAGTTCACTTGTTTGTTTCGATTCTGTTCATCCAATGTGTTTCCCACTAAGAATGCTTCTCAACTGAGTTCGGCTATGGGTAAACTCTTGTTCTCTATTGATAAATATTTTGAGATTCTTAACTTTGGATGGATTGTGCTTGACAAGATGATAGGTTACACACCGGAGAAGATTAAGAGAGGTGCTGTCTTACCTTATCCCGCTTTGATCACTGCACTTCTTGAGAAACAGGGTATTCATTCGAAGCAAGGTGAACCAATTGAGCTTATTAAGCCTCATGCCCCTGCTAGTAATCTGATTGACATGTACAATGATTTCAAGAAGGGACCACCCCTATCTGGTGAACAATTGGTTGTCCATTTGCGCGGCTTACTACGTGGCTTGAATGACAGAGTGTCTGTTGTTGTTGACAATGCCATTGCCATTCGTCGTGTTCACACTCAGATTCTAGGTCTTTTGCCGAGAAATTTCCATCCAGCTGCTGCTGTTCCTGATGAACAGGTTGACACTGATGATGATGATGCCTGATTTTTGTGTCGGTGCACACAAACAGGGGGAGTAAGTTCAGATGATATTTTGTTGGTTCAGGGGGAGTTTTGATGTTATTATGACTGACTGACTACTTTGATGATGGTTTTCTGGTCTGTAAACACTTAACTGTGGTTGGTGTTTGGTGATTGACTGCTGGCTGATGACTGCTCTTGATGGTTTTGCTATGGTTGATATATTTTGATGATTGTTATGTGCTTGTTGTTTTCTGACTCTCTGAACTACAGGTTTGTATGCCCTCTACACAAAAAGGGGGAGATTGTTAGGGTTATTTTGTGCAGAGTTGTTGTTTGACTGTTGTTCAGACTATTCATCAACAACGAAGCTAATCTGAGCAGGTGCCAGCTGGAGTTTGTTACAACTTAATTGGTGAACGGTTATTTGCGAATCTTTCTAGAAGATTCCCGTGCTTTCTGAAGAATAACCGTCTCACACGTGTTTGCACTGCTATATATATGTGTGATCATCATTTGTACTTAGTTTAGAGATTTGATTCATAGATCCACATATATGTTTTGCTTGAGTGTTACATAGTAGTTGCTTGTTGAGAGTAATTTCTGTGTAATTTTGTATTTGAATTGCTTGTAAATGAAGAGGCATTGAGATGCTCTTCATCTTCATCGGAAGCATTGCGATGCTCTGTATTGGAGGAGGTTCGTCGAGATGATCGAAGAAACTGGAGATCGAATGAAAGCTGAGGCAGAAAGGAGAATCACTCACAGGTTGAATAAGGTGGAGTCGCAGATGGTGAAGTGTGGTTGATACACTTACCAGACTACTGGTCGTGTTCCAGTAACCAAGTTTAACTTGTGTTGAGGTTTGATTGCTCTTATGCTTTTGCTGTTCATTGGTTTGATCAGTATTGATGATTAGTGGATGAACCTGGCTTGGTATGCCCCCAGATGTAGATCGTATGATCGAACTGGGTAAACAACTTGTTGTGTTGATGTGTTTACTGCTTTAGTTACTTCCGCGTAGTTAATACAACACACAAACTACGTCTACTCATAAGTACAGATCAGGCTGGGACAATCATAAACACTACAAGATTTTTCCCGTACAGCGACCTACAATTCCGGTGCATCCAGCGACCTACAATTGCGGTCGGAAATAGCAACCGCAACAACGACATACAAAAGCCGGTCGGAATTTAACGACCGTGTATGGCGACTTCGAGAGGAGTCACAATATGGCGATAGGAATTGCGACATCATATTAAGCGGTCACTATAGCGACCGCATTGGCGACCGGTTATGCGGTGGTCGCTAAACTAGGGGTATTAGATCTTTCCCAACCCCACTGTAAACCGAGTTTCGGGCCTCCCGCTGCCTGTGCATGGCTTCCATCGGCGTCATGGCCAGAAGTTGTTATCGGCGGCGGCCAAGTAGTTTCCGTGGCAGAACAGGCGTTGGGCACGAGTTAACATCCTCGACGTTCATATACATTTCCGGCAACAATAGTGGGTACTCGAACTCGACATCATTTATTCTCCAAATTTTTTGGATATGCAAATTTCATTGAAGATATATATAGACAAAACCTTCATTTGATTCTTTGAATGTTTAACTTGGCAATTGGCTGAAAATTTGATATACAAAATTGCATTTTGTTTGTTATCCAATCAAGTGTGAATTTTGTTTAAAATGGCATTGTGCGGACTGCAATGTCGTAGAATTTGGTTGAATTAGTTCAATTGGTTTCACCAAAAATTGTTGAACTTGTTTTTAAAGTTAGTGTGTTGTTGTTTTTGTAGGCAATGATAATCATATCCTTAGCATTCAATATATAGGTGTAGCTCTTTGGTGATGATTGAGTTTGGAATGATTGAATAATTGTTAATTTGGGGACTATTGGAATTAATTGGGTGATTCGTGAATATTTAGAAGATCGTTGGATGATAGCTTGAGGTTGAGACTTGGAAAATTGGATTATTCTTATTACAATTAAAAGATAAAGTGTTTGTCATTTAAACTGATAATTGTGGAAATGATCGGATTTATATGTTTGTTGGAGTTTTTATGAAATTATTGATTCGTGGATCTAATATGCCTGTTCTTGACTACTTGCGGATGCAGTCGCTAAGATTTTACCCACCGTAAATAGTCCCGAGGTTTTACCCACCATAAATAGTCCCTTAGTGATGGCATTTGTTGGTCGCCAAAACTAAAAAATCTTTTACTTTATAAAGTATGTTCTGCACAATAAGTTATAAATGCGAGCCATGGAGTTATTATAGATTTATTAAAAGTATTGTACAAAGTGTGTTATGCACAATTTACTTTATAAAGTGTGTTCTGCACGATTTGATAAGGGTTGATGTTTTTAATTTTATATAAAGTGATTTTAAAGTAGTAGTAAATTTTAAAATAATTTTAAATATTAACTAAATTGGAAAGTAATTTTCAGAAGCTCACAAAAGTTATTAAGGGTAGCTTCTATTTGCGGAACTTCTTTTCGCACTTAGAACCTTTGTTTTGCTTGACAACCTATATAGGTTAGGAATGGGTAGTGGGAACTCATACTACACAAATTACAAAGAGAATAAAGGGGAGAGATAGATGGCCAGGTTGGAGGTTCATTAACCAATTGACCAAGTCCTAATCTGCCGCAGCTACAACCTTTAAATGATGATGTGATACCTCTCGTAAACAGGGTGCAAAATACACATAAATACATACAAAAACTCAAAAATAATCATAAAAACGCAGAGATACATTAAATTCTGCGTACTCTTAATACAAAATTGAATACCATAGTCGGACCCAAGTAACATCTGCTAACCCCCAAAGACAACCCACCAAAATATAAATTACTACTTCCTCCGTTCCTAAATAAATGCCACGGACCCACATTTCACGCAATCCAATACACATTTTTAATCCGTAATAACTCAAATTCCATACAAGCAAAAATTATGAAAATGTGATCTTCTAAATGGAAAAATAACCCATATGGTCTCTTAACTTTGTCTGATTTCGCAATCAGTCCCACAACTTTTGAATTAACACAATCCGTCCACTAAGTTTCTTAATTTTAGCACAATCCGTCCCATATACTCAATTTGCCTCCATTTGTACTCAATTTGCCTCCATTTGTACTCCATTTTCCCATACCGTCCCATACAAATGGAGTACAAATGGAAGCAAATTGAGTACAAATGGAGGCAAATTGAGTATATGGGACGCATTGTGCTAAAATTAAGAAACTTAGTGGATGGATTGTGTTAATTCAAAAGTTATGGGACTGATTGCAAAATCCGGCAAAGTTAAGGGACCATATGGGTTATTTTTCCTCTTCTAAATCTATGCGATTAGACGAATCCAATAAGATCTCACTTGACTATATTTTATATTATATAATTGTATTAAAAAGTCGAGTCAAAGCTACTTAATGAACAGTAACAAAAGTCAAAACGTGTCATTTAAAAAGGAACGGAGGAAGTATATAGCAATTATATATAGATTTATATATAAATATATGCCTATTTGATTGTTGGCACTTGGCATTCATTATTGAACATTTAAGAGCAATTTCAAAATGGTGAATGATGGTAATGGGCCATGGCTCACATGCAGAAATATTTCACTTGGTGTAACAACTAGTCACATATATGTGATATATAGATCTCACAAGTTTGGGACTAGTGATATATTTTTTTTTTTTCAAACATTGATATTCAGGTGTCGGCAAAGGGGTATAAGAGCCCAAATAATACAAATTACAAAGGGATAAAATGGAAGAATTGTGGACCGGATGGGAAATCAAACCCATAGCGGCCAAATCCACATTCCCTGCAAATTTTATATACATGGTAATTAATACTTCCTCTGTTCTCTTTTAAATGCATCATTCTTGCATTTCACGTCGTCCAAAACATATTTTTAAAGGTTAATAACTCAAATTGTACATAAATAAAAATTATAAAATTTGATATTTTAAAACTACGTGATTAGACGAATCTAACAAGATCTCACTTGACTATGTTTTTTATTTTTTTATATAATTATGTTAAAAAAATTAATCAAAGTTACTCAATGAATAGTGACTACTATGCAATGACATGCATGGAGAACACTTCCAAGCCCGGGGGATAATCGAACCTCTAACCTGAAAATTGAAAGTTATGGAACTTAACCACTTGATCAAGTTAAGTCATTTTTTTAAAAATAAAATACAATAAAATAAAATTATACTATATTAAAATTTCATAATAAACCTTTTTAGTGATCATTTTGGAGTGGCGACCACGGACTATACAGCATTATAAGAATCGGAAGAAATCCATTGCAAAAATTTCGGAAAAAAAACCCAAATCGTCCCATATTTTTGAAAAATTTCCGAAAACGTCCCATAATAATTGAATTAACTTAATCCGTCCCATAATTTCGTTAATCCTAGCCAAATCGATCCCAAGCGTCTCTTAATTGTCCTCAAAGCTGACGTGGCATACAATTAGCGTGGTCAATGGTGGATTAGCATGGTCAATAATTTTTGGACCGGGTCCAATGCTTGCCTGGACATGATGCATCCGGTTTCCTCTTTGAATCGGGTCCAATGCTTAAATCCCCCCATGGAAACCCTCACCCGTTGCTACCCCTCGATCTCCCTCTCCCCCCAACCTCTCTCGCCTCCAGCAACTCTACCACCAAGCTCCGCCACCGCCGCCCAGCCACTGCGGCCACGCTGCCGCCTCTCCCTCGGCCTCTCCTCGCGGCTCGCCGTCCCTCTCCTAAACCCGTCTCCACTCGCCCGCTGCCCCTCCTTCTGCCGCCGCTTCCTCTAGATCTCATCTCCAGCCTACCGCCGCCCTACCAGCGCCGCCGCCCAGCGACACCCGCATCTAACGGCCACCGCCCAGCCACACCCGCTGTTCCCTGTCTCTATCTCGTCGCCTCACCCCTTCTTGTCGGCCCTTTTCTCTCTCGCCTCTGCCGCCTTCCACGCCGGCCACCTCCTGCCAGCGCCGGCCACCGCCCACTCCGCCACTCACACGACCGCCAATAACTACCGCCACCAGCACCCTCCATTCTCTGGCTACTGCTCGGGCCTATTTTCTCCATTTCTAATTTCCAACTTCTGATATGTGTTCGTTTCTTTCAATTGCTTGTTTTCATAAGTTCGTTTCTTTCAATTGCTTGTTTACATTTTATGAGATTAGAGATTTGGGTATTCAAATTTTGGATTCTTGAGAGTTTGTCAATTGTGGATGTTAGTGGGTGTTTCCGATTTGGGGTATTTTAGATTCTTGAATTTTCGATTTGGATGTTTCTAATTGTCCAATTTCAGATTTTGGGTGTTGCAGATTCTTGATTTTCTAGTTGCAAAATTGGAATCAATTTTTTGAGTATGTAGCGATGGCTGGGCGGCGGTGGTGGAGCTTGGGTGGCGGAGTGGCTGAAGGCGAGAGAGGGTGAGGGAAAGAGGGACAACAGTGGGTGTCCATATGGGATTTGGCTTGGGATTTTGCCCAAATGTCCACATGGAGGTCCACATGGAGGTCCAAAAATCATTGATCATGCTAATTCAACGTTGACCATGCTAATCGTGTGCCACGTCAGCTTCCAGGATAATTAAGAGATGTTTGGGATCGATTTGGCTAGGATTAACAAAATTATGGGACGGATTAAGTTAATTCAATTATTATGGGACGTTTTCGGAAATTTTTTAAAAATATGGGACGATTTGGGTTTTTTTTCCCAAAAATTTCCAACATATAATTTTCCGTTGCGATTTGCGATTAAAATTTATTTTGTGTGCTATTATTTGAGATATACAGTATTTTGCTACGGAATATAATTTCACTGAAAATTGACGCAAAATTTGCGAAGGAATAAATATGTGTCACAATTTTAATGAAATTTATGACTTTTTTTTGTTTTTTTTCTGTATTTACATTTGAGATTATTTTTGCTACAGAATATATATGAGATGAAATTTTATGTCATCACTTATTCTATATATATTTCAATTTCTTTCTTTTATTCTATATATTTAATTTATACTCCTATTTAAATTAATTTAATCCTATTTATTTTATATTATTTTATTTTATTAATTTTATTATTCTCTTTTTAAATTTTTATTTATTATATAACTTCGTTTATTATATGCACATACTTCTAGTACGGCATACTTATGGATTTCCCATCATAATGGTTCAGTTAGTACGGCATACTTATGGATTCCCCATCAATATCAATGACAATAGTCTATTCCTTAGGAATTAAATATGGGCAAATGTTTGACAATTGATACTATTGTTATACATGTATCTACAACAACGAGAAAATACATTCCACATATATGCATGCATTTTGGATATCTTAGTTAACAAGATAGTATGAGAAAGTAAATTTGGACTTTCCTATCTTGAATATGGCCGGACATTAAGTGGGGAAGTTAGGGTGCAATCAAGACATTTGTTTTGATGTAATGCGGACTCCCATAGCCGTTGATTCACTTTGTAAATTGACGGTTGAGATTAACTTAAAGGGTAAAAATGTAATTTTGTCATATTATCTAAAATATACTTAGTACATTTTGGCGACAATTCAATGACGGACATAATATTTTCAGCGCGGCTTCTGGATATTTCAGCGAAGAAGTGTAGTATATTTCAGCGACTTGATAATGTTCATTTCAGCGACTTCATAACGTTGAAACTTCAATTCTTTGGTTTAACATATTTCAGTGACGAGCTGTATGTATTTCAGCGACTTGATGTGTGTATTTCACCGACGGACTATGTGTATTTCACCGACATGTGACAATATTTTCAGCGATAACAACCTACATATATTTCAGCGACTTGACTGTTATACATTTTTTGGACAATTTTACCCTTTTACATTTTGAACCGCTGGATTTTAAATGAATGGTTGAGATTGGTGCCTTGATGTGTTGCGGATCTTGTTGATTGCACCGCAACCAATCCCCATTAAGTGATGTTGGGTATGTTCTGCACACAGCTTTTGAGATCTTTTGGGAGCTTTTGGTAGCTTTTGATTTTATATTAAATTGTAGCCCCGTTATGTACACTGGCTTTGGAGAGCTGTAGCTACAATTTGAAACTCTACAAATAGAAGCTACCTAAGGTAGCGTTCAAAAAAATATAGCAAATTATTTATATCCAATTACAATTTTAACCAAATAACCTACCCACTACCCAATAGTCTACATAATATTAGTCCTTTTATGTCATTTTATAATTTTATGATAGCTACAACTAGTTGTACCAAACACTTAAATAAAACTAACAGCTACAGCTCCCAAACTTTCATACAGCTCCAGCTCCCTATAAAGGGGAGGAATAGGGGACCGGGATGCCGGGTGGGGAATCCAACCTCAATCATAAGGTTGAGAGGCAATGACTTAACCATTAGGCCAAGTTTCATTCATTTTTGTAATTATTTTGGATTGGGCAGTGTAAAATGTTTAAAATAGAAAACATTTCCTCTGTTTTTAAATTATTGTTATGGTCAAACTTTTAGTACTGTTCATTGGATTGCTTTGACATCAATATTTATAATAGTTATACAAGTAAAAATATGGGCAAGTGAGATCTTGTTAGATTCGTCTCGTCTTATAGTTTTTAAATATCGAACTTTTAGAATTTTTCCTTGTACCGAATTTGAGTTATTAATGGTTTAAAATGTCATTAGATTGCGTATTGGGTGTGTCCGTAGCAGTAGAAAAGGAGGAAGTATAAAATATTTACTATAACATATAAAATATATAATAAATATATATAAAATATATTGGGCATGGGCCGGGATGGAATAAGTTATACTCCCTCCGTTTTCCAATTCAATCCTCCCATCAAACACTTCACAAGAAACACTCACAAGAGAATCCCTTTATTCTCCACTTATGAAAATAGTGTGAAGTTACCCTCCGTTTTTGGAGGACTGAATTGGTATTTCCCACTTATTTCACAAGCTGAGTTACCCTCCGTTTTCATATCTCTTTGATCTTAAATGGATATTGCACTTATTTTCATATTCTCTTGTGAAGTGGGTAACACTTATTTTCATATTTCCTGCTATTTCACAAGTGCAATAGTGTGAAGTTACCCTTCGTTTTTCTTGTGAAGTGTTTGATTGCAGGAGAGATAACAACATGACTGGAAAACGCTCCAAGAGCAATTGCTACACTTTGGAAGCAAATCTGGCCAAAGCACTAGTAAGCAAAGATGACCTCACAAACTTATGGCACAAAAGGCTAGGGCATCTCAACTATCAATCTATGTACAAGCTAAGTTGTTCCAACGCTGTCAGAGGTCTGCCAAAACTTCAGAATAACAAAGACCTTACTTGTGTGGATTGTTCCAAAGGAAAACAAACTCGAGCTCAACATAAGAAGACTGATGGGATCTCTACAAATCATTGCCTAGAACTTATCCATATGGATCTCATGGGTTCAACAGAAACCTAAAGCCTAAATGGCAAGAGATATGTATTAGTTTGTGTTGATGATTTTTCGAGATTTACCTGGGTCTGTTTTCTCAGGAGCAAAGATGAAGCCTTCCAGCAATTTGAAAACCTAAGCCTGAAGCTGATGAATGAAAAGCAAATCAAAATACTCAGAATCAGAACTGACCATGGACACGAGTTCGAAAACCAGGAATTTGAACATTTCTATAACATTAATGGTATTGCTCATGAGTACTTAGCACCAAAGACCCTCAACAGAACAAGATTGTCGAAAGGAAGAATCGAACACTTCAAGAGATGGCACGTTCGATGCTACATGCAAGCACTCTCAGCAAGTCATTTTGGGCAGAAGCAATTCACACCACATGCCATATCATCAATCGCGTGTTGTTAAGACCCCACACTAACAATACTCCGTACCAAATCTGGAATGGTAACACTCATACTGTTAAATATTTCCATATGTTTGGGTTTAAATGTTTTGTCTACAGGGATAGGTAATATATAAAGAAGTTTGATGCTAGAGCTCAAGAAGGATGGTTTTTGGGTTACTCCAATAACTCAAGAGCTTATCGTGTCTACCTTATTCAATCTAGAAAGGCCAGTGAAACAGTAAATGTACTATTAGAGGCAAGTACACTTTGCCTACAAGGGAGAATGATGATTCAGTCCCAAGTGTTCCTACATCTATTTCCTCAGAAACACCTGTAGTCGAAACATCCAGTCAACAACAGTCTGAAAGAGTAGATATTGATGATCGTAATGAAGTTAACACTGAGCAAAATTCATAAAATACGAGATCTGAGGATAATGTACCAAATAAGAGAAAAGGGCCAGAGTTCTGAAACATCATTCACAACAAGACATTATTGGAGATCCAAATGCTCAACGACAGATCAGGAACATGAAAGCCGACTATAAAGAATTGGCAGGCTTAACTGTTTCATATCAAGAGTGGAACCAAAGAATGTTTCTGAAGCACTCGAGGATGAATATTGGATAGCAGTCAAGCGCATTATGAGATACATTATGGGAACTATTGGATTGGGAATTATTTCCTAAGAGATTAAATTTGGACCTAATAGATTACACAGATTTAGATTGAGCAGGGTGTAGTGATGACAGACACTCGACGACAGGAGGTTGCTTCTATCTTGGGAACAATCTTGTATGCTGGTTTTCCAGAAAATAGAACATAGTAGCACTCTCAATAGCCGAAGCTGAATATATTGCAGTCACTTGTTGTTGCTCGCAATTGATGTGGATGAGGAAAATGCTTAATGACTATGGCATCAAGAAAGAAGATTTTAAGGTCTATTGTGATAATACCATTGCAATTAACATTACAAAGAACCTTGTTCTTTATAATCACAGCAAGCATATTGGTATAAGGTACCATTTCATAAAGGACTTGGTAGAAGAAAATGTGGGCAACATTGAACATATAGGGAAGTTGGAACAACGTGCTAACATCCTTACAAAGACGCTCGACGGTGAAAGGTTTGAAACACTTAGATCAATAATGGGTCTGTTTTACTCAAATTAAGCATTTACATTTCATTTTTATATATATACATATACACTTGATCAGGCCCATAAAGTTTTCTGACCCAATCTCACTAAACCGATAGAGTCATGAGGAAGAGTCGTTGTCTACAGTGTGATCATGACTGCAAAACTGTTAGCCATCACCTTTCTCACGTTGCACATTGCTCGGCGAAACCGTCGCCTTTTCATCTTCTATCTTTCTCTTTTTAAATTCGGATTTCTTAATTAAGTCTGCACATTAGTTTTTATCCTCAAAACTTAAGCTTTGCAGTTCACTCTTCCAAGCTATGGCGTCGTGGTCTTCCACCAACCACCCTGAGAAAGCCACTTAAAAAACCCCTACTACATCCGAAAATCCTATTATCACTAAAGATCCCTCTGAAATTTGCATTACTACTACTACCGAGTAAGTCATTCAAACCACTGAAAATCAGGAAACCCAAATTGTTCCATTCCCTGAACCCATAAATGTTGATTTACCCCCTTCTCCTCCACAAAATCCCACCGATCAACCTACTGGAGAAGAAAAACAGTTGTGGAGCATGACATTCTACCTCACGATGAGCCGTCCATTCCTGACCCAAGTTTTCAAAATGAGTTGACCGAAGTTGTTGGCACTGTATCTCGACGTCCTGCCACCAGATCTACTCAGAAGAAGAGAATATCTTCCTCAAGCGATGTTGGTACTGCAAGCAAACGCCCCCGCACAAGAAGGACTCCTACTGACCCAAAATTGAAGAGAGCTTTCAATCCAACGCATTTCTCAAAGGAGATGATGCAGTTCAGCACACAGGATCAAGCACACTGGAATTTCCTCCTATAGGAGGTCTTTACTCACAAAACCTATACTGAGATAGGGTTCGATGAATTTCTGGATTAAAGGCATTTACTGAAATGGGCAAACTCCTTCAAAGCCTATTCCTCAACTTTGGTCCGAGAGTTCTACGCTAATCTCCAGCCAGACATTTTGAATGCAAACTCACCTTGAGCTGGTAAGGTATACATTTGAGGCAAGTTCATTGAAGTCACTCCTGCCATCATCAACGCGTTGTTGGAACTCTCTCCTAACGACGACCTTGGAGACCCTCTGGAGTACTTGTCACATTCACTTGCCGATATTGCTTATGCCATCTCAAACGAAAGGGCTTTTGATTTTGGATGTCACGAATGTAGTGCTTCAGATATGACTATGAGGTTTCACTGCCTCTACTACTTCTGTCGTGCCAACATTCTACCAACGAAGAACGCTTCACAGCCCTCATTGGAAATGGGTAAACTTCTTTACTATTTTAACTCTGGCATTGAACTAGTGAATTTTGGTCTGCTTGGTTTGAAGAAGATAGTAGGTTACACAAGTGAGAAAATCTCAAAGTCTTCTAGTCTTCCCTATCCTCGCTTGATCACCTTGTTGCTGTACCAAAATGGAATCAAGTCTAAAAAGGATGAGCTGATCAAGATCAATGTGCATTCTCCCACTCCAAATCTTCGCGACATGCACAATGACTTCAAGGATGGACCACCCTTATCCGGCAAAGCTGTTGTCCAACAGATTAAATATGAATTGCTTGCTCTCAATGATAAGCAAACTAAGATCAATCAGGATGCCATTGCCACCAAAAGGAGGATTACTCAGATTCTCAGCATGTTTCCTGGTTCACTCTCCCCTCCTCGTAGGACTACAAGTTCAGCTCGATCTGATGAGCCAAATCAATTTGATGAAGAGAAAGATTCATCTGATGGAGTTGTTTGATCCATCAAGGGGGAAAAGCTGGTGTTTTGTGGTGGTTTGGTAAGGGAAGGGGTAACGAATTTCTAACTGAAACTCTTATTTTGGTTTCTGTGATTGATGGAAGTTGAAACTTTGTGCGTGTTAATGATACTTTGCTAGTTTTGATGTTTTTGCTCTGGTTGTTTTGGATATGCTTGAACTTTATTCTGTGTTTGAACTGATGATATCTGATGTTTGGATGTTGTTATGCTAACATGTGCTTATCTATCTAATGCTTGTATTTGATAGACACTTTTTGATGGATCAACATCTCCATGAAATGTGGGGGAGATTGTTAATACATTGTTTAAACAACATATTATGTACTTTTCATGAGATGTTGATACAGGTGTTGGAACAACAGCTTAATGACGACAGTTACAGTTTTAGATTGAGTTAGTTGTTTGAGCCTCTCTTATATATATGTGTATTGTAATTTAGAGTTGTAATTTTTCAATTCATTCATTTTTAGTCAAGTATTCTGAATTAGTTTTTGAGAGAGTTGTTTGTATTATTCAAGGTTGAGTTGTAAAGTTCTTTAGGAAGATTCAAGATTTGAGAAGGAGTTTTCATTGAAGACATTTTTACATGTTCTGATCGCAAAAAAGAAGTCTGATGGATCAATTCGGGAAGAAGATGAAGATCATGGTGATCGACAGATCGTGATCGTGCCTTGGTGAATTCAAATAGGGTGGTTTCCCTACAGCCGTAGTTGAGGGGGAGTCCCAACTACACTGCTCTTCTAGAACAGTTCGTCTAGCGTAAGAGAGTTTGTTTTATGGGTTTAGGCATTAGATTGAGTCTGTGATTTTGATCTTTACTCTAGTTAAAGTCCATGGATTGGAACCCGCAGGCGTAGTTCGCAAGACCGAACTGGGTCATCAAACTCTTCTCGTGTTCTTTTACTGATTTCCAAACGACGTTACAACACACTGATAACGACCAAACCTGAATAAGACTTGAAAGGAGACCTTCAATTTCTTTCCATCCTTCCTTGCAACAATCTTTTCTCGTTGCATCTTTACTCTAGTTAATCTCCTGCCAACAATTTTCATACCAATTTACTTGAAAATATTCCAAAAACATGTTTCCCTTACAATCGTCCTATAAGGACTATTGACCAAAAACATACTAATTATATTTGTTGGGTATTTGAGCTTCTTGTGCAGATGATCGTTATTTGAGGGATGTGCGAACATATGGAGAATAACCTATCGGAATGCATCATAAAGGACAAAAAGTGCACATGAGATGTGATGACATAGCAGCAACCCAAAATAGTCCATGAGCTTAGGGATTCAAGCCTTCTGCATTATTAGTGTTATTTCACATTTCTTGGAGACTAAGAAAGAGAATTCAGTGAGAATACCATTGGAGATATCAGAGAGCTGCCATGGAAATTTATTCTTGCAGGTTGAAGAAGCTGCTATGTTTATGCTGTCAAAATGACCAGCTGAGTGGGTATTCTTTATGTTATTTTGATAGAGAGTCTTTTACATTTCATCTTCCAGTTTCTTATGTTGATTAGAGTTATATCTTGGTTATTGCGAGCTGAAATTTTGTTTTGAGTTTTAAGAGCTTATTGTTAGTAGCTTGCTCCAATGGTAGACACCCCGCCACATTCATGAGTAATAGGATTGGTTGTCGAGCGGATGTTGGAACAGGGTACATTCTTTTAGTGTTTGTGCTACAAATGTTTCAAACAAGCATGTATGAGAAATCATATGAAGTAGTATATGATATACTCCTTATTTGTCACTGTAATAACACACTAGCTATAAACGCACCGACTCTACGAACATTCTCAAATGAGTTGCAGATAGACTTGTTGTGGTAACCGTGGTGTCACATGAGCAACCAGTGGGTTTTTCATCAACATATCGCCATTTTCACACTCAGATAAGTCGACGGTTGGTGATCCTGGGGGTGCCTTCCAATAAAAGCCTTGAAGAAGCCTAGCAAGAATCATGGTTGTTATCGTGGAGCCAAGCAATACGGCCGGACAGCCTCGTCTTCCAATACTAAATGATAAAATGCGCAGTTCATCATCAAAGAGCGTCACCTCCTTCGCGCACTGATGATTCTCAACCATGTGACGCGCAGGGTTATATTTGTAAGGATCTTCCCAAACCCTAGGGTTGCGCCCTAGGCCAAGACGACTTACCAGCACCTGACTACCTTTCGGAATGAAGTAGCCCCCTACCACCACATCCTCCACCGCTACATGAGGGAGATTGAATGGAGCTGCAGGGTGAAGCCTGTATGACTCTTTAGCACAAGCTTTGATGTAGTTTAATTTGGGTATGTCTGATTCTTGCACCAACCTATTCCTACCAACAACTTGATCCAATTCCTTGTATGCCTTCTCCAGAATGTCTGGTTGATTGATCATTTCGGCTAGAGACCACTCTGCTACATTTGATGGATGGTCGATTGTGGCTAACATCATTTCCTATCATTTTGTGAATTCAAATGAAATTAAATTGAAGGAATTTATGAACCAGTTTATTTATTCATTCATATACTTTAGCAGGAATTACAAATAAGGGAAAAAAGGACTCACATTAATCTGTGCTTTGATCTCTTGACTTGTTAATAAGGGGCCATTTTTAGGGTCCTTGAGGTTAATCATCTTGTCAAGGATGTCCTCTTCGTCCTTCTTGACTCCTTTTTGCCATAATTCAATCCTTTGATCAATTTCAAAATCTTGGTATTTTCTCATAGTAGAGACAGCTTCAAGAATGGCCTGCTTGTGCCCATCAAAATCAAACACCTCTAACCATGGAATGAAATCGGCAATGGGAAACCCATACACATATGATAGGACTCTGAACATCGCCTCCAGATGCTCTATATCCTCCGATCCCGGGCCTCCACTCCTCGTTTCCATACCGAAATACCTTCTGTTGAAAATCATTTTCTTGATCACATTACCACAGTAATGTTGGCCTACACTTCTCACATTCACCAGCCCATTATTGAGTGGGCTTTGGCAGTGGTAAAACACGCATCGTACAAGTTCGTCAGCTTCTTCACATCTTTTATCAAGGAGCTTTCGGTGCATAGACGATGAGAGCACTTCGGATACAACAACCCTTCTCATCTTCTTCCATTGATCGCCGTACGGTGAAAGGACCGTGGCCAGGTATCCATTCGAAACCAGTTTCGCGGACGTTACATATGGCCGCGAGGCGAAAACTGCATCGTGCTTCTTCAAGAACTCACAAGCAAGTTCAGGAGAGGTGACGGGGATGATGACGGAATTTCCAAAGCGAAAACAGGCTATCTCAGTTTTCATATGATGCATGGTTTTGTGGATCCATCGATGTGTTGGCTTATTGAAGATCATGTGAGGGAGGCAACCGATGATAGGGTAAGTTGTTGGGGCAGGAGGCAGGGGAGGAGTAGTGTTGTTTCTTTTGAGTCGGCGGCTAAGCCATTTGCAAGAGATTATTATGGTGGCAAAACTTAATAATATTCCTAGCAAGCATGGTAGTGGGAAAATTAATTTGATCGACATTTTTTCCTTGTTTATTAATGTTTTTTGGGGTGTTCGAAATGCACTTGTATTTTGCTTCACTAGATAAGGAGTATATATAGGCATTTATATGCATGGTTATGCAGGAAAGTTTATGAAAATAGTCCTACAATTTTATCTTTTTTTTTTTTTTTTTTTTTTTTTTAAAGGGTGTATGGATATGAATTGGGTCATCATATCTAGCATACATGTATGTATTTATTACCGTATATCTATATTAGTAGAATGGGATAAAGACCAAAATAGTGATAACTTACCTTTAATTCTAGAATAATTTATAATTTATTTATTTGAATCTCAATCCGGCGATTATGGATAAGTTATGTGACCAAACGGGTATTGCGTTTCGTACTGATCGTGATTAGTCGTATGGAGATGATCAATGGGTGTTATTAATATAGGTATTATATGTCCGAGTAAGAAATTCAAATAAATTTTACATGATTATGAAATTAAAAGTAAATAAGGTGACTATTTTGATTTTATCCTCTAGTACAAACCATACCGTGAAACTCACAATGTAATGAATAATTTTAATATGGGTGTTATTAATAACTATTTTATACGGAGTATACATTAAGAAATAATACATACATAATAAAATAATTTATTATTAATGATTGCAACGCCCCAAAACAAAGTGTGACTGGTTAAAAAGCATCCCACGTATCAACATGCATGTCGTGTTAGCACTAAACCCATGTTTTTTTTTCTTTTAAAAAAACAAATTGAGGAGTGTATATATATATATATATATAGGGGCGGATCTAGGTGTAGGCCTGGTGGGGCCTCGGCCCCACCTCAAATTTAAAAAAAAAAAAATTTCTATTACTTTTTTTATCAATTTTTTTTTATTTTTTATTTTTTTACTTAAAATTAAAAAAAATAGACTCCGGCCCTACCTCCCGAAAAATCCTGGATCCGCCACTGTATATATATATATATTATGTTGCATTTTTTCTTAGTTTTAATGAGAGCAAAGGATTTTTATATTGTATATATATACAAGGTTGGCACAATTCTTGATGATACATATGTCGCGCATGCACACGCGTTTTCTTCAGTGCAGCTGCATATGTCATTCGTGATCTCATGAATTAGCAAAGTTATACTACTGCATACTTATTATTATTATTATTATTATTATTATTATTATTATTATTATTATTATTATTATTATTATTATTATTATTATTATTATGTCATTCGTGATCTCATGCATGAATTAGCAAAGTTATAACTTATAACTAGTCTACTACATACAGCGGAGCTTCTCTTCCGTGGAGGGCTCGAGCCTCGCGAGCACCACGTCGGCGCTCGAATGTCCGATGGTCGGCGGCGGCGGCGGTCGGCGTTGGGAGGTCGGCGATGAGCGGAGGTGAAATTGGGGAGTGAAAGGAGGGAGTGAAAATCGGTGGAGGCGGGGGAATGCGGACTTACAGTGAATTTGGGGTGAAATAATACGACCTAGGTTACCGATCGTCTCTGCGGTCGGTAACCCGGTCGGTATTCCCGACCGACGCGCCTACGGTCGGTAAGCTGGTCGTTTCTGGCCCGGATCTCCCCCAGCGGTAAATTTTTGCCGACCGACATGTGCGGTCGGTAGCCCGGTCGGGAAATCCGACCCGCACAGCGTCGGTCGGCGACTGCGGTCGGTAATGCCCAATTTTCTTGTAGTGCATATTGGACCTAAGACTAATCCTTCGAGGATCTGCAAAGGAAATTAAAGGCGCCTCTCCCAAAGCAGTTTTTTGCATACACAATGCTCGAACCCGAAACCTTGCTTAAGCGACTCATAAATATAGTTTTGATAAATAAAATAATATAAAGGAAAAATAAGTATTACTAAAAAAAGATATAATGTTAGTATTTTAATATATTAAATTATCTATATCTACCTATATATATAAATCTTAAATATTGTTTAGTTTGTACAGACTATATTATCTTTTTTAACATCAATTCATTATTTCTAAAGGAATTTTGAAAAACCTTATTTAAGGTGTAATCAGTTGACTCGAAAAATATTGATTAATATAAAATGACTCATCATATAAAAAATTTCATATCATTCTAAATAAATTCTACATCATTTTTTTTCAAGGAGAAAAAGAAAGAAAATGAAAAAAAAATATTATAGTTCAATTATTAACATAATATCCTTAATTGTTAACTATTTTGATATAAATTAAAAATGTATATGAAAGTCTGAGTAAATTGTTATACAAATTTTTTTATAAACAATTTGTACTCCAAAAGGATATAAAAAGTATTTTAGTGTAAATAATATGTAAAGATTTGTGGTAGTCATACACAGTTTTTTGTGGTAATTCAAATTTTGAATTGTTAAAGGTTACTTTTTTCCAATTGCTCTTACTATTTTAGATATGAAAGAGAAACTATATATATTAGTTTTTCAACGATGAAAAAAAATATTTTATATTATGTCCATCTATTTGGACTTTGAATTTCTTTTTATCCTCCTATTATCTCCCTTATTTCCTTACACATACATTTCCACCACCATCCAAGCATAAGTCTTTGAACCTTATGTAATCCAAAAAACTTATATTATAATTTTATAATCTTCATTTAAGTTCAACACCCGTGCGCAGCGAGTGAAAAAATCTAGTAATAAAAATCACGCAATTTCAAACTTTATTTATCTAATTTATTTCGATGGATCAAATGATTTATTTGAATCTTTTCAGCCCCCGAGTGAGCTTAATCTAATTTCAATTTAGTTGACAAATTTGTTTTTTAATTTAATTTGTCTGCTTCTTTTTTTAATCACAACATGTCTCATATATAGCTACCATGCATTAAATGACTTGTCTCATAGCATGATTAAATAATATTGGCAATAAATACAGAAAAAAATTCAGAAAACTTTTCTCATAATTAACAATTCATATACATAAATTATATTCAGTATTTCTCGTCATGTAAATAGTTTGGAACCAATCACATTCTTATATAATTTATAATAAACCCCATTCTCTCATTGAACCACACATTCGATATTACAAAATTTTGAATTAGATATGAATGATTGATTGTTTGCACAGTTGCTGCTAAGGTTGCCACATTATATCATTTTAAATTTGGTTTGTCATCATCAAGGCATAGTTCTATTATTTAGATAATAAAACAATAATATAGTTGACTAGGGTTATGGACAATGGAGCGGCTGGCGAGTAGTACAATAAACTTTTTTTTTTTTTTTTTTGGGGTTTCAGCATTATAGGTTGTTATTTAAATATTGTGTTACATCAATTTCATTTCAAAGTACAACTTAAGAACGACAGGTACATTGACCACATAGCATACCCAGTAAATTTCTTTCATCTAAACCTAAATAATAAATGAAACTACCATAATTGCAACCCAAAAGTCAAAATGAGGATGAGATCCCAACCAGCAAATTTGAGGCTTCGTAATCCTACCAGCAAATTTGAGGCTTCGTAATCCTACCAGCAAATTTGAGGCTTCATGCAATGTACTGTACGCAGTAAAATCGGTCTATGTATATATAATATATATGCATCATGTATGCTTTGCTACGGTGTATTATCCGATTTTGAATTATGTTTATACAACAACTATAGAAGAAAAGTAAAGTCAATTGGGATCTCGTTAGATTTGTCTTATCTTTTAGTTTTAAAACATCAAATTTTTAGAATTTTTACTTGTACACAATTTGAGTTATTGTTCATAAGGTGATTTTTGTGAGCGTGAATTAATAGGTTATTGTTCATAATGATAGATTACTATTTATAATGAATATTATTTTTATATATTATATATTATATACACTACAAGAATTTTTTGTTCTAATGACCGAAAATCTTGTTAAAATTTGGTCACTAAAGAGGTTTATGACCGAAATTCGTTAACTAACACAGGTTTAGCGACCGAAATTCTTTAACAACCACAGTTTTAGCTACCAAATCCATAATATTATAGTATCAGTTATAAGTTTAGTAATGCACCTTCTTTGCTTGCTGCTTGCTGGTTATTTTATCTTCCTTTTTTTATTGTTTCTATTTATAATTTGTTAGTTTAGAAAATTATTCTGTGTGCTTGTTCTTCAATTAATATGTTCTCATAATTCATTATTCGCCGACTCCCAAAATAATATCTATACCATAAAAATTTATTTAATTAAATCATTATTCTATTTAATTTTTGGCGATCAATGTTTTTGAAAACAAAAAGGAAAAAAACACTACTCTTTGGAGTTTGAGGACAGCCAGTTGATAAATTACGTACTCAACTGAAGAATGAAGAGGCAAAATAAAAGTAATTCGACATGTATGCATGCTTATTAATGCAATAACTTCCAAAATGATCCTTTAAGTTTATGACAATTCACAAATTGGTCCTTTATGTTTCAATTAGTCAAATTAGTCCTCTACGTTTTAGGTTTCAACGAATTTAGTCCTCTTGGCTTCTAAGAAATTAAAGCTCGACCCAATACTTCGAAAATCTTTCAATTAAGCCCCAGGAAATTTTCCATTTATGCACTCTTCTCCAAACTAAATTATTTAAGTTTTCTTTATTCAAATAACTTCAGATCTAAATGAAATTTAGTATAAGAGCCTAGGTTTTATTGAATGACGTAGTATTAATTATACTATTTATAATATTTTACTCTTAATGGTGAAGATTTTGATTATTTTATGGAATCAAACAACGGTTTGAGACCTAAGAATTATTTCAAAATTTTGGAAATAAAAAGTAGAAAGTTTCAAATGAAATATTTGAACTTGTTCATAAGACAATACATTATTAAAAAGGAATTCTTTTCATAAAAATGAGGGGATCTAATTGGAAAGAAATCGATCACAATAGCTCTAAGATGTCTCAGGACTTGAGAGAAATCCAAAAGATAATTCAAGATTTTGGCAACCGGGTATTGATTTTACCTGAAAAATTTGATAACTTGAATCAACCAACAGATGAGATCTTGAAATTATTTCAAGAACTAAAAAAGAATTCTTGAATCTGATATTTGATATTTCGGATATTAATAAAATGCATAAAGATATTCTTGGATCATCCAAGAATAACCAAGCAAATATTAGAGATGCATTAAGACCTGAACAATGGTAAAGCAACAATGGTCGCAAAGTAGAAAATACAAGAACTTATGATCAATCTTTTAAAAATAATAGAATAAGTATTTCTAGGTCAGATCAATCAGATCTACAAGAACTATCAGAGTCATTTTTCCAATTTGGGATTATTGAACTAGTTAATGTAAAACTCAATGAAGTTCTTTAATTAGGTTATGCAGAAGAGACAGGTCCTACGTAACTCATGAAGGGACACATGATTTTCCGATGAGAGACGGTACAGACCTCAGCAAACAAATTTCCTGATATTTTGGTTAACCAAAGATGGAAATCAAACGAAACCCGATTAGGGGCACCAGGATCCACACCGTGGGCCAAAACAATTCTCTAACCATTAAATCCATATGGCATAGCACTGAACCTCGATATCAGCGACTTCTAAAATATCGAGGAACTAATCGAAGAGTGGGTGGCTTCAATGAAAATTGCAACCACCCTGGATCTCGACAAAGAAAACTTTGTCAGATTGATAGAGCTGAGTCTCAAAAGATTTTCAAAAGTTTGGCTGGAAGAACTGCACAACAGCGCTAAAGGAGAGGGAGAATCCAAAAGCATAGTCTGTGAACAATTTGGTTTCCTATTCAAAACCCATTTCGTAAGAGATGGTTATTTTGAAGAAAATGAAGCCGAAAATATCCCAAGCCCTCTTTGGTATAGGATTAAAAGGCATTTACGCATAGACGAATACATAAATTGGTTTTGTAAATATCTATTCAGGAGTAACATGACATTCGAAGTATAATGTCCATTTGTCTTTGCAAAATTTTACAGCCCATGGAGAGAGATGTTGATCCAATCATACTCAGTACCCTCTGGTACGGTGGACTCAGTAGCTCGAATAATATTAAAGGATAAGCTTAGGGAATGGTGTCAATAGGCAGCAACCTAAATGAACATCAGGAAATTAAGAGGTAAAATTAAAAGAACCCCTCATTGTTGTGAGAATAATGATTTTCCAACAATTATATAAGAATCTGAAGAGAAGAGAAAAAGAAAAAAGAGCAAAGGCTCATACAACAAGAGTTTTAAAAGACCTTCATTCCGAAGAAGAAAAGCATGGTGGTCCAAGAGCAAGGTCATAACATACAAAGCTGGAAAGAGAACAGGGACGACGAAGAATTCATCCCAAGGCTCAACTAGCTCACCAGTCAGGAGCAAAGGGAGGACGACGTCAAAACGAACGTTCAGACGAGCCCATACCCAATCCAACGGAAGTTTCAAAGACTGCAAGTGCTGGAAGTATGGGGCAGAGGTCATATTTCACTAGATTGCCATTGGAATCGTGACATACGAAAGTACGAGATCACGGAGGATATCCTGGAAGCGGTTTACTATGGAAAGCGGGTACCAGTATGTCATTTTGAAGACATCCCCTCAGATGAAAGCATCTATGAGAAAGAATTAAAAAACAAAAAGCTCGACTCCAAAAGGCTCGACTCAAATTCGAGATCGGCTCGGAATGTTAATGTGCCCAAGCCGAGCTAACGAATACTCGGCTCGAAAGCTCGATAATAGGCTCGAATATATATATATATATATATCAATTATACATAGTACATATGTATAATCTATTTATTACTCCTATAAATTTTCTTTTCTATTTTTTCTTTTTTACGGTTAGAAGTAGGAACTAGGAATAGTTAAATATATTAAACCTATTAAACTTCAATCCTTCAAGTTTTTAAGCTCATTATTTAATAATTTGACAATTATTCCTAATTTTATATCGAGTTTAGCTTGGGAATGGGGACTTGGTTTAGTGGTAATATCTCCTTTATCCATCTTTATAATTTGTGTGATTTGAGCCCTTACACACATTTATTAACATATGAGTGTCAACCTCAAAAAAACAAACTTGAGCTTTATTCGAGCCTTGAGCCGAGCTCAAATTTGGCTTTTTTATGTCGATCTCGAGCCGAGCTCAATTTTTTAAAGCTCGTCGCGCTTCGAGCTCAAGCCGAGCCAAACTTTTACTTAATTGAGCCGAGCCGAGCTATACCCAGCTCGAGCTCGGCTTGGCTCGTTTACACCCCTAGTTACATAGATTTAGGATGTCGTCAAATTTTAGTTTGTGATTTTAGTGTTCTATTGAGGAGGCTGTTTAATAGAAGTATAAGTAACCACTCATATAATTATCCAACCTCCCCCACATAGCCAGATCACCCACCTACTTGTTTTTCTCATTCTCAAGCATTTTTCTTGTTTTTAGCATAGTACAATGTATATCTGACAATTTCTTTTTATATATTTTATTAAATATGAGTTAATGAATATTAGGCCACCAAAAGGCATGATTTCCACATTTGGGCCATGATAAAATCAATTTTCAATTTTAGGCCATTAGAAACCAGCTTTGACCAAATTAAGACCATTTGGACTTTTCAAATTACCATTGACCCCACCAACTTTTGAATTATTACACTTTGATCCCATCAGTTGACTTACCAATTTTTGTCCTTTTACAATTTGACCTCAAACTTTAGATTTTTCATGAAATTTAATCCAATGACTGCCCATCATGCTTCCGATAATCAAATTAAACACTAAACTTCATACATTGGCTTTGACCACCTTGCTACCGGGTTTCCTAAGCTCCGGAATTTAACGAACTTCCTCCAACCGCGCAGCCGCGACTGATAGTTCACCGATTCCTGGCTCCTTCAGCAACAAACAGCACAGTCATATTTCGTTTCCTACCTTAGGACATATCAAGATATGAGTAAGGAGTTTTAGCTTATTATCGGGATATTTGGGATATTCGGAAGCCTGGATTTTACTAAAGAAATATTAAAAATATTATTCAAACATAATTTCCCCTAGTGGAGGAGACAGAAACTTAGTTCCTCATGGAGGAGACAAGACTCTTGGGGAAATACTCCATACTTTTACAGACTCGAAAGGAAATATGCAGAAAGAAAAAAAATTACAAATATTTTGAAGAGTTGGGAGGATTTTTTGATGTCTTCATCTGCTTCAAATTTTTTTATTTATAGGCGTCCGCGGACATCAGCTGTGGACTTCACACCTTCTCTAATTCATTGTGACCTCACTGCGTTCGTCACCTGCCTTGGATTCCAGCTTGCTACATTATTGTTTGCTTAATTATTGTTCTAGGGTGGCATCTTTTGTCAACTTTCCACCTTCTCTTGTCGGCCACTATATGCCAACTATCCTTGCTTTGTCGGCTTCTAATTATTAGGTATTCCCAACACCTCTTTTTCTTTTACATCCAGCTGCTCTCACTTTGGCTTGTGAAAGTTTTTTGGACGTTTTTTCTCCTTATCCTGTTCGGTTCCGGATTTCTTTTAAGTTACCCGAATCTTTATGTCAAATAAGGATTTTTCCTGTTCTGCGCAATATGGACATATGTGGTTATCACATTAGCCAACATGCATCATATTGCATGCCTTCTTTCTGGTAGACTCGGTTGCTGGACATTTATTCTCCCAAATAAGTAACCTCTTCTTTTCGAAAGAGGTTTTCACAAACCCGGTGCTTTTCCCTATTAAAGAATTAACCAGGGATGATCCATTTAAATTATTGGAAAAGATTTTAAATGGATATTGGACCTTTTCCATCTCTATGAGACAGACCCAGAATCCTCATGCTCGTCTGGTGGAGATCTCATCTTCGCTGATGGAAAATACCATTGGTGCCTTGTCATCAATAGACTTGACTTTGTTGAAGGCTATCATATCAGGCCTTTGTAATTTAATAAAATGAAAGACTAGATATGAACCTTTTCCAATGATTTCTGGTGTTGCTGAGATGAACTTAAGCTCCAGAATATCTCCTCTTTGCAGGTGCGGGTTGTTCTGCCATGATTCATGCACCGCGCTGCTTATCCATCCTGGAAGTTTTTCCAATTTCCAGAAACCCTGGTGATGTGTTATGAACAGATGCTAAAGCTCCAAAATCATACCACCTTCAAACATCTTCTGGCTTTGATCCCTCGAGCATCCAGACCCTGTTGTATCTTCCGAACGTCTCAAAAACTGTTTTGTTGGGATTAATTCCTCTTTTGGGAACCAATTGTTCCCATTTTTCTTGGTAGTCCAGCCAGGCTGCAGATAGGACATTCTCCTCTGAATTAACCTTAGAGGTGCCTGCCATGGGCCTAAGGTTAATTTCTTCCTCTTTTACCCCAGAGGCTATGGGTTGACTTGAGCTTTCGAAAATGTGACTTTCCTCTTGCTCAACATTTTTGTCGGTATCCGAAAATGGTTCCTTTGAAGCAGTGCTTGAATCTGCTTCTTCGTAAGTGACCGCCTTAGCTTTTTGGGCACTTTTTGTCAGTATCCGACAATACTTTCCTGATTGGCTCTAATACAGATTCCCATAGCATTGTTATTGCAATATGGGAGGTTCGTATATCATTGCGGACCATGTCCATATCGCTCTGTTGTATTTGGCCAGCTGTTCTTGCATTGATATCCAGCTGTCCAAAATGCTTAGATAGCTCCTCAATATTTTCTCTGAGGTGTCTGAATCTTGTTATGATGGAATCTGCTTCAAATGCTTCCATCTCTCATCAAGAAATTTGCAAGAACATTTTCATGAGATTTTATAACATCAATATCATAAGTATAATATTGACATTTAGCTTGACATCTGATAATATGAGCTTTTTCAATTTTAGATTCAAGTTTATTTTTTAGAAAAGCTCTTACATTAGTATTATCAACTTTTAATACAAATTTCTTTGCAAGTAAGAATAAAGGCCATTTTTTAAATGTTTTCCATACTGCAAAGAATTCTTTTTCATTAATGTGCCAAAGTTTGGCTTGTTGTTCAGTGAACAACCCTCATATGTATCTACAGGGTTCTTGCCCCATAGTTGTTTTCTCATGAGCACTCCTGCCAATCGAAAGTCATTGGTGTCTGTATAGACTACCAACTCATCCTCATCTTGAGGTATCGCGAGTTTCGGCAAGCTATTACAGGCTTGCTTTAGTTCACAAATTCTCTGTGTATGAATTTATTCACATTTCTATCTAGAGCTTTCAGTCTCTTTTAGGAGTGGTCTAAAATCCTTTCTATATTTTGCATGGTCTTTAATAAACATACAGGCAAAATTTACAACTCTTAAGAAACTCTGAAGTTGTTTCTTGTCCTTTAATATATCGGGAAAATTACGAATTTTCTCCACAATATGTTCATGTAACTCTATCCCTGCTTCATCAATTTGAACTCTTAATAATTCAATTTTGTTAACAGCGATGGTGGCCTTTTTCTCAGAGAGAACTAGACCTTCCCTGTGGCATGCATCAGAAAATATTTCAAGATATTTAATATGCTCTTTAATATTTTTAGATACAATCAGAATGTCATCAACGTAGATGAACATAAACTCTAGTTAATATTTGAATAGAGTATCCTTTTTTTTTTTGGAATATCTTAGGGGCATTAGAAAGCCCCATTGGCATAACATTCTAAATATATTGCCCTTGTGGGGTGGAGAATGCTGTGAATTTCTTCGACTCATTCCCCATCTTAATCTGATAGAAACCAGATTTGCAATCAAATTTAGAAAACACTTTAGCACCTTTAATGCAATCAATTAACTGTTCTTTACTCGGAATGTAATAACCATCAAACTGTATTATTTTATTAATACCTTGATAATTTATTACCAATCTAGATTTACCTATTTTTATTTCACCATGGTTTCTTAGAATCCAGGGCTGCTATAAGCTGAGACTCCAGGCTATATGAGTTTAAGATCGATATGCTCATTGATTTTTTGTTGCATATCTTTCTTATCCTGCATATTCATTAGGATGGGTTTGTATCGAACATACTCATATTTATACTGTTCTTTTACCTGTAGAGTTGCTTCGATCTTATTTTTATCCCACCATGCCAGAGGATCCTCGTTAAAGTTTCTCTGGATAAGCCTTTTGACATTTTCGAGGGACAATTTAGTTTCCCCTTCAATGTCTAATGAAGTTATTTTTAATGACTTCATTTCCTACATTGCTTCTTTGAGGTTTATGATTTCCTCAATAGACGCTTCATCAAACCCTTGTTGTCTAATGACAACAAAGTCTTACCAAACTTCCTTTTATCCTGCATTTTTGGGTGGATTGGTTTGGCATCATTATCACCACGTTTGGTGCGAAATATTATAGGCATTATCCTGTTGAATGCCTTTTCCCTGCGCAACACCTGTATCTCATTTCCACAACTTCTGGTAAATATTAACAAATTTCTTTTATTATCTTGAACATATTCTGTAAAGGTTTGTATGAATTTATTACCTAACAAAATATCTGCTCCTGTATCATTGAAGTAAATAGGAGGCGTGTTTACCTTGTACCAAGGCGTACCAAATGCTCCCCCAATCATGATATTAGCCTGTCGAATACCCTTATTGAGTACTAAGATTTTCTGGTAAAAATCTTGTAACACCCCGAAATTCATCCTCATAAGGTTTCAGAATGTTACCGCCACACTTGTCAGTCAGGCTCGCCCTTTGGCTAACTTAATTGACAAGTGCTACGGCTAAATATCTTCACATATAAATTTTTGTAATATGGACTTTAAAAATTATTGCCAATTTTATAAAATATAGTCATAAGAAAATTTAAAGTACTTAATACCAAAGCCATTGTTCTTTCTCACGCGGAAGCATAAACTAAAGGCAATATATAAGACATTAATAATTAAAAGTACGTGGTTCCTTAAAGCAACAATCTTTTTGATGAAAGGTAATCCCATCCCCAAATGCTCATGTCATGAGATGCAGTTCACATGTCAGCTCCAATATCTGTAAAAAGATAACACAACAACTTTTTATCAGTACAATGGTACTGAGTAAGTCAACCCGCTCCACTTTAAGAAGTGGATTTTAAAATAATGGTTGACACTCATTTAAAAAAAAATAATTTTCACTTTTTCTTTTAAAAAGGATCACACACATTACCTTTAACAAAATAAATAACTTTCATTCTTACCATTGTAGCAACTATGCACAAGAGGACACCATTTTCCATATATCATATCATATCATATCATGTCATATCGATCATAAGTCATGATCAGCATGCAGCGGACTCATATACAGACACACTCCGGAGCCTCGGGTAACCCATCACGGATACACCCAAGAGTATAGACTCATACATGCAACAACGCCGTTTTGGCACAATTTATCAACAATGCCGTCTTGGCATATTTAGAGGGGGAGGCCCCGCAAGACACATCCCTAGTGCATTAGCCCTCTATCAAGTATGGCATCTTACTCAAGTTAATAGTGCACAATGGATTTAAAAGAGTTTTACACAATTTTCCACATAATATCCTCTTTAAAAGAGTTTTCAACAATTTCACGGGAGTAACCTCATAACAAGGGCATTCAATAATGCCAAATATCATTTCAACATTTAACTCCCATATCAATGTCTCATAGATATGAAAATATCATTTCATGGATCTCAAAATCCAACAATTTCTCATTTGGACCAAAAATCAAGTCCAATGTCGCTGTTTACGCCAAGTCAGTTTAAAAATTCATATGAAAGGCGATTGCTTTGAAATTTAAACTGTAGATACTCAACACATAGTTGAACAAGTTTCATGTTTTACACTTTTCAAAATAAAGTATGGAAACATTTCAAAAATTGAGTTCTTTTCAGAACATGTATTCTGCCAGAAATTCAATAAGGATTCTATAATTTTCAACAGGTTTTAAGAATAGTAATTCGCTACTGAAAATTCTAAAATTTTACCACAAGGTAGATAACACATAGATAAATATTTTTCATGAAGAAACCATTTGGCTTTGAGACACTTAAGACCTTCAAAAATGTGGATTTCAGAAAACACTATTATTTCTTAGATTTCAACAAAAAGAGATTTCGACCTTTCGATAAAGCGGATCCCATAACTTTTTCATACGATTTCTTAAAATTATAAAAGTTTCCAGAAATATACTCAACTCAATAAGGAACAAGTTTTATGAAGGAACCTTTGAGGGATATTGAACCAAAATAGTTTAAAAAGATGGATCTTTACGTAAACGAAAAACTGACAGATTTTGGGATAATGTGGGAATTCTAATTTTGTATTCTTAAAACATGGATTGGGATCTCCAAAACTTGAAGTAGAGAGTGTTAACTTACAGAATAGATGTATAAAACCAAGGAGATTCAAAGATAATGGCCGTTATAACACAAGATTCGCACCACAAATTACGGGTTTCGCTGAAATTCGACAAATAGAGGGAAATCAATTTATAGTATAAAAATAAAAGATTTAGATCTCTAAGATATAAGTTTCAAGGATGATATCTTACTAACCAAGTGTTGAGAAGAATTAGAACTCTTAGAATGATGAAGGTTGCCAAGCCTACAAGACTCCACAATCCTTAAGATATGCTCACTATGTGGGAGAACTTTGAAGAATAAAATGGGTAGTGAATTTGGCTAATGAGATGGATGAGATTGGTGTGTTTGAAGGCTAGAAACTCCCTCTATTTATAGGCTAAGATTTGAACAATTGAACATGACACATTGTGAGAGTGATTACAACCTCACCAATCATCCAATTAAGTGTGTCTTGAGCAATAATGGTTAGAGTATTTGTATCCACTCATTTGGTCCTTATAGCCTAACAAAGAGGCTATTAATTTGGGAGGCTATTAATTTTGTCCATCATGTTGTCTATTAACATAATGGTTTGCCTATTATGGAGGCTATTAATCTTGGTGGGTTCAAGAGATAATTGATCACATTTCTTTGCTAGCCATTCATCCAAGACACTTGTTAATCATGTTGATTTTTCATCTATTTGTTTAGGAAGAAAATTTCTTGCAATTGCTTTTTAACCTTATATTTGTGTAAGTAGTGTATCATGAAAATGATTGAAGTATTAGCTTGTCTAGAAAAATCATTATTCTTGCCATTATTTAGTGGCATGCATTTATACTCAATGAGTTGGATATGATAATATAATATTTATTTATTTATTTCAAGTATTGTATTTATATTAATGTGCTTTCAAAAAGATAATAATAATATACTTGCATGGTTTTATTTTATTCATAACAATACTCAAACCACAAAGTCTTCATGTCATCATCAAATAAAAATTATAATCTATGAATATATTTTCTTATATATAAAAGTTAATTCTCATAGATTCACATAAAAACTCATACTTTTATTTTTATAAAAATTTATTCCATAATGAATACCAAAGTACTTAAAATATTCATATACTATCCTCATAAAAATTTTCAAGACCAATGTGTATATATATAAAAACTTATATATATAATTTAAACAATAGATTTAAAAACTACATAATTCTATTACCCTTGATATTGAAATTCATATTTCTTTTGGAAAAGACAAATTTACATATATAGTTTTTCAAGTGTTGTTTTGTAGAAAAAAACAATATACTAATTCTTTAAGCAAGTGATTAAATATTTAATAAAAGTCTCTTTAGTGAATTACAATTATTTCGGGTAATTTCTATGGTATTACAATCCACCCTCCTTAAGAATCAACTTCGTCCTCGAAGTTTTAATGAAAAATACTATGGCAATCTAATATGCGGAATATAAGATAAAAGTTAATGGAAAAGAAAAAAAATAGGAGATTTTGAACATACCCTATCAAGAGATTGTGTCGGGTGGTTACATCCTCCTCCCCTTAAGCCTACAGTTATGTCCCCATAACTGTTATTTGGTCGTTTAAAAAGAGATTGGGGTAGCGTTGCTTCATATCATCCTCTAGTTCCCATGTTGCTTCTTCCGTACCATGATTGGACCAAAGTACTTTAACTATCCGGGTGGTCTTGTTCCTTGTCGTTCTTTCTTTGATATCGAGTATTTGGATTGGATACTCTTCATAAGTTAGATCTTCTTTGAGTTCAATTACTTCCTGTTGAAGTACATGGGTTGGGTCACGCACATATTTCTTTAACTGTGAAACATGGAACACATTGTACACTCGAGATAGTTGTGGCGGTAGGGCTAGTCTGTATGCCAGGGTTCCGACTCGTTCCAGAATGTCATACGGTCCAATATATCGAGGACTTAACTTTCCTCGCTTTCCAAAACGCATCACTCCTTTCATAGGTGATATTTTCAGCATAACCTTATCTCCAACTTGAAATTCTAGGTCTTGTCGCCTAACATCGGCATAACTTTTCTGTCGATCTTGTGCTGCCTTCATTTTCCCTTGGATCATCTTGATCTTTTGGGTCATGTCTTCAATGAGTTGCGGCCCAACCACAATAGAATTATCACATTTTTCCCAACATAATGGGCTTCGGCACTTGCGTCCATAGAGTGCTTCAAACGGTGCCATACCTATACTAGCATGATAGCTGTTATTGTAAGAGAACTCTATCAAAGGTAGATGCCTTTCCCAACTTCCTTTAAATTCAAGAACGCATGCTCTCAGCATGTCCTCCAGTGTTTGGATTGTCCTTTCTGTTTGTCCATCCGTCATCGGGTGAAAAGCGGTGCTCATTTTAATTTGGGTACCAAGAGCTTCTTGCAGCTTGGTCCAAAAATGAGAGACAAATCTGCTGTCTCTATCAGAGATTATATCATGTGGTACTCCATGTCGTCGAACCACGTTATTGATATATGCTCTTGCTAATGGATCCATAGACCATGTATCCTTCATTGGTATGAAGATCGCAATCTTTGTCAATCTATCAACAATTACCCAAATTTTATTCATTCCTTTTGGTGATCGTGGTAGTCCTGAAACAAAATCCATTGATATACTATCCCATTTCCAACTCGGGATTTCCAATGGTTTCATGAGTCCTAAGGGCTTCTGACGCACTGCTTTAACCTTTTGACAGGTTAAACATCTAGCCACAAACTCAACAACCTCATTCTTCATCCTTGGCCACCAATAAACCTTCTTTAAATCCTTATAAAGCTTATCACCCCCTGGATGTACTGAATATGGGGTGTTGTGGCCTTCTTCCATTAATCTTCGTTTTAGCTCTACGCATTTATGCGGTACGCACCATCTTCCTTTGAAGCGAATGCTTCCATCCTCATGGATTGCAAAACCAATTGCTTTTCCTTCAGCAACCTTCTTCTTGATCCTTTCAAGCTTTATGTCGCCTGGTTGAGCACTGCGTATTTCATCAAATACCGTAGATTCAATGGTCATAGCATTAATGACATTTTCCACAGTTCCATAATGGACTAGCTCCGTATCTACCTTGACCAAGTCCATATACAGTTTCGAAGGTAAGATAAGAGTATTTGCCACGTGTCGAGTCTTGCGGCTCAACGCATCTGCGACCACATTAGCTTTCCCTTCATGGTAGGCGATGTCCAAATCATAATCCTTGATCAACTCTAACCATCTGCGTTGCCTCATGTTTAACTCCTTCTGAGTAAATATGTACTTAAGGCTCTTGTGGTCGGTGAATATCCGACAAGTTCGTCCGTACAAGTAGTGTCGCCAAATCTTTAATGCGAACACTACCACTGCTAATTCTAGGTCGTGCGTCGGATAATTCTCCTCATGAGGCTTCAATTGTCGTGATGCATATACAATGACTTGTTGTTGTTGCATTAAAACACACCCTAGCCCCTCTTTTGAAGCGTCACTATACACTTCAAAATCTCCATTCTCTGTTGGCAATGTTAAAATTGGTGCTGTTGTGAGGCGTTTCTTTAACTCTTGAAATGATGATTCACACTTTTCTGTCCATTCATACTTCAAGCCTTTCTTCAAAAGTTGAGTCAGAGGTCGTGCAACTTTGGAAAAGTCCTTGACGAACCTCCTGTAATATCCAGCCAGTCCAAGAAAACTTCTCACTTCTGTTTGATTAGTAGGCGTAGGCCACTCGGTGATTGCTGATATTTTTGCTGGGTCAACAGAAACTCCATCAGCTGATACAACGTGGCCTAAAAATCCTACTTTTTCTAGCCAAAAGTCACACTTGGACAACTTGGCATAGAGTTGGTGTTTCCTTAATGTCTCTAGCACCTGATGCAAGTGTTGCTCATGTTCTTCATTGCTCTTTGAATAGATCAAGATGTCGTCGATGAAAATGACTCACATTGATCTAACAATTCTCGAAACACATCATTCATGAGATTCATGAATACTGCTGGGGCATTTGTTAGCCCAAAGGACATCACTGTAAATTCGTAATGTCCATAACGTGTCCTGAAAGCAGTTTTCAGAATATCCTTTTCAGCGATTCGCAGTTGATGATAACCGGATCGCAAATCTATCTTGGAGAATACCGTTGCACCTTTAAGTTGATCGAAAAGGTCATCAATCCTAGGTAACGGGTATTTGTTTTTAACCGTTACCTGATTTAAACCTCTATAATCGATACAAAGACGTAACCCTCCATCTTTCTTCTTGACGAATAAGACTGGTGCTCCCCACGGCGACGTGCTAGGTCGTATATACCCCTTTTGTAATAATTACTCAAGTTGCTCCTTGAGTTCATTCATTTCTAGGGTTGCCATGCGATAAGGAGCTTTTGATACAGGTTCTGTTCCGGGAAGTAGATCGATTGTAAACTCGACTTCACGTTCTGGAGGCATTCCAGGAATTTCTTCTGGGAATACATCTGGATACTCCCTCACTACTAGAATGTCATCAATTTTATTCTCCTTTAACTTGAGGTTATGGATATAGCATGCATAAAGCATATATCCTTTCTGCATAAGACTATAAAATTTTAAGGCATTTACTACCTTAGTCTTACGTTTGGGGAGTTGGACATAGTAGTTGACCTTTTTGCCTCTCGTCTTAGACAGTGTAATTTTGTGTTTCTGACACTCAATTACAGCTTTATATTGGGTAAGCCAATCCATTCCCAATATAATATCAAAATCTTTAAGATCAAATTCTACTAAGTTTGCATAGAACTCAAGGTTCTTAATGACTATAGGAATCCCATCGTATCGTTTGGTGCACGATACAATTTTTCCCGAAGGCAACTGAATTCCTAAGTTAATCATTTTAGGTTTTGGCATCTCTAATTCAGGCAAGATTCTAGAAGAGATAAACGAACAACTTGCTCCAGAATCGAATAAAACCTTAACAGGCACACTTAAAGCCGTAAATGTACCTGTTATCACATCCCCTTGAGTTGAAAGATCTGCCTGATTAATAACATTGAGCCGCCCTATAAGTGCTCCATGGTTCCCTTGTTGGTTTCTATTTTGCTGAGGCCTCTGTCCTAGATTATTTCCGTTTCGCACATCCTGATTATTTGGCTGAGTGGGGATATTGATAAGGTCATCTCTTTTTGTAATATTTTCAATGCGGGTCTTACACTCCTTCCTCATATGACCTTCTCGGCCACATCTATAACATGTACCCGGCTTGGGGCATCCTCTAGCCAAGTGGGGCTTGTTGCATTTTGGGCATTGTGGTATGTACCCTTCATGGTTTCTAGTACCATTGTTGCCCCCTCCTTTGTTTCCCTGGACGGGTCGATTCTGCCCACCTCGAATATTGCCTTTATTGTTGCTGAGGTGGTTGTTGTTGCTGCTGCTTTTTCGGTTGTCCCGAATCCTCTTGTCTTGTCCTTGGAACCCGCGGCTAGACTCCCTGGCTTTTCTCTTCATCTGTTGTACACGAGAAACTGCGACAGCTCGATCGTAAATCGCTTGGAGGGTAGGATACTGAACTCCAGCCACCACTTCTCTAATGGAGAGGTTTAATCCCATTTTGAACTTCTGTGCCTTCTCGGCATCGGTGGAGACTAACTTAGGAGCAAATCTGACTAACTCCTTGAATCTGACATAGTATTCTTGTACAGATTGTGCTCCTTGTCGTAACGATAGAAACTCTTCATACATTGCTGCTTTGGTACTCATCGGGTAAAACCTTTCTCTTAGAGCTTCTGTAAAGTTTTCCCATGTATACTCCTCATCATCATCTAGCTCTCTCTTCTGTAACTGCCACCAGTCATCTGCATCACCTCCTAAAAAGTACGAGGCTACAGTAATCTTCTGCTCATCTGGGCAACGAGTCGCTTCGAGTAGCTTATTGAAACTTTTTATCCAATCCTCCAATTTAGTAGGGTCCTCCTGCCCATCATAACGAGGTGGTCTGTATTGGTTCACCACTGCTAGGTGATTGAGCTGGGCTTGAGGTGGCGGCACAGCTGCTGTGGCTTGATTAATTTGACCCTGACCCAAGGCAATGAGCATTTGCTCAATGATCCTTAGGCGATCATTGTCAAGCGAGTTTGGCGTGTTTCAATTCTGAGGGGTTTGGTTGTTGGGTGCTCCCTGATTAGGAGGTACCATGTTGTGTCCAACGCCCTGATTGTTGGTGATGTCAGGGTGATATATGTTGTGTGCAGGTGGTACAGCTTGTTGATTGGATACACCCGGTGCTGCTGGCACTTCGTGGTTAGTCATGTTCGGATTTTGGTGTGGCTCCATGTTGTTGAGGGCATTAACACTTCGGAGGGTTTTTCTAGTCCTTGCACGGGGTGCCATTCTGCTACGGATGGTTAAGCAAGAGTGAGTTCAAGTCTAAGGGATGATTATGTCATAGTATAAGGATGAGTTAACGCAGAAATGTCTAAGTTAGGAGTATGACTTTATTTAGAGATTAACCAGAAGGAATGAAATAACAAGATTTATTTCATAAATCTAGAGAATATTACAAGATAGAGAATTTAAAAAGAGCACTTATAATAAGGTCAAATGACTTAGTATATCATAACAATATATATTTTTTTTAAAAAAAAAATTTATAAAAAATGATGCATGCTCATGAATGCATATGTCCCCACCCCAAAAATAATTTCAAAGTTTCAAAATTTAACATAGCCCATATGGGCCTTTGAAAAATATTTTGCATATTTCTTTCTCAAAATGGACTTTTTATTTTTATTTTTTTTTATCCATAAACCGGAGTTAAACTGTCGCATCCCTTAGTCAAGCTCGCCTTGTTGCTAACTTAACCAAGAAATGCTAAGATTAGAGGGTACCGCCTTCTAAGTAATTTGCCAACTAGTTAAAATATAGAGCTACAAAGTTGATTCCCAGGAAAGACTGGTAGAGCCACCGGCTGACGGGCAATCTTTAAAAACCAGACTCCTTAGACAGAATCAGCTCATGCAGTTCTATATTTAACAGTTTACAAATACTTAGAGTTTAAAAATACGCTCTGATACCACTCTGTAACACCCCGAAATTCATCCTCATAAGGTTTCAGAATGTTACCGCCACACTTGTCAGTCAGGCTCGCCCTTTGGCTAACTTAATTGACAAGTGCTACGGCTAAATATCTTCACATATAAATTTTTGTAATATGGACTTTAAAAATTATTGCCAATTTTATAAAATATAGTCATAAGAAAATTTAAAGTACTTAATACCAAAGCCATTGTTCTTTCTCACGCGGAAGCATAAACTAAAGGCAATATATAAGACATTAATAATTAAAAGTACGTGGTTCCTTAAAGCAACAATCTTTTTGATGAAAGGTAATCCCATCCCCAAATGCTCATGTCATGAGATGCAGTTCACATGTCAGCTCCAATATCTGTAAAAAGATAACACAACAACTTTTTATCAGTACAATGGTACTGAGTAAGTCAACCCGCTCCACTTTAAGAAGTGGATTTTAAAATAATGGTTGACACTCATTTAAAAAAAAATAATTTTCACTTTTTCTTTTAAAAAGGATCACACACATTACCTTTAACAAAATAAATAACTTTCATTCTTACCATTGTAGCAACTATGCACAAGAGGACACCATTTTCCATATATCATATCATATCATATCATGTCATATCGATCATAAGTCATGATCAGCATGCAGCGGACTCATATACAGACACACTCCGGAGCCTCGGGTAACCCATCACGGATACACCCAAGAGTATAGACTCATACATGCAACAACGCCGTTTTGGCACAATTTATCAACAATGCCGTCTTGACATATTTAGAGGGGGAGGCCCCGCAAGACACATCCCTAGTGCATTAGCCCTCTATCAAGTATGGCATCTTACTCAAGTTAATAGTGCACAATGGATTTAAAAGAGTTTTACACAATTTTCCACATAATATCCTCTTTAAAAGAGTTTTCAACAATTTCACGGGAGTAACCTCATAACAAGGGCATTCAATAATGCCAAATATCATTTCAATATTTAACTCCCATATCAATATCTCATAGATATGAAAATATCATTTCATGGATCTCAAAATCCAACAATTTCTCATTTGGACCAAAAATCAAGTCCAATGTCGCTGTTTACGCCAAGTCAGTTTAAAAATTCATATGAAAGGCGATTGCTTTGAAATTTAAACTGTAGATACTCAACACATAGTTGAACAAGTTTCATGTTTTACACTTTTCAAAATAAAGTATGGAAACATTTCAAAAATTGAGTTCTTTTCAGAACATGTATTCTGCCAGAAATTCAATAAGGATTCTATAATTTTCAACAGGTTTTAAGAATAGTAATTCGCTACTGAAAATTCTAAAATTTTACCACAAGGTAGATAACACATAGATAAATATTTTTCATGAAGAAACCATTTGGCTTTGAGACACTTAAGACCTTCAAAAATGTGGATTTCAGAAAACACTATTATTTCTTAGATTTCAACAAAAAGAGATTTCGACCTTTCGATAAAGCGGATCCCATAACTTTTTCATACGATTTCTTAAAATTATAAAAGTTTCCAGAAATATACTCAACTCAATAAGGAACAAGTTTTATGAAGGAACCTTTGAGGGATATTGAACCAAAATAGTTTAAAAAGATGGATCTTTACGTAAACGAAAAACTGACAGATTTTGGTATAATGTGGGAATTCTAATTTTGTATTCTTAAAACATGGATTGGGATCTCCAAAACTTGAAGTAGAGAGTGTTAACTTACAGAATAGATGTATAAAACCAAGGAGATTCAAAGATAATGGTCGTTATAACACAAGATTCGCACCACAAATTACGGGTTTCGCTGAAATTCGACAAATAGAGGGAAATCAATTTATAGTATAAAAATAAAAGATTTAGATCTCTAAGATATAAGTTTCAAGGATGATATCTTACTAACCAAGTGTTGAGAAGAATTAGAACTCTTAGAATGATGAAGGTTGCCAAGCCTACAAGACTCCACAATCCTTAAGATATGCTCACTATGTGGGAGAACTTTGAAGAATAAAATGGGTAGTGAATTTGGCTAATGAGATGGATGAGATTGGTGTGTTTGAAGGCTAGAAACTCCCTCTATTTATAGGCTAAGATTTGAACAATTGAACATGACACATTGTGAGAGTGATTACAACCTCACCAATCATCCAATTAAGTGTGTCTTGAGCAATAATGGTTAGAGTATTTGTATCCACTCATTTGGTCCTTATAGCCTAACAAAGAGGCTATTAATTTGGGAGGCTATTAATTTTGTCCATCATGTTGTCTATTAACATAATGGTTTGCCTATTATGGAGGCTATTAATCTTGGTGGGTTCAAGAGATAATTGATCACATTTCTTTGCTAGCCATTCATCCAAGACACTTGTTAATCATGTTGATTTTTCATCTATTTGTTTAGGAAGAAAATTTCTTGCAATTGCTTTTTAACCTTATATTTGTGTAAGTAGTGTATCATGAAAATGATTGAAGTATTAGCTTGTCTAGAAAAATCATTATTCTTGCCATTATTTAGTGGCATGCATTTATACTCAATGAGTTGGATATGATAATATAATATTTATTTATTTATTTCAAGTATTGTATTTATATTAATGTGCTTTCAAAAAGATAATAATAATATACTTGCATGGTTTTATTTTATTCATAACAATACTCAAACCACAAAGTCTTCATGTCATCATCAAATAAAAATTATAATCTATGAATATATTTTCTTATATATAAAAGTTAATTCTCATAGATTCACATAAAAACTCATACTTTTATTTTTATAAAAATTTATTCCATAATGAATACCAAAGTACTTAAAATATTCATATACTATCCTCATAAAAATTTTCAAGACCAATGTGTATATATATAAAAACTTATATATATAATTTAAACAATAGATTTAAAAACTATATAATTCTATTACCCTTGATATTGAAATTCATATTTCTTTTGGAAAAGACAAATTTACATATATAGTTTTTCAAGTGTTGTTTTGTAGAAAAAAACAATATACTAATTCTTTAAGCAAGTGATTAAATATTTAATAAAAGTCTCTTTAGTGAATTACAATTATTTCGGGTAATTTCTATGGTATTACAAATCTCTTCCTGCAATAATTGGTAAGGATTCTATGGCTTCGCTAGGGAAAACTCCTGATTTTGCTGTGCAAATACCTGATCCTGAATCAATATAAGCTGCAAAATATTCCGACTTATATTGTTCATATATTATCCCTACGGAGATATAAATCGAAAATGGACTTGTCATTTAATTCTGATGGTATGACCCTTCAGATTAAATTCTATTACATTATCATTTCTTATCCATGGTTTATGACTTTCAAGAAAAACTTAATCCCAAAATCATAACCCCATTGTCTTTTCCGGCGGTGCCCAATACTCTGATTTCATGATCTGCAATTTCAATTGTGCCTTCATAGGTTCCAATTGATGGTTGCTGCAAATAATATAGGTCATCACATAGAAAACGATTAATTTTTTCAGTGATGTCAAATATAACTTATATCTCTTTCCATCTTTCAGACATTTAACTTTTATGTTATCTACCTCAATGGACTGAGGAGTTACATCTTTGATAAACTCCTTTCCTTTATATGCCATAATTCTGTATTCTGAAAAGACATACGGCTTGCATACTCAATTCTAGCACTTGTTGATCTGTCTAGAACTGGGTGATCTCTTATTTGTATGTCTACTCCTCCTAACCTTGGAATCTGGGTAGGATTTTGAGTCACGACTTTAGAAAATTCCTTGAAAATTCTAGAATTTCTTTATACTCTTTCCTGAGAAATAAGTCAGAATGATGATTATTGGAAAGTGCATAAGAAATTCTATAAGTTATAGAATATGGCCTATTCCATTCTTTCATCAGATCTTTTCTTTTGAAATGTTGATGAATGGTTAGCACTCTGCAAAAATCTTGGTTGGCTAGGTTGTGGGAAATTCTGGGATGAATGCCAAACATTAGCTTCCCTGCATATAAATTTCATACCATAGTCCCAAGAAGACCATCTCTAAGGTTATTGATTCTTCTATCAGTGACTGATAAATGTAATTTAGAATCAATGCCTTCTCTGAAGGTTGCCTTAATTACTGCTTCGATGGCTCCTATGTGGATCCATTTCATAGTAATGGCAACTTCTGCCTTCATTCTTCTTAATTCCTCAAAAATTTCTTCTTTAGGAATTAATTGCATATCCATAAAATTACAAGTAAGTTCCATGAGAATTGCAAACTCACCTGCACTTACCTTCTCGATGATGTTATGTCTCCTTTGGTTGAGTCCCATCTGATTAAGTACTCTTCCAATCCCGCCAATTCTGAATCCGTCATATGGGCTGAGATTAGAATCTTGTCGCATTATTCTTTTCATGGTTCGATTCGAGATTGTCATCCTTGAAAAGAATCCTGACAGGTTTTCAGTGGTCTGAATCCTGTCCTCTTCAGTAGGGGTGTGCAAATTTTGGTCGAAACCGAACAAACCGACTGAACCGAACCGAATTTTGCTATTTGGTTCGGCTTTTTGGATTTCGGTTCGGAGTTTGGTTTTGAACATCTAACATTTCGGTTTTCGGTTTTCAAAAATTTATAATTCGGTTAACCGAACCGACCGAAATTTAAATAATATATTTAAAAAAATAAATAATACCCCTAATATCTAACCCTATCCATTCCCCATCCATGTTCTATGATTTGGATGCCCTAAAGTAATAGTTGTTGCAATTACTCTGTTAGCTCAGCTATATAAGTTTCCAGACTTCTCTTTTGCTTTAGTCTAATATCAGCCATAAGTGGTTTTTCCCTGTGTTCATTAATGGTCCTAAACTCTACCCCCAAAGAGCTGACATGTTTGATTATATACACAAGATTATAAAAACAAAATTATTTCGGTCGGTTAATTCGGTTAACCGGTATAACCGAACCGAAATATTTCGGTTCGGTTATTTCGGTTTCTAGTAATTTCGGTTCGGTTTTGGTTTTTACAAAAAAATCGGTTTTAAATTCGATTTTGGATTTCGGTTCGGTTTGGTTAACCGAACCGACCGATGCACACCCCTACTCTTCAGTCAGACTCTGTTGAAGATCCATCTGAATATGAGTCTGAGTCACTTCTTAATTCTTCCTCGTAAATGCTTTCATCCGAGGGGATGTCTTCAAACTAAACTAATATGTTGGGCCTTTTTTTTACCAATGAATCAACAAAACTAAATTTTTAATGTTTTGGGGTTAAAATGAAAAAATTTGAAAAGTTGATGTTAATTTATATTACTAGGACTGAATTTGCTATAAGAATGAAAATAGATGACTAAAATGCATCAGAATAACAAAAAAGTCGGATTTGGCAAAACTAAAAAAAAAAAAAAAAATTATTAATTTGGCCATTATTCCCACATCCCAGTTCCCCACCAATATCGACACTCTGAGGGGTGGGGGTACAAGTGGTTCTTATAATTGTTTTCGTAATGTAGGGCCTGTTTGATAAAATAAGAGATACAAATTCCTAATGTTTATTCTACCTATTATTAGTAGTCCATAAGAATTTCGGGTATGTTCTGTACGACTGTACGCAGCTTTGAGAGTTTTTTGGAGCTTTTGATTTTATATTAAAATTGTGGCTTTGTTCTGTACACTAGCTTTTGAGAGCTAGCTACAGTTTGAAGCTCTACAAATAGAAGCTACCTAAGGTAACGTTCAAAAAAAAGTTAGCAAGCTTATTTATGTCCAATTATAATTTTAACTCAATAACTAACTCACTACCTAATAGTCTATATAAATATGTCATTTTATAAATTTTATGACAGCTACAGCTAGTTGTACCAAACACTTACATAAAACTGACAGCTAGGACTCACACAGCTCCCTACAGCTCCAGCCCGCAGCTACAGCTCACAGCTACAACCCGTGTGCAGAGCAGGCCCTTTAATTTGTAGATGAAAGATAATTAAGTGATATGAGACTTTGATCAGTTACTAGATTGTTCACCACTCTATGCGCATTGGTATTATATTTTATTTAATAATAATAATAATTCAAAGGGATAAATGGGTGGAATAGGGGACAATTTTTGGATTTTGTCCAATTTTACATTGTGTTTTCAACCACCAATCCTCGACTGCATTGGGGAAACATTGTTTAACATTTAGCTTTTAAAATATACTCCAATGCATAGTACATACTTAAATAACTTAAAATCCAATATATATATAGTAAATATTATTTTTGATAACCGTCAAATTCTAACCTCTAAACTCTAAACTATAAGTGCGCTTTTCCCCAATGTTCAGTTTTTCAAATTCCAAACTGTAAACTCTATTTTAACGCTATCACCAACCATTATTACTCAAAACTATTTCAATTTGAAATTATTTTTCACCATTAATTTCAAACTCCAAACTCTAAATTCTAATTATTACTCAAATTATAGCCCTGATCATATAATAATCCAACCTGCTGCCATAGCCAGATTACCCACCTACTTGTTTTAATTATTCTCAAGCACTTTTCTTGTCAACCACACAATAATAATGTCTCAATTAAAGTCAAGATTTTTTAATTTAATTTAATTTTATTAATTTTTAAAATTTATAAATTCTCGTTATCTTATCAAGTTTTATATGTAACAAATGATCATGAAATAGTTTATTGATTAATAAGCGGAAAATTTCCATTTTCAGTTCTTTATGTTTCAAAATTCTTCAATTTAGTCCCATTCCTTTCAATTTGTTCAAATTAGTCTGCTATCTTTCATCTTTTCTCTGATTTAGTCATTTTGACTTTTCAAAGTAATAATTGGACGTTTCAAAATAGTAGTTTGCCCTGTTACTTTTTCTTTCTTTCAATTTTACCTCCAACTTTCATGTTTTCTTATATCTTAATACAAGCTCATTCAAATATCTGCCCTTCATGCTTCGGATAATAAAATTAAATGCTAAACTCTATACATTGGGATCCACCACCTTGTTGCAGGGTTTCCTAGCTCCACGGTTTTACGGACTCTTTCCAACCACACGACATCGACTAATAGTTCACCGATTCTTGGTTGCTTCAGCAAAAACAACATGGTTCTATTTCATTTTCAACATTAGAACATAACAAGATCTGGGTAAAGGTTTCAACTGTAATACCGGAATATCTAATAATTCCTCCATTTTTTTTAAAAATGTAACGTTTCTCATTTACACGTATGCCAATACACATTTTAAACATTAATAACTCAAACTCGGTACAAGTAAACATTCTAAAAATTTGATATTTAAAAACTATAAGATGAGACAAATCCAAAAGATCTCACTTGACTATATTTTTCTTGTATAACTATTACAAAATTAGAAGTCAAAGTGCTACAATGAACATTAATAAATGTCAAAACGTTACACCTAAAAGAAAACGGAGGTAGTATATTGGAAGCCTGAAGTTTTTTTGAAGAATATTAAAAATATTATTCAAATATAATTTCCCCTCCATTATACTCTTCGGGTTGTACCTCATACTATTACAGACACAAAGGAAATTTTCACAGAAAGAAAACATTACAAATATTTGAAGAGTTGGGAGGATTTTTCGATCCTTTCCATCTGGTTCACACTACTCTATTTATAGTCGTCCGTGAATTTCAATTATGAATTCCAATCAAACTCTAATATTTTCTGTGACGAATGCAGTGTCATCACTTGCCTACATTATTTTTTTGCCAGAATTATTGCTAGTGGCCTTCTTTAGCAACTCGTCATATGCTCTGCCAACTACCCATCTCTACGTCAGCTATTATTATGGGGTATTGCCGACACCTCTTCTAGTCTTACATCCAGTTCATCCAGTTGTTCTCACTTTGGCTTGTGAGATTTTTTTGGACATTTCTTCCCTTTATCATATTCGGATCCGGGTTTCTTTTGGGTTACCTGGATCTTCATACTGAATAGGGATTTATCATATTCTGCATAATATGGACATACGCGGTTATCCCATTGGCCAACATGTATCACATTGCATGTCTTTTCTGGTAGACTCGGTTGCTTGGAACTTATTTTCCTAGATAAGTAACATCTTCTTTTCGAATGAGGTTTCCGCAACTCTGTGCTTTTCCATGTTAAATAATTAACCAGGAATGATCCATTCATATTATTTGAAAATATTTTAAAGGATATTTGACCTTTTCCATCTCTGTAAGACACACCCAGAATCTCCATACTCGTCTCATCTGGTGGATATCTCATCTTCACTGATGGAAGATACCAATTGCGCCTTCTCGTCAATGGATTTGACACTATGGAAGGCTATCATATCAGGTCTTTGTAATTTAATAAAATTAAAGACCGGATATGAACCTTTTCCAACGATTTATGGTGCTCCGCACCACTTATCGATGATTCATGCACCGCACCACTTATCCATCCCAGAAGTTTTTTTTTTTTATCTCTAGAAATCTTTGGGATGTGGTACGAATAGATGCTAATGCTCCAAAGTCATACCACTTTTGAACCTTTTCTGGCTTCGATCCCTTAATCATCCAGACCCTGTTGTATCTTCTGGATTTCTCGATAACCGTCTTGCTGGGCTTTTGGAAACAAGTTGTTCCACTTCCCTTGATAGTCTAACCAGGTAGCTGAAGGGGTCTTCTCGTCTTAATCAACCTTAAAGGTGTCTGTCATTAACTAAAGGTGAATTTCTTCCTCTTTTACCCTAGAACCGGTTGGTCGACTTGAGTATGTCTTTCCTCTTGCTCAACATCTACGCTTTTGCTGGTGTGCTGTAATGGTTCTTTTGAAACAGTGCTTGAATCTGCTTCTTCGTATGTGAGCACCATAGTTTTCTGGGCACATTTCTCTTTGTTTACCAGGTAGCTGATGTCTTCTTGATTGGCTTTAGTACTGATTCTCATAACATTGTCACTTCCATATGGGAAGTTCGCATATAATTGGTGACCATGCCCATATCGCTCTGTTGTATTTGGCCAGCTGTCCATTCATTGATATCAAACTGGCCAAAATGCTTTGATAGCTCCTCTACATTTTCTCTGAAGTGCCTGAATCTCGTAATAATAGAATCAACTTTAAATGCTTCCATCTGTTGTGAAGAAATCTGCAAGAACATTTTCATGAGATTTTATAGCATTAATATGATAAGTATAATATTGACATTCAGGAAAATTTACAACCCCCTAGAAGCTTTGAAATAGTTTCTTGTGAAAATTATTAATAATTCAATTTTATTAGCAGCGATGGTAACCTTTTCTCAGAGAGAACTAGACCTTCCATTTGGCATGCATCCGAAAATATCTAAAGATGTTTATTATGCTCTTTAATATTTCAATATGTGAAGCTTTGCGTACCTTCCTCCCCCAACAACATGGATAAATAAATTAAAGACTTAAACATTTGGTAAGTAAATATTACAATTTAATTAACAATTATTTAGCCTTGAGGTTCGGAAGGTACGGTTATGATGGTAAACATCGTGAATCGAAAGCGCACGGTGTCAAGCTCGCGGTATTTATTTATTTATTTATCGGGATCGTTCTCTAGAGGGTATATGATAGAAGTATGTTATAGCGCATTAACTTAAAAGGTTTATAATCTTGGTTACTCGAATGATTTGGAATTTGTTCTAAGTTCTATTATTGTGTTTGGAAGATAAAGCGTGTAAATGAAAGCTATAAAAGAGAATGAGATGTTATGGTTCAGATTTATAGGTTAATGAATAAAGATGACAGAATTTCGCAGAAAGAAAGAAAAAACGATTGAGTAGTGTTTATGACACGCTTTGTACTGAACTCATAGTGCGTGAGGATGATGCATTGGGATAGATCATTTGTTGAAGTTTGCTAAGAGAATCCTTCATGTCTTAAATCACTTTCCCAAGACGAGTACTTGTGATCCAGTTTCATGGCTTTATTAATTCTGAAGCTATGGGATACTGTAATTATGAGATGATCTTGTCAGACTCATTTCATAAGTAGAGCTTTAGTGATTATCACCTAATCTGTTTCTTTCAGATTCAGATTAAGTTCAGTTGAAAATTCCTAATCACATCCAACCAATAAAAGACTCGTCTGAACCCATTGTTATAACTCATTATTCTATTGTGAAGAGATATCTAGACTCCCTCTTTGAGTGGCCTCTAGAAATTATATTGAAATAAAAGCAAGTATTTAAATCTATCACTCAAAAGTTTTCTGTAACTCATATCACCTAAAATAACCCAATGAGAATTAAAATCTGCAAAATAAGTGTCCAGATTAACTTGCAGTAATTGATCTGGCATTTAAAACTATGAACACTCTAATTTTCCTCACGCTATATGTGGACAGCATGGAGGGAGTTATTATTCATAGAGTGTTCCTTAGGTTTAGTGTAATACAGAGGGATAAGTGAGTTACGCTATGAGATCTTAAAATGTAAAGCGTGACTCTTTGTTCCACTATTATAGCGTAGGTGATATATATTTATAATATGAAATTGTCTTCGGATCCTTATAATAAGGACCCTAATTTTAATTTGCTTATGTGTCTATCACGCTTTGTTGATTTTAACATAGCGTGAATGACAACTAAGCAGGTGATGATATGAACAACTACGGAGTGAAATCCTACGCTTTGTTCTCATGAGGACATAGCATGGGGTGTAGTGAGTTTGAGAATGAGAGAAATGGAATATCATAATTTTAACATCCTTATGCGATATTCTATTGTGAGCATAACATGGGACCGTTTGAATTCTGAATGTTCAAGTATATGGAATTTGAAGTTATGTTCTGAGAGATTGTCATGCTATGATTAACACAGCACAGGTCTCCCAGAAACATTGCGTGGGTTTTGGTACTCAAACAGTGGCAAACACATACAAACATGCAATTCAATTAAACGTGCAGAAAACTTAAGTAACCATACTCATACATGCATCCAATGCAGAAAACATGCAAAATCATTAACCCTTAATGTGCTAGAAAATGTGTGATAAGGCAAAACGAATGCGGATTTTTTATAACATATTTGTAATGCTCATGCTGAAAATTCATTTCCAGAATATGCAATGGGTTAAACATTCTTCAAACACAGACAAGCATCACATAATTTCATAATGAACAATAATTTCAACCAAAAGAATCAATTAGAATTCATCGAAAGAATTTATTCAGTGATGTGAAAATCCTGAATAACAAAATTTTAAGTCAATTTCAGAGTTCTTAACTGAGTTCATTCCAACACGGGGTTTTAATCGATTCACAAGAATAACTTTCTTGATTAAATCTGATTTACTCAAGATTTTCCTTCACATGAATCTCTTTCAGAAATGATATTCTACTGATGGAATCCAACGTAGATTCTAAGGCAGAAATTGTAATTTGGCTTCTAAACAGAAAATTGAGACTTAAAAACAAAATCATGAGACAGAAACACAGAATTCAAGGAGCAAAATGAAAAGAAACAATAAAAGGGAATTGATATACCTGGAATTCTGAATTTGATCAGAAAATATAAAATTGAATTGACGATTGCAGATAAACATGATGTGGAATTAGTCACATATTGCATCGAATTGGAAATCTTACAGTTCGCAGAATTCTTCATCCAGGTGTTTCAAAATTCTAATTCTACTTAATGCGAAAATTGAATCTAACTACGAATTACAACTCAAAACTGGAAGAACAATACAGAATTTAATACGAAATCAGAATTACAAGACTGAAATGTAAACTACTCTAACCTACCTAAAAAGTTGTAAAGTTTGATCGGGAGTGTTTTGGAGTGAAAATCCGATTCCTGAGCTCTAAGTCTCCTATTTATAGATATTGCAGAATAACTGCCTGTCAACCATTGGAAATAACCGCCAGTCGCGTTGCCCCTTGACTGTGATCTTTGTTTCTTTCTTCACGCTTTGTTAGGAACACTGCGTACGATCATAGCGTGCATCCTTCTTCTTTTCATCAGTCTTGATTTGTTCTCTTCTTAACGACTTTGACTTTATTCTTCGGTCTTGTCTTTCTCCCCCACTTTGTGCTTAAGAATCAAAGCATGCGCCACTTGAGTCTTCAAGAAATTTTTCAGTTTTTATTTAGCTTTATGTGTAACACCTGTATCTCATTTCCAAAGCTTGTGGTAAGTATTAAAAATTTCTTTTGTTATCTTGAATATATTTTGTAAAGGTTTTATGAAGATGTTCCTGACAAAATATTTTCTCATGTAACTATAATGAGGTGTTTTTACCTTGAACCAATGCATACAAAATGCTCCTCCAATCATTATATTGGCATGTCAAATACCCTTATTGCTACTAAGATTTTCTGGAAAAAGTCTCTTCCATCAATAGTTGGTAATGATTCTAAAGCTTCGCTAGGGAAAACTCTCGGTTTTGCTTTGCAAATACCTGATCCTCAATCAATATAAGCTGCAAAATATTTTGACTTATATAGTTCATACATTATCCCTATTGAGATATAAATGAAGAATAGACTTGTCATTTGATTCTAATGGTATGACCCTTCAGATTAAATTCTATTCTATTATCCTTTCTCCCCCATGGTTTATGACTTTCGAGAAAACTTAATCCCAAAATCAGAACCCCATTTTGTTTTCCAGTGGTTCCCAAGACTCTGATTTCGTGTCTTGTAATTTCAGTTGTTCCTTCATAGGTTCCACTTGCTGGCTGCTGCAAGTAGTATAAGTCATCACATGAAAAACGATTAATTTTTTCAATAATGTCAAATATAACTCGTATCTCTTTCCAGAAAAACATACGGCTTGCATACTCAACTCTAGCGCTTGTTGATATGTCTAGAACGGGTGATCTCTTATTTTATGTCTACCACTCCTAATGTTGGAATCTGGGTAAGGTTTGAGTCATGACTTTAGCCAATTCCTTGAAAATTCTAGGAATCTCTATATACTCTTCCTTAAGAAATAAGTTAGAATAATGACTATTTGATAGTGCATAAGAAATTTTATAATAGAATATGGTTGGTTACCTTCTTTCATCAAATCTTTTGTTTTGAAATCCTTATTAAGAGTTAGTACTCTGCTGAAATCTTGGTCGGCTAAGTTATACTTCCTCTATTTTTTAAAGATTGCTACGGACCCACCCAGCACACAATCCAATGTACAATACATTTTAAATCATTAATAACTCAAATTCGATATAAGTAAAAATTCTAAAAGTTTGATATTTAAAGACTACAAGACATGACGAATCTAACCAAATCCCACTTGGCTATATTTTAACTTTTATAACCATGATAAAACTTTAAGTCAAAATCTATGAGTGAACAGTAGCCATTTGTCAAACATAGCTAACAAAAAGAAAAAAGAAAAACGGAGGAAGTATAAGGTTTTGAGACGAATGTCAAATATTAACTTCCAAGAATATAAATTTCCTACTATAATTCCAGTAAGACCAATAGACCATCTCTAAGATCATTGATTCTTCAGTCAGTAATTGATAGACGTAATTCAGAATCAATACCTTCTTTGAAGGTTGTCTTAATTACTACTTCGATGGCTTCTATGTGGATCCATTTCATAGTAATGGCAATCTCCTTTTTCATATACTTAATTCTCAAGAATTTCTTCTTTAGGAATTAGTTGTATATCCATAATATTACAAGTAAGTTTCATAGGAATTGCAAACTAACCTGTACTTACCTTATAGATGATGATATTTCTTCTCTATTTGAGTCACATTTGATTGAGAACTCGTCTAATCCCGCCAATTAGAATCTGTTATACGAGCTAAGGTTGGAGTCTTGTCACATTATTCTTTCCGTGGTTCAATTCAAGACTAGATGACTTGACAAGAGACAAGTCATGCACCCAATTAATTATCATATTTGGGAAACTCTGCATTCTCTTTCAAACTCAAACTTCAAAACCAAATTTTAAACCCCGGCAGAAATTTAAAAAAAAAATTCCAAACCAAATAAATTCTATGGAGCCCAACCAAAATCATACCGGCATTTGGCGCGAGCAGTATTAAGCCGAGCCGCTAACTCATAGACAGAAAATGAAAGTGAAGGCCGAGTATTAATATTGTTGTTGCTGCTTCTATTTAACGGAGAACCGTGATTGAGAACAGCCATGGGGATGAACGGACAATTGAGGTCGTGAACTGAATGCAGATTGATCCGGATATAGAGATTTAGGAGGGTTTGCGAAGGTGGAAGTGGCCGGGTAAAAATTATTGGATTTGGATCACTGATATAGATTTGGGTCAAGGGCGAAATTCATAAAAATATGGATGGACCAATTTGCCCATACATATTTAACGGACTTATCAAACTTAATGACAACTTAACGGAAATATAGATTTTTCTAGGTTTTAATAGTTGGGGTGTATTTTTTCCAGAAAAAAAAAAGTTTAGATATATAAATGGACACTTTGAAATAATTGATGTATAAAAATAAATAATTACCCTCCCTTAAATTGCTGACATCCAGAATTGCTGCTCCCCCATGCACGTCCTTCTTGTGGTCGCTGATCAATGGAAAAGTTGTCCACGCCGCGTTCCAACCTCGTAAAATTCCGTCATAAGTCGTTGGATACTCATCCTGTGGCACGTTTTTTTTTTTGTGGAAAATGCTTATTATACCACTCAAAATTAAGTGTTGGGATACATCATCATAATTGGGAAAACCAAAACTCAACATAAGCAAAATGAAATGTTCTGTAGAAAGGAGTAAAGAGCCACTTCAGTCATAGATAGCCTCTTATTGCAGGATGGGAGAAAACTTAACGTCAGCGATATAAAGCAGCAGCGACAACAGCGGCAGAACTAGCGGCAGCAGCGGCAAAGATAAGATTCTGAGAAGCATTCATGAAGCTGCTAATGTACGTGCAACCAAGAACTCGAGGCATCCTTTTGTCCATCCCATAGTGCAAAACAGCTCACAGAACAAGTACAGTCTCCTGAGCTTGCTTAAAGGAAACATCTCCCCTGCAAGAACTCAAAACCAACGCATTGAAAGCATAGGGGTAAAGGATGAAAATGAAAAGGCCTTGGGTGGGAAAGAAAGGTAGAAGAGAAGGCAATAGGCAGGAAGAGAGGTAGCAGAGAAGGCAAGAGGCAGAGTGAGGAAACGGCATGAAGATCACACAAGAGATCATTAGCGTGTTGAGGGAAGACGCCTCAACATTGAAGTTTCAAAACCAAAAACCATATCACACCTCTGTGGAATTTCCAAAACCAATACTGTGTCACACAACATTGGAATCCAAATAAACCATCTCGGACACTCGATGATATCCTCAAAAATCAAAAGGACCAAAAAGAACTCAAAACTCAAAATCAACAGCACTATATTCCGATAGCTCTACCAAACGGGGACTGCTTTCAAGTGAGTAAACAAAAAACTCCTCCTGCTTCTTCTCATTTCTTATCCTGTAGAGATATACCTCATCTTTTCCTTCTTTCTGATCTCTCTTATCAATTTTTCTTTTTCTTTTTTCTTTTTTTTTTGATGATTTTTTTTTTGATATTTCTATCTTTCTTTTCCTTTTTTTTTGATTATATTTTTATTCTATTTATTTTTTTTTTTTTTTTGATAAAATGAACTACTCTCTCTCAAATTTTTCCAGGGGACAGCCCAAGCCACAGAGTAGCAGAATCAAAAAGGAAGACCACCTGCATTCTTTTCTTCTTCGGGCCTTGATATCTAAATCTTGCTAATGAGAAAACATGCTCGCTCTCTTACTAATAGACAAATCAAAACCTCAACAGCACGAATGAATTTCTCTTGTGAATTTCATGCACGGATCCTTGACTTCCCGAGACAATAAAGATTGTAATGGCAATATGTGGGGGAGAGATTGATGGTAAGAGAATAGGAGTGTGTGGAGAGTAAGGTGGGGAGGATCAATTAGAAGCTGGCGAGGGAAAAAGTATGTGCAGACAAAAGAAAGCTGGTGTAATCCGAGTACCCTTATTACTTCCAAGTGCGCTGGAGATGAATAAATGCAATGGGAGCCTGGGAACAGAGGATAGGAAATCAGCCGAGTTTGGGGGGCTGATTTCGGTTTGGAATGAGGGAAAATCTGGTCGGTGGTGAAATTGATAGGTGGCCGAGTATCCGGAGAAAACAACACGGTTTCCCTACACATTCTGTTGTTGGGTAAGCATTTTCGATCCGTAGATCTGGCATTTAAGGATTTGGCTGTTCGGATTATATTGGGTTTTGCAAATTGGGTCAGAAGGAAGATGAAATATACTCCTATGCTAATTTTAGCATCGCCCTTATATGCGATGCTGAGGACATTGTAATTTTAAAATTTAGAAAAACAAAAATGCTACTTCGTTTAAAATGCGACAATTGTATGGAAAAAAAGAAACAATAGTCGTTTTTTTTAATAAAGCCAAATCGATCCTTTTTTTAATTTTTTTTGCCCAATTAGTCCGCTACATATACTAATTACGTCTCAATTAGTCCGCCACCCACTAATTATGCCCAAATTACATATGTTTTGCCAAATCAGTCCATCTTTTTTTCAAAATCTAAATTGGTCCGTTAATAATTTTTGCCCCCTTTCATGCAGTCCATTATATTGCACATTTTAAACCACTAATAACTCAAATTAAATATAAGTAAAAACTCTAAAATTTCTATATTTATAAACTACACGACAAGACGATCCAACTTGTTTCATTTTAACTTGTATATCTATTTTTAAACTTTAAGTCAAAACAAGTGTGTGAATAGTAGCAAATTAGACAATGTAGTTATTAAAAAAATGGAGGGAGTATATCACAGTTGGTCTTCATTTTATGGAGAAACACAAAAAAATCACTGAACTCTAAATTAAAAGATCTACCGCGGTAGCTGTCCAATCCGATGGTTTTAGGTGGTTTTTGGGCAGTACCTTCGCTGGATGCCATCGGAGTTCTAGTCAGCAACTACTGTGGTGGATCTTCTTTTAAAGTACGGTGGTTTTTGGTGTTTCTCCATAAAATGAAAACCAATTGCGATATACTCCCTCCATTTTTTAAATAACTACATTGTCTAGTTTGCTACTATTCACACACTTATTTTGACCTAAAGTTTAAACATAGATATACAAGTTAAAATGAGCCAAGTAGGATCTTGTTAGATTGGTCTCGTCGTGTAATTTATAAATATCAAAATTTTAGAATTTTTAATTATATCGAATTTGAGTTGTTAGAGGTTTCAAATGTGCATTGGACCGCATGAAAGGGGGCAAAAATTACTAACGCACCAATTTAGATTTTTGAAAAAAAAATGGATTGATTTGGCAAAACATATGTAATTATGGCATAATTACTGGGTGGTGGACCGATTGGGACGTAATTAATATATGTAGCGGACCAATTGGCAAAAAAATAAAAAAAAGATCGATTTGGCTTTTTCGTTAATGGTATGTTTGGGAAATAATTAGAGTTTAGCGTCTGAAGATTGGAGTTTAGAGTCTGAAGTTTGAAATTGATAGTGAAAAATAGTTTTAAATTTGAATAATAATGTTTGGTGATACAATTTTAAGTTAGAGTTAGATTCTGGAGTTTGGAAAGCTAAAAGTTGGGGGGAGATGAGCGTTCAAAGTTTAGAGATTAGAGATTAGAGATTAAAATTTGGCGGTTACTGTAATTAGTGTTTACTATATATAGGATTTTAGGCTATTTTTAGTATGTATTTTTAAAGCTAAACGCTAATTGCTAGCGTTTTTTCCCAAACGCAGCCTAAAAAAGGACTATATTTTCTTTTTTTCCAACAGTTGTATTATGTATATGAAGTATATTGCAAAAATAATTGTGTATGCGTTGCAGATGAATCAATTTATATTATTATTATTATTATTATTATTATTATTATTATTATTATTATTATTATTATTTTATGGATTATCAATTTTTTTTGGAGAAGTCATTGAAGGCCTGAAAAAGGTGGTAGGAGCTTATGCCATATAATTACAAAGGGAACAAATGAGAGGGATAGGGAGCGGGTGGGGATTCGAACCCTCAACCTATAGGTTGGGAGTTTGGGGAGTTACCACTTGGTTAAGTCCCAACTCCTTATGGATTATCAATTATGGCTAGAGACCACTCCACTGCATTTGATGGATTATCAATTGTGGCTAACAACAGTTCCTGTCGACATTTTCTATTTTAGGAAATAAAAAATGGGATGGTATGTGTTTAGCAAAAATAAGTTATGTAGATAGTCGGGTCAATAGATTTTCCACTTTTTATAGTTATCCAATCCAATATGCAAATGGTATTTCCTTTCCTTTTGCCTTGTTTAATTTTGATGGAATTTGCCCAAGTTTGAGATACTAAAAACAGAAAATAATTGCATTAAGTAGCATACATCTGGCTAAGAAACGTGATTGTAGTCTGGCAGTGATTTATAGTTATCCAATCAGAAAAGACTGAGATATGTTAACCCGGTTCGGACGTGGTCCTACATCAAGGATACCAATCCAGGCGATAGACTCAGTGGAAACATAACAAACTGATTTTACATCCAACTCACAAAGTACTCAACTCACACTCTCAACTATCACACTTCCTAAACCCTAGAAACATTAATTGATTCCCCAATATATCCAATGCGCGAAAATCCTCCCAAGATATAGCAAGACGGATTGACATATACAAGTGAATGAAAAATCAAAACAAGTCTCAATCTATCAACCTAATTAAATTGTATCAAGAAAAACTGTCCATACTCAAGGTCATTAGGACGAAGAAACCGGATGCCATCCTCATTCTGTTGGGTGATCGGGATTCATCAAGCTTCTTCAATATAACTCTAACTGCTCTAAAAAAACTCTTTGAAAAATTCTTCTGAAAAGTGACAGCTGCTAGATGACTTTATATCTCCATGAGGTGGTAGTCCATCGGCTGAAAAAACTCCAGGCTACAACAGTTAGCGGTTACCATTAGCTGCTTCATGGAAGTATTATCATGATAACTACACAGTAGTTATGTATGTAGATTCAAGATAGGATAATGTGCAGTTACCAGTATATGCATGCAAGTCATATATTTGTGATGTGAGATGTGTTTGTTGTGATTGAATAAATATTAAGAATATGTGTGATGGGTGAGATATTGTGTATGATTGAAGAATATGTGATGAGAGTGATACTTTGTGTGATGCAAAATATAGTTTTTGTGATGTTTGCATAGACAGACTTTTCAATGGATTGTACCGGAGATTGTATAGATTCAAGATAATAAACATCTGGACAAAATATTCGTGGCTCGTTTAGTTACAAATGTCTCAACAAATTTCTTTCATCGTCCCTAACAAAAATCTTTTGTTTCTTTCCATCTTTACTACGTACGAGGAAATCTCCGATCAACAATTTCATGCCAATTGACTTGAAAATATTCCAAAAAACATGTTTCCCTTGCAATGGTCCTACAAAATCACAAAATCCCCAACTATAGCCCAAAGAAATACATTGTTGAAATTTTGCAAAGTAATACTAAAACTGAAATGCGAACTCTAGGGATTCATAGGTTTCGGCGTTTCGATTCAACCCGTTGCCAAATCCCCCATCTCCTGAGAAAAAAAAAAAGAAAAGAAAAAAACGGTAAGGGAAGAAATTGGTAATATTTTGCGTTTGAAACCAATATTTTATTTGGGAAAGTTGTTCCTAAATGGGCCCTAGGTGCATTTTTCTTTTGGAAGAGCCGAAGCCAGAGAAATGGTAGTGGAAGCCCATGCCACATAAATTACAAAGGGATAAAGAGGGGGGGCGGGTAAGGGGTCGGGGGGAATCGAACCCCAGCCTAATGTTGGAAGGCATGTGTTGGGTCCGTTTAGAGAGATAACCTGTGAACTTGTCCTGTAAACTAGTTCAAACAACTTTCGTGGACACGTTATTCAGTTTAAAGTTAATAAGCAGCGGAAGATAAATAAACTAAAATTAAGGTAAACAAACTCAGAGATTTATTGACCCAGTTCGGCCTAAGCCTACGTCTGGGGATACTAATCTAGCAGATTTCACTATGTGTTTAACGTGATCTAAGATCCAAACAATAGTGAATCAAGTTTGCCAAACTCCAATCTCCAAGCGGTTGAATCGTCGGACCAAAACTCTAGCTAGTTTTGGTGAGGTCTCCCCGACCTTGCTTCAATTCCTTGAAGGCTCCCCCTTCAAGTCACCCTCGGACGAAATTTGTTCGCAAACCCTCATTTTAGAGTTGTTTCATTAAGCTCGTGTGTTGACGACTCCTTGGAACTTTTAATTGATTTCGTCACCCTCAATCAAAGTCACTCTAGCACTGGTTCGATCAAGTCACCCAAGGTTGTGTTGATCGCACTTGATCGAATGGTTTCCTTCAATATAAATGTAATCCCGAACCCGATGAAGGAACACTCTTTGTCACTTCGATTTACTCAATTTGCACAAGGAAGAAAATTATTCGGGTCGTACTCGTCTACTCCTTAGCCGGTGTATTTGAAGTGAACAGAATCTCCATTCTAAGGTAAGATATTGTTTCCATAAATCTTCCTTACTTAGAATGGAGTAGCCCGGAATGAGATATTTTATTATCTTCTTTAATGAACACGATCCGGGCAAGGATGTAACTAGACGTTGGAGAGTATTTCCATGCAGATCCGCCAGCTACACTTTCCATAAATAGTTTTTCGGATAAGATCGCGGTTGGGAGACAGACTAACTACTTGAAACTTTTGACAATTTCCCACACGAGTATTTTTAAAAGAATAAGATAATCCCGGTTTTGATTTTTATTTAATGAAACCAATTGTGATGATGGGGTTGGGATTCAGGATATACGTATAGGTTGTTACGTTTTTATTACTCGTGTTAAGAAACTGTGGCCCGAAAGCGCACGGTGTCAAAAATTACAGTAATTTATAGTAAGACCGGATCGTTCACTGGAGGATGTGCGATAGAAGCAGGTCCCACACCGTTTTATCAGATTTTCCATTCGTATTGCTCAAATCATTGATGGGTTGAAAACTATCTACTACTGATTGAATTTAAATTAAACTATGGAAGCAGATAAAGTTATTCTACAGAGCAAGTAAATCCAAGCTAGAAAAACAGTTAAAATTTAGTCTAGAAACAATTAACATTACTCTAAGAAAGCAGTAAAAACTATTCTAGGAAAGCAGCAAATTTATGCTACGCTATCTAGAAAGCAGATTTAAAGATGACAGAAGGGACAGGAAGAAAAGAATAAAAATTTTGACAACATTTAGATGAAACACAATTAAACTTCCATTTTAATACACAGATCTTTGTTTGGGATAATCCTATCAAATAGCTAACTCTCATGCTCTCTTTACTATGTTCCCTTTAACAGACAGGTGCTTACAGCAAGAGTTTACATGTTCTTAAGACCACAAATTCTAAGATACCACAGACTCATAATAGCCCCGGCCAGGTTATGTTATTTACCTGTGGTGGATAAGAAACACCTGACAAATCATTAGTTGAAGTGCCAAGTACTGCTGTCATTCCCCCATGTCACACCCAAAGATTCTAATCAAACCTGAGCTATCCCATAACTCTCAAACCTAGAAACTGTTAAACCTCTCTCAACACATTCGAGTGACCTCTATAGAAAGCATTTAAAAGAAAGCAGTAAAGAAAGCGATAAAGAAAGCATTTAAAATCCAATCACTCGGAAGGTTTTAAAAGCGTTACCCTGGTAGTATAAGAGAGCCTATAGTCAGGATGACCGGATGTGGATCAAGAATTCCCGATTCTCGGTGAACCGCTCGCAGTGTTCACTTCCTCCCGGGTGCTTATGAGATACAAACTAATGAAACGAACTAATAATTTAGTTCGTTCCGGATGCACTCACTCAGGACTCAAAAATAGGCTTTGGCAAAGGAGGACAGCAGTTGAAAGAATACTCAACCCTAACTCAGAAAATAACCAAGGCCCGAATATTGTTCCTCTCATATTATCTATCACACCGTAATTCCAAGTGGACTCCATCTCTGTGCAACGTTTAATATCAGATTTCCAATACTCAGCAATTTTGGAAAATAAAAGATTTGAAAATCATTCCCTAAACAGGTACTAGACTCTCAATAAGAATACAGACCCTTTCAGTCTAGACGAGACCTAATCGTCTGACTCTGCTTCTAATTTCCCAAAATCAACCCCCAATAGAATATGAATTAGTTATAACTGAGGAATTTATCCCTTACTTAGATCCGGATTTTATAAATGAATTTTTGTTGGAAATTTAATATGAGACATCTGTTTTAAACAACAAGACTTCTATGTCCACGGGAAGGATCCCAAAATAATATTGACCACAATATCTACATAATAATATCATGCATAAAGATATAAGTAAGTGTAAGATTAATCGACCCAAAATAGAATGGTGGGTCTAGACAGAATGCGAAACACATAGATGAAATAGCCGGAGGTAAGAGGAATTTTTGGCTAAAGAGATGGCGAAATAATTAGGGTTAACTGGATTGCAGTTATATGTGGTCCAATTCCCTAATTATTCAGATGGGATGATTTTAGATAGCAGAAAACCCTATAATGGCAGTGTCGCTACCAGTTAGGCCTCCACGATCTGTGAAATCAGATAAAAACCTACATGGTTCCTTTCTGTAATTTTTATCAGATGATATTGACAGATATCAACTGACTCCTATTACAGATTAGAATTCGGATTTGGGAATTAAAATAAAGAAAGAGAAACTGCATCTGATTAGGAACTGACTGGGTGGCTAATCGTTATCTCTATGAGGAGACCTTTTTGGCGAAGCTTCCATCAGTCACCAATCAGACCATGCAAAATAGTAGATAATGATTAATACAAAGAAGACGAGCTAGTCGTATCCCTAAAAAGGGACCTTTTTGCCAACATTAGTCTGTGATATCTCTCATTACCCGTTTCACACATCACAAGAAAAGACCGAAATAGAATGAAAATAAAAGAAAAATGCCCTGCATGAAAGACATTGGTTTCTCATGCAAGGTTATGGAACTGAGTCCATAATTAATGCTTTAAATAATCCTTCACACCATAATTAATTACAGTCTGGATTATCTGCTTAAGCATTAATACTTTATTTATAGAAAATTGTTTAAATGAAAATTGAACAAAGGTCTTTTAATCATGATAATTAGTGATCTTAATTATTGCTAATCTTGATAATTAACTAATGACGTAAGGGTTCAATTAATTAATAACGGGATATGGAGAAACATAAAATTTGGCAAGTGGATGCCATCCATATTGCAAGGCAGAAATTACGTCGTGAAACTTGGGATCACGACGTGAGGCTTGCGACATGAGGGGTGGGAAATAGAAGAAAAATAGGATTTTGATAAATTTAGGGTTTTCACGTCGCTAGACAGAATTCACATCGCAAGACATGGTCTTGCGACGTGACTCTAGCGACGTGGGGTTAAGAATTAGAACATTGGATTTTGAAAGTGATGAGAGCCCCGTCGTGAGACCATAAGTTGTGTCGCAAGCGTAGGCTTGCGACGTGGGTCTTGCGACGGGTGATGTTTTTAAAAAAATTTGCTAAGGCATAAGTCTCACGTCGCTAGACCAAAATTACGTCGTGAACCATGGGTTCACGACGCGGGTCTTGCGACGTGAGTGTTTTCAGAAATATTCTAAGTATTTGGTCCCATGTCGCGAGACTGAAAAGTACGTCGTGAACCATGGGTTCACGACGTGGGGTCTTGCGACATGGGTTTTCAAAAATATATTCTAAGACATAAGTTCCATGTCGCAAGACTGAAATTGCGTCGTGAACCTTGGGTTCACGACGACGGGGTGTCTTGCGACATGAGCCTTTTTGAAATTAAACAGAGTTTTGGTCCCACGTCGCTAAACATGGAAGTGCGTCGTGAAACTTGGGTTCACGACGGGATGTCTTGCGACATGGGGTTTCAAAATATGGACAAGTGCTCTGGGACACCCACGTCGCAAGACGTGATCTCGCGGCGTGAGGCAGTTAGTGACATGGGTGTGTCAAGGACACATGTCATGAACAGTAGCATGCAAAAAGTGTGATTCTACCCCTATTTCAGATTTAAAAGCTACTTTAACCAAAGAAAATGCAACAGAATGTAATTCTTATCTAGAACAAGCTTGAACTAATTAAATCTAACTACAACAATATTCAAAATAAAGCAAGAATCCTAATCTAGGGTTTTCATCACACAATCATACATAAGCATGGTCCAAAAAACACCAAAACAAGATACAAAATAAATGAAAATGATCAAGTGATCAAAATAAAACCAAAACCGTAAAGATCAATGGGTTTATAACACCCATTTCATGGTTTTGGGACACCTTTAAGATTAACTTCCCATTTTATAAATGGGTTTGATAATACCCATTAACTTGGGTATTTCAAACCCTAATCAAGGTTTAAAAACAAGAAAATCAAGGTAGAAAGTGGCTATCTATTCTACTGAAATGAAAAACCAACACTAAACAAGAACTAAGCTACACAAATCTATGGACAGAATTTAAATAATACAGAAAATAAAACTGACTAACTACCTAAGCTCCAGAATCTCCTATGTTGTCTTCAGGTATGAATTTGCTAACCCTTGGCACCTTGGGATCACCATCTATTTATAGAGGTGAAACCCTAGGCCCATGGGCCTTGGTCTGAGGCCCACGCATGTCGCAAGACTCACGCACGTCGCAAGCCTTCACTGCATGTCGCAAGATCACGCGGCATGTCGCGAAACTAGGCTCCACGTCGAAAGACTTCACGCCTCGTCGTAAGACTCTGGCCACATCGCAAGACGTGGTTCTTCAGTCTTCATTCTTTTTCTTTTTCTTCTCTCATGTCGCAAGACACTGCCCCGTCGCAAGAGGTGGTTTTGCGACGTGGCCGTTGGCTAGCGACGTGGCTTTCAGGACTTGTCTTTTTCTTCATCTTAGCATCTGCGTCGCAAGACCATGCTTCGCGACGTGGTGTTCTGGACTTGGCTTTTCCTGCTTACTTTCTCACGTCGCAAGACCCTCCACGTCGCAAGACTATGCTTAGCGACGTGGGGTTTGGTCTAGCGACGGGTTGGGCCTGATGGGCGAGAAAATGTGTTTTTTTGGGCTGTTTATTCTTTTGCCCATCTTTTTCATTCCTTTTTCTTTTCTTTTCTTTTTCTCATGTTTTTGGATTTTTCTAACACATAATGTAATAAAATTACATTTTTTTGTGTTTTTCAATACCAGCTTATTATTTTTACAGATATGCATAAATCAGTCCAATTCAACTGCTTTCTTATTTAATATAAGATCGAAATGCAATCAAAATGTCCGTATAAGACACGGAAATGGATTGAAAATAATGGACAATTTGGCCATTATCAACATCCACACATTTAATATTGATCGTCCCCGAGAAGTCAAAGTCAATGTTCCTTAAAACACGGACTCTGCATATTCAATTCATTTTTGTGGCTTCATAAATCATATTCTTTTTGGATTAGGGTAAGACAATCAAAAACTACAAGTATTAAAATCCCTCGATTGCAGTGTTTAATGAAATGATATTTTGCTCACTATATCGGGCCTACAAATCATACATTATTGTCAATCCTTCATGAATATCATGTTTGAAGAACCCAAAGGTTAAACTTTAGAATTAAGGTATGACATGAACATAATTAAAGAAACAGAGCCTCACATATAAGAGAATCGGAAAGTTCACTCACTCTCAGAATGGATTTAAATCATCGAACGCTCATAATCAACTTTAATTAAATTATCCTATAAGCTTGCAATCAGACCAACTCGCCACTGGCTCATTTCTTCAAATCGAGATCATGAGGTCTTCAAGGGATGTAATGGGGCATACGGTTGTAACATAGGTATGGAAGGAAATTATTGGGCTAGAAGTGGCAATAATTCATTTCATCTTAACATGGCATTATTTTTATTTAAAATTTCTGATCATCAATATTTTTCTTTCTTTTTTTTTGCTTTTATTTTTCTATTGCATGACATTTAGACTATGTCTAACTGCTTTGTCATTTGCAATTTATTTTTGTTGAATGGAACTCAACATATTTCTTTTCTTCTTTTTTCTCTTTTCTCTTTTTTTTGAATCAGTTTATTAAATACCGATTGATACATTCTTGATGATCATAAATTTAATGCCTTGATAAAATTTATTATTACACAATTGGATTTGATTTTTTTGGTCTTTTTGTAAGGATAAGGAAAATATAGTGGGTTTCAAAGAAAAATCAGGCTTAAAGCCTTTAGAGTCACTGAATGTGGGTTGATAAGACTTCTTGGTTTCCTTTGGTCTGAGATTTGCACAATCTGCTTTCATATGACCTCGTCCACCACATTCGAAGCAAATGATCTCCTTGTCATCCTCAGATTTAGATTATTTTGATCTATTTTTGTATGATGACTTGGATTTCTTTGAATACTTGTTGTTTGATGTTCCCGACTCCTTGTTCTTGGATGGATTGAATCTGGCCCTTCGATTCTTCAGAATTTGATTCAGCCTTTTGAAAAGCATAGCAAGTTCCTCTTCATCACTGAACTCCTCAGTGTCTTCAGTGGATTTGCTAGTGCTTACTTTTGATTCTGATTTGAACGCGACAGTTTTGTTCTTGTCCTAGGGCAGTGGTCCATCTCCCATGATTGTAGGATCCCCATTAATTCATCAACCTGTAATTCATCAAAGTCTTTGTATAGTTCAAGTGCAGCTATTTTAACCTTGAACCTTTCAGGGAGCATCCCAATGATTTTTCCTACAATGGCCTGTTGAGAGTAGACTTTACCAAGCTGAAGAGCTTGATTGGTTAGATCACGTATTCGGCCAATATATTGACCAACAGATTCACTGTCATCCATAATGATTTTATGAAATTGAGACTCAAATAGTAATAAGTTGAGATTTCTTTACCGGAGCCATACCCTCGTAGGTATTGGCTAAAGTAGTCCAAACATCATAAGCAATCTTACATCCAGCAATGAGTCGATATTGATCTCGAGTGATGGTGTTTTGAATGGCATGCAGTGCTTTACAATTTCTTGTAGAAGCAAGTCTTTCGGCAGTTGCCCATTCACTCCTAGGCTTCAGGCTTTTCACGCCTATCTTTCTCAACCACTGGAGGCATGTATTGATTCTCAATAGCATCCAATGCACCTTCGTCGAGAGACATGAGGAATGCCTCCATTTGATCTTTCCAGTAAGTATAGTTGGATCCATAGAGCAGTGGAGGTCTGGCTACTGAACCACCTTGATTGTCCGTAGTACTGGATCTCGCTCGAGAGCGTGTGGCTCTGATACCAATTGTTGGGTCTGTTTAGAGAGATAACCTATGAACTTGTCCTGTAAACTAGTTCAAACAACTTTCGCGGACACGTTATTCAGTTTAAAGTTAATAAGCAGCAGAAGGTAAATAAACTAAAATTAAGGTAAACAAACTCAGAGATTTGTTGACCTAGTTCGGCCTAAGCCTACGTCTGGGGGATACTAATCCAGGAGATTTCGCTATGTGTTTAACGTGATCCAAGATCCAAACAATAGCGAATCAAGTTTGCCAAACTCCAATCTCCAAGCGGTTGAATCGTCGGACCAAAACTCTAGCTAGTTTTGGTGAGGTCTCCCCGACCTTGCTTCAATTCCTTGAAGGCTCCCCCTTCAAGTCACCCTCGGACGAAACCTGTTCGCAAACCCTCCTTTTAGAGTTGTTTCATTTAAGCTCGTGTGTTGACGACTCCTTGGAACTTTGATTGATTTCGTCACCCTCAATCTCCTAATTTATGAAAAGATTTTACGAGATTCACAAATTTGGGACAGACAAAACGCAAGGTTTTAATTTGACAACCACCACAAGAAAATCACGCCAGGCCAAACACAAGGCAACGACGAAATTCTTGTGGTCTGTAGGGTACATTCTTTTAGTGTTTGTTCTACAAATGTTTTCAAACAAGCATGTGCAAGAAACCACGTATATATGATACTCCCTCCGTCCCATTCCAAATGTCCTACTTACTATTTTTTGGATGTCCCATTACAAATGTCTTCTTTCTATAAATAGAAATAATTTTCTCCTCCAACAACTATGTGGAACCCACCATATACTCACAAACTAACTCCACCTTAATTCCCGTGCCCAACAGTAACAAGACACTTGGAGTGGGACGGAGGGAGTATATCATTTCCCACTGTAATAACACACTATTGTTGGAAAATATAAACGCACCCACTGCACGACATTCTCAAATGAGTGGCTGATAGACTTGCGGTGGTAACCGTGGCGTCACACGAGCGACCAGTGGGTTTTTCATTAACAAATTGCCATTATCACACTCAGATAAGTCGAGGATTGATGATAATCCTGGGGGTGCCTTCCAATAAAAGCCTTGAAGAAGTCTAGCTAGAAGCATGGTTGTTAGGGTTGAGCCAAGCAAGGCTCCCGAACAACCTCGTCTTCCTGTACTAAATGATATCATGCGTAGCTCCCGATCCATGAGCGTCACCTCCTTGTTCATTCCCCGATGGTTGTGAAGAATGTGACGCTCAGGGTTATATTTGAGAGGGTCTTCCCAAACCCTGGGGTTTCGCCCTAGGCCAAGTCGACTTACCAGCACCTGACTACCTTTGGGAATGAAGTAGCCTCCTACCACCACATCCTCCACCGATACATGAGGGAGATTGAAGGGAGCTACAGGGTGAAGCCTGAATGATTCTTTAGCACAAGCTTTGATGTAGTTTAATTTGGGTACGTCTGATTCTTGCACCAACCTATTCTTACCAACAACTTGATCCAATTCCTTGTATGCCTTCTCCAGAATGTCTGGTTGGTTGATCATTTCGGCTAGAGACCACTCTACTGCACTTGATGGATTGTCGATTGTGGCTAACAGCATTTCCTATCATTTTGTGAATTAAAATGAAATTAAATTAAATTAATTAATGAAGCAGATTATTATTTATGTATGTACTTTTGCAGGAATAACAAACAAGGGAAAAAAGGACTCACATTAATCTGTGCTTTGATCTCTTGACTTGTTAATAATGGACTATTTTTAGGGTCCTTGAGGTTAATCATCTTGTCAAGGATGTCCTCTTCGGTTTTCTTGACCCCTTTTTGCCACAATTCAATCCTTTGATCAATTTCAAAATCTTGGTATTTTCTCATAGTAGACACAGCTTTAAGAATGGCCTGCTTGTGCCCATCAAAATCAAACACCTCTGACCATAGAATGAAATCGGCAATGGCAAACCCATACACATATTGTAGGACGGTGAATATCGCATCCATATGCTCTTTATCCTCCGATCCCGGGCCTCCACTCCTCGTTTGCATACCGAAATACCTTCTGTTGAAAACCATTTTCTTGATCACATTGCCACAGTAATGTTGGGCTATACTTCTCACGTTCACTAGCCCATTTTTGAGCGGGGTTTGGCAGTGGTAAAACACACATCGTACAAGTTCATCAGCTTCTTCACATCTTTTATCAAGTAGCTTTCGGTGCATAGATGATGAGAGCACTTCGGATACAAGAACCCTTTTCATCTTCTTCCATTGATCGCCATATGGTGAAAGGATCGTGGATAGGTAGCCATTCGTAATCAGTTTCGCAGAGATTGCATTTGGCCGCGAGGCGAAAACTGCATCATGCTTCTTTAAGAAGTCACAAGCAAGTTCAGGAGAGGTGACGGGGATGATGATGGAATTTCCAAGGCGAAAACAGGCTATCTCAGTTTTCATATGATGCATGGTTTTTTCGATCCATCGATGTGTTGGCTTATTGAAGATCATTTGAGGGAGGCAACCGATGATAGGGTAAGCTGCTGGTCCCGGAGGCAGGGGAGGAATAGTGCTGTTTCTTCTGAGTCGGCGGCTAAGCCATTTGCAAGAGATTATTATGGTGGCAAAACTTAATAATCCTACCAAGCATGGTAGAGGGGAAATTAATTTGCTCGACATTTCTTCTTTTTCTTTTTTTAAGGTTGAAATATACTTGCATTTTGCTTCACTAAGCAATGAGTATATATATAGGCATTAATATGCATGGTTAGGCAGGAAAATCGATCAGAGTAGTCCTAAAAATTTTTTAAGCAAGTTATTTAATATAAATATTTCTATTATTAATCTCAAAATGTTTTATGTTGGTTAATAGGGGCCACAGGAAGCGGATAGTGTGCAGTGCACATATATTCTCCTGGAGACATGATGCTTGAGGACTTTTATTTGATGGACAAGATGATTTATGTGATGAATGTGCATCTTAAAAACACTCTCATACATCACATAAGTATACCCTCCCATCATGACTACACCTGTCGTCGGTACCCCAGACTATACACTAACTTAATTGGGGCCATAGGCTTGGCCGGCAACATTTTTAAAGTCCAACATATTCTTTCTAGTACAAATTAGGCCATTACAAAATCGTTGCTAAAATTCGTATCTTTTTTTTTTCTTTCTTTCTTTGTTTTTTATCTATCTTTGTATAAGAGAGTGATTGAATCGTAGGATTGACGAATATGACAATTTGTGGTGATGAATGAGAGTGTCTGCAACTGGTAATGAATGAATTCTTGCAATGTTGCGGGACGGCGCCCCATTATTTTCATTTATTTATTTATTTTTATTTTTATCGTTATTATTATTACTAGCAACGTGTGGGATTTTCAGTTGTTCATTGCTTCTCCAGCATAACGAGATATGTCATTTGTAAGCCTTCCCAACAGCACTATTCCTGGGAAAAAAAAAAAATCATTTAGTCCTATATGTTTTTTTAATTTCCAAAACCATCCCACAAATATCGAATTAGACGAATCCGTCCATTAACTATCCTAATCATTACCGAACCCATCCATGAATACAGTTTTTTCACAAATCATCGTCGAACCCGTCCATTAACTACCCTAATGAAGGGATGGATTAGGCGATGATTAAGGTAGTTAATGGACGTGTTCGATGATGATTTTAAAAAAAAACCGGGTTCATGGACGTTTCAGCGATGATTAAGGTAGTTAATAGACGGATTCGTCTAATTCATTATTTGTGGGATGATTTTGGAAATTGAAAAAACTTATGGGACTAAAATGGGTTTTTTTCCCACTATTTGTCGTCACAAGTTGTGCCCAATATCAGCTTAAAAATAATTATCTACACAATAATCTAAGTGCAATATCCCAACAATTTTCTCCTTTACGGAGATGATCGGACCAATACAATGACAAGGAAAAATCAAATTACATAATACAGCAAGAATAATCACAACACATGGAAATGATTAACAAGAATATCGGCCATGCATTCAACAGTTATCCAAGTTTTCGATCAATCATCCACAAACCCATCATCAGACATCACTAGTTGGATCCATAACATCAGCTCTCTTCAGGGATCATTATAGATAGAGAAACAAACAAGTAGTAATTTGGATCCAGAAACCTCATCATTTAATTTGGGGTTGTTCCAACAATCCATTTAAAAATTTTGTAAAACATTGAGTCGTCTCTGAACTCACCCTTGTAGTGTATGTGGTTAGGGATATAGTGCCAGTGAATGACCACTACTTGTGTTGATTATGTTTAGTTGTATACTATTTTGGGCGTAGTAGCTCTATTCTTGCTATTGGGGTTTATTGCATGTGATTATGTGGACTCTTATTAGCCTAAAGGATGATATTGACTTCATGCCTGGCTCGATGGTGGATTTCTTGTTGGTTATTTTATCTTACTCTTTTGCTTGCTTCTGATTATAATTGGTTAATTCAAATAATCACCATGTGTGTTTGTTATTCAAATAATTTGTTTTCATAACTTGTTATCCGCTGACTCTTCAGTATAATTATAATTTATTTAACTAAATTGTTATTCTATTTAATTTTTCAATCAATTTTTTTTCAAAACATACATTTTTAAAAAAAATTTAAAAAGAAATTATTGTTTGGAGGTTTGAGGACACAGATAGTTGATAATTACTCCTACTACAGGCAATCTTGTATATCTGTTTGGCTAGCATCGAGCCAATGCCCTTTTTCTCCTCAAGGGAGACTATCGGAAAAGGATCAAACCGATTACGGGTCCGGATTTATAATAATGCGCCCAAACTTGACTAATTATGCCCAAACTTGACTGAATATTCACTGAAATTATAATAGCAAACTGGATACAATGGGCAATCTACCGGTTGTTAAGGAACAACGGCGAATTCACCGGAAAGACTGGAACCAAACTACCGGTTGCTAAGGAACAACGGCGGATTTGGAAAAGTAACCGCTACAAACTAACTATAGTCTAGGAAAGCTTTGTAAAGGAAAGCAGTAAAGAAAGCTGTAAAGATACAAAGAATTAAAATTTGATAAAGGAATTTGGGGGTTGGATTGGTCTCTCTTGATTATGTGCATGGCATCCCCCATTTATAGCCGGAGCTTTGATAACCGCTCTCCGGCCGATTCCTTTGAACCGACTTTCGCCCTTTCCTCATCGGCTGCTTTAACTTCATTTCGGCCGAAATTACTTGCTCTTGAGATTTTCCCTTCGTCTGAATTTCTGCTTAGTCCCAATCGCCCATTTGTTGTTTTTCGGCCCAATCCATTTTGAGTCTATTTTCTTTGCAAACTCCTTTTCTGGCCCATTTTATATGGCCCAATCATTTTCTCTCAGCCCACTACTCTTGTGGCCGCCCCAACAGATGCCCTCCTTACTTGGGCGATTTTTCGTCTTTGAAAGAGCCCAAGTAATTTTCCCCCGTTACTCTTTGACGGTTATCTTCTTTTCTCGAGAAATCCTGTCATCATTACCCTATTTACATATACTGTCTTCTTCGAAGTAAACTGTCTTTCCCCTGCCCTTTTATATTCCTCTCTAATTTCTTCTCTGTTCATCTTCTCCGATGGATCCCCGTTCTATTCCCGTTCCTTCATCTGAAATTCTTAAGATTGAGAGTTCATTTGCCTCTCATTCTGCAGTTCGTTATCTTCCTGAAAATTTCAACTCCCTAGGCCCGCTAGGTATTCCTGAAGAAATTGACGAGTGTACTGTTCGTATTTTTGAAAACCGTTCTATACCATTGTATACTTCCTGGTTTTCCTCTCAACTTTTTGTTTCGTCCTTCACCAACTGGCCTTCGCCTTCTGCCGACTACGTGGCTTGGTACCGTCATCTCGAACCCCATTGTCGTGAGTCCTGGTCTAAATCCTATACCCATCGGTTGATTCTTCTTAGTACTCTGTCCTTTCTAATCGATCTTCGCCCTATTCAGGCGCTTCTGTGTTTCTGGAACTCCTCTGTAAACTGTTTTTGTTTCCCCTGGGGTATGATTGGGGTATGATGACTCCCACCATCCAGGATGTGAAACTCCTCCTGAGTCTTTCTGTCCGTGGGGATAATCTCGGCGTTGCCTCCGAATCTCATCCCAAAGAGAAGACTTCTGGCTTTCCTTCTTCTAACACTTTTCACAGTTGGATTGTTGATCATCAGAGTGACATTTCTTCGCCTGTTCTTCATCCTCAAGAACCACTGGCCTTTATGATGTATTTTCTGATCCGGTTCTTCTGGTGTACTCCTTCCAAAGAAGTTCTTCTCGAAACCTTTCCCTTAGCTTCTGCGATCCTTAATAAAGCAACTTTGCCGTTGGCCGATTTCTTCCTTACCCATCTGTATGCGGGTATATCGGCTATTGTTTCGGGTTGGGAGAAAGGTTTCTCGGATAAGGCTCGAGGCCCTCTATGGTTCCTTCACTTATAGCTGGTTTGGCATTTTCGTGATGTTTCTGGTTCCCCCCACACGATATTTGTCCTGATCATTTTGTTGGTCCTGATCTTCTGGGAACTTCCCTTCCTGTCATATCGATTCCGCACTGGATCAGCTACTTCTTAGGCCGAACTGCTGATCAATCCTTTTCTCAGTATCACTACCGGAAAGCCGATTTCGCCTGGGTAAAAGAAATTGCAACTGCCCCCTTTTGGTACTCTTCTTCCCGTAGCTCTTGCTCAAATTTGGAACCGATGCATTCTTTCCCGTCCTATCTTCAATGGTTCCACGGCTCTACCTAATGCTGCCATTCCTTTTGAGGTCTACAATCCTCATTTGGTCAGCCGCCAGTTTGGCTTCGGCCAGGATTTAGTAGAGGCTTATCGGGTTGATAAGCGACTTACTCCTTCCTCCAGCCGCCGACAATGTTCCTCTCATCATCGGCGTTTAATTGATTTTGATGTGCCGAAGTTCCTTGTTCATCCTGGAGTTTCTACATCTCGTTTTCGGCTTTGGTAGGACGGCGTTGCTCGTACCTTCTTTAGCGCCGACCTCAATCCACTCCTGCAGCGAAGTGGTTTCTCCCCTATTTTGTCTTTCTCTTCTTATCCTCTGTCTTCGCCAGGCTCCACTCCTCAGCGGACTCTTGGTTCGCCTTCTTCTTCTCGTCCGGGTATGTTTCTTTCTTGATTGTTTTTCTCCTTCTCATCTTATATTTCTTATTACTTATTCGACTGTCATTCTTGAACCTAGGTGCCTCTTGTCCTTCTACCTCAGACCCTGGCCGAAAAAGGCTCATTTCTCCTTCGGCCTCTCTTGCTAATTCCCTTCCTCCTACCAAGACTCGGAAGCGTTCTTCTCGCTCGCCTCTTGACAGGATCCCTGCTACTCGTTTTATGGTTCGTTGCTTTCTCTTTCTTCCTCTTATCTCTTCTTTGTATACTTTTTTTATTTTTTTTCGACTAACCTTTTTCTTTTATTTTCTTTGTGTCAGGTTTCTACTGCTCTACCGTCGTCCACAATTTCCCCTGTTTTGACCGCGGCTTCGGATCCCCTCATTATTGAGCCCCGTGTGTCGACTGATGGTACTGATTCGGCTGCTTCTACTGGTCCTTCTTCGGCCGAACCTCAAAGACTGGTCCAGGGCCCTGCTCCGACCGATCCTATTATTTCTTCTTCGATTGACCCTATTCAACCAGCTGGGGGTCCTACTGTACTTCCATCTCCGGCTGTTTTGAGATCTCTTGACCCTACTCCTGGTGGTACGACTGTTGATGATGCTTCTGCCGATCCGGTCCCTTTATCTCCATTTCCTGATCGGCATGTATTGGATGAGTTCTTCTCTCTTGTTTCTTCGGCTTCTCTCCCGTCAGACCCTTCGGCCCATCTTGGAGATTGTCTGGGCCGATTGTGTAACTTGATTGCTAGGCAATCTGACGTGGAATTTGTTAATCCGAAACCGATCCTCCTTCTTTTGTCTCATCCTGACCAACACTTTCATGAAGAGATGGTTTCTTTGAATTTGAATGGCCCTCTTCAGACGATTATGAAATCCGTCCTCTCTTTAGATCAAGAACTTAGAGCTCACTTAGTGATGCGAAACAAACTTGCCGCAGAACGTGAAGCTGCGGCTACCTCTCAAGACATCTTTAACAATTACTCAGTGGAGTATCGAGCTCAAATGGACATCATTTCTGAAACGGAATCCCAGGAACATAAGTATACCGAGGACCTTTCTTCGATCCGTTTAGAAATAACCAAACTTCAACAGAAGGAGCAGGAGTTGAAGTTGGCTTTGGACCAAACTAGGCAAAAATCGGATGACTTGAAACGATAGATAAAATTTCTCCATCAATCGGCCGAAGCTCCTAAAGCAAAGGTCTTGGATTCTCACCAGGATGCTTCCTACCTGGCCATGCGGTCCAGTTTCAATGATTACATACTTGGTACTTTCCAAGAAAAATGGGCCGATACTCAGTCTCTAGTCGGCCATCCTTATTCGGCTATTAAAAGTCTTGGTGGGAAAAGCATTATTCATGTCCTTTCTCCTCCGACTTTATTTCCTTTAGACCCATCAGAGATGGAAACTTCTTCGTCAAACGATGCTCCTTCTTCTTCGAGAGCCCCTGCAGGTATTTTATCCTCTTTTTTTTTTGTAATTTGTTTATTCCTTATGTCCTCTTAGTTCATCACTCCTTTTATTTTGCTTGCCCAGGGAAATCCCTGGTGTTCCCTTCCAGTCACTGAATTCTCTGGCGCCTTCCGAGCCTGTCGGCGCTGATTTGGCCACTGATCGTCCCTCGTCCAGCAACCTTCCTCGCCCTTCCTTCGCTGTAGACCCGGATCCGATGGTGCCCTCCACTAATCCTTCAATTGGCGCCTTGCAAGGCTTGGACGACAATATTCACTTTGATGACAGCGAGGATCATTAGTTCCTTTTTTTACTTATTTTGTATATGGGTTGTTGTCTTATTAACTTTGTTACTGACTTGCCCCTTTTTGGATGAGAATTTCGGCTGTTTTTGCTAGCTGTAGTCGGCCATTTCCCTTTTTGTGAGTTGTATCATGTACTTTTGGATTTGTATCTTTTCTTTCTGCAATACGATTCGTATCTTATCAAACTCCAATAATTTGCGGTCTTCTTTATTACTGATTTCTGAATGTTAGCAGCTTTTATCGGGAATCAGCTGTAACGACTTCCCATAAATAACTTTTAACATTGATCGTTTCTTCTGCCGAGTATTTATCTTCCTCCTATAAATACTCGGCTTTACTGATGCTTATCCACCACTTCTTCACTTTTTCCTTTTAGCCAAATGATTTCTCTTTTTTCTTTGCTCGACCCTCTGTCTCTGGTGCCCCCATGGTTTCTGATAGATACCTTCATGCAAGGATTTCCAGATGTGGTACGAAAACATTTTGCCTATGTGACACGAGTTCAGCTAACATCCTTTTTACCGTGTTCGTATGGGCGAGGATCTTTGCTTGTTTTTCCAAATGAAGGTCTCGACAGCTATGCGGACATGACTCCTTTCTACTTTGCGGTTGCATATCCCGTCGTACCTTATCTAATGGGCAACCCACTTCTCTTAGTGGTTCCTCCATTTTTCTTTTCCTTCCACCGCTTTGGGTGACTGCCTCGTTGTACCCCTCCTGCTTCCGTCTAAGGTCGTGCGGAGGCTGTACTCGAATTTGACTTCTACCTCTGGGACGTTGTACCATTCGTTTTAGCATTCCAAGAGGTTGAGGCTCGTGGTTGGGTTAACCGGCGCTGCTGTTTTGGAATAAGCGGTCTCGCCTCCGCTTTTGGTACCGCCGATATCTCTAGGCGGCATTTGTACAAGGTTGGGTTATTTAACATAATCCTCCAGTTCCTTTTCTTAGGACCTTTCGCTTGTATATGCCTGCATAGAATAGGACGTTTCCCTTGTATATTGTAATTTCGGACTATCGACGCCGCTTTCGGCCGAAGTAGCTCCTCTTTGTAGTGTTCGTCCATGCAATAAAATCTTTACTTTCTGTTTGCTTGATGTTTAATCCCAAACTGAAGCATAATACTTCTTCATATATCTCGCATTTACTGGATTTGACATTTGTTCTCCATTTTCGTCCACCAATATTTGAGAGGGTCTTCCCAAACCCTGGGGTTTCGCCCTAGGCCAAGTCGACTTACCGGCACCGGACTACCTTTAGGAATGAAGTAGCCTCCTACCACCACATCCTCCACCGATACATGAGGGAGATTAAAGGGAGCTACAGGATGAAGCCTGAGTGATTCTTTAGCACAAGCTTTGATGTAGTTTAATTTGGGTATGTCTGATTCTTGGACCAACCTATTCTTACCAACAACTTGATCCAATTCCTTGTATGCGTTCTCCAGAATGTCTGGTTGATTGATCATTTCGGCTAGAGACCACTCTACTACACTTGATGGATTGTCGATTGTGGCTAACAGCATTTCCTATCATTTTGTGAATTCAAATGAAATGAAATGAAATTAAAGGAATTTATGAACCAGATTATTTATTTATGTATGTACTTTTGCAGGAATAACAAATGAGGGGAAAAAGGACTCACATTAATCTGTGCTTTGATCTCTTGACTTGTTAATAAGGGACCATTTTTAGGGTCCTTGAGGTTAATCATCTTGTCAAGGATGTCCTCTTCGTCCTTCTTGACCCCTTTTTGCCACAATTCAATCCTTTGATCAATTTCAAAATCTTGGTATTTTCTCATAGTAGAGACAGCTTCAAGAATGGCCTGCTTGTGCCCATCAAAATCAAACACCTCTAACCAAGGAATGAAATCGGCAATGGGAAACCCATACACATATGATAGCTCGGATCCCGGGCCTCCACTCTTCGTTTGAATACCGAAATACCTTCTGTTGAAAACCATTTTCTTGATCACATTGCCACAGTAATGTTGGGCTGCACTTCTCACGTCCACTAGCCCATTTTTGAGTGGGGTTTGGCAGTGGTAATACACGCACCGTACAAGTTCATCAGCCTCTTCACATCTTTTATCAAGGAGCTTTCGGTGCATAGATGATGAGAGCACTTCGGATACAAGAACCCTTTTCATCTTCTTCCATTGATCGCCATATGGTGAAAGGATCGTGTATAGGTAGCCATTCGTAATCAGTTTCGCAGAGATTGCATGGCGAAAACTGCATCATGCTTCTTTAAGAAGTCACAAGCAAGTTCAGGAGAGGTGACGGGGATGATGATGGAATTCCCAAGGCGAAAACAGGCTATCTCAGTTTTCATATGATGCATGGTTTTTTCGATCCAGATATGTTGGCTTATTGAAGATCATTTGAGGGAGGCAACCGATGACAGGGTAAGCTGCTGGTCCCGGAGGCAGGGGAGGAATAGTGCTGTTTCTTCTGAGTCGGCGGCTAAGCCATTTGCAAGAGATTATTATGGTGGCAAAACTTAATCATCCTACCAAGCATGGTAGAGAGGAAATTAATTTGCTCGACATTTCTTCTTTTTCTTTTTTTAAAGTTTTAATGCACTTGTATTTTGCTTCACTAAACAATGAGTATATATAGGCATTAATATGCATGGTTAGGCATTTAATATAAATATTTCTGTTATTAATCTCAATGTTTTATGTTGGTTAATAGTAGGGGCCACAGGAAGCGGATAGTGTGCAGTGCACGTATATATTATCCTGCAGACTGAGGACTTTTTTATGTGATGGACAAGATGATTTATGTGATGGAGTGATGGTTTATACGATGATCGGGTAATTGCATCTTAAAAACACTCTCATACATCACATAAGTATACCCTCCCATCATGACTACACCTGTCGTCGGTACCCCAGACTATACACTAACTTAATTGGGGCCATAGGCTTGGCCGGCAACATTTTTAAAGTCCAACATATTTTTTCTATTACAAATTTAGGCCATTACAAAATCGTTGCTAAAATTCGTATCTATTTTTGTGTAAGAGAATTGATGGAAATAAACATTGAATAGGTTGTTTCTATCTAACATTCTTCTTCTTTTTCTTTTTTTTTTTTTTTTTTTTTGCTTTCTTTGTTTTTTATCTATCTTTGTATAAGAGAGTGATTGAATCCGTAGGATTGACGAATCTGATGACAATTTGTGGTGATGAATGAGAGTGTCTGCAAGTGGTAATGAATGAATTCCTGCAATGTCGCGGGACGGGCGCCCCATTATTTATTTATTTAAATTTACTTTTATCGTTATTATTATTACTAGCAACATGTGGGATTGTCAATTGTTCATTGCTTCTCCAGCATAACGAGATGTGTCATTTGTCCTTCCCAACAGCACTATCTGTGGGGAAAAAACTCATTTAGTCCTATATGTTTTTTCAATTTCCAAAATCATCCCACAAATATCAAATTAGATGAATTTGTTCATTAACTATCATAATCATTACCGAACCCATTCATGAACCCTGTTTTTCCACAAATCATAGCCGAACTCGTTCATTAACTACCGTACGTAATGAAGGATGGGCTCGGCAATGATTAAGGTAATTAATGGACGGGTTCGACGATGATTTGCAAAGAAACCGGATTCATGGACGGGTTCGGCGCTGATGATTAGGGTAGTTAATGGACGGATTCGTCTAATTCGATATTTATGAAATGGTTTCGGAAATTGAAAAAACTTATGGACTAAATAGGTTTTTTTCCCCACTATTTGTTGTCAAAAGTTGTGCCCAATTATCTACACAATAATATAAGTGCAATATATCCCAACAATTTTCTCCTTTACGGAGATGTTCGGACCAATACAATGACAGGAAAAATCAAATTACATAATACAGCAAGAATAATCACAACACATGGAAATGATTAACAGGAATATCGGACATGCATTCAACAGTTATCCAAGTTATAATTAAGTTTATCCCCACACACATGCATCAAGCAAATGGATAAAAAAAAAAAAAAAAAAAAAAAAAAAAAAAAAAAACACCATTGGTCCCATAAGTTTTCCCAATTTCGATTTCAGTCCCATATTAATTTCATTAACACAATCAATCCATTATGTTTGCTAATTTTTGCATAATCCATCCCAAACCCCTTAATGATGCATTTCTGCTGATGTGGCGCCGCGTAAGTTTGACTAATTGTGGCGCCATTGGTCCCATAAGTTGCTAATTGTGGCGCCATTGATCCCATAAGTTTGCTTAATCCGGTGCCACGTCAGCAGAAATGCGTCATTAAGGGGTTTGGGATGGATTATGCAAAAATTAGCAAACATAATGGATTGATTGTGTTAATGAAATTAATATGGGACTGAAATCGAAATTGGGGAAACTTATGGGACCAATGATGTTTTTTTTCCTCAATCAAATAGTTCATCAAGCATTAAAATAAATTGTTTCACCAATCAGCAGGGAATGATTATCAACACAGCAACAACATCATCTAGTTACGAACTCATCATCATCATTAAAATAAAGTGTTTCTCCCCTTTTTCGACTGATCAATCATCCACAAACTCATCATCATCAGACATCAGTAGTTGGATCCATAGCAATAGCTTTCTCTTCAGGGATATATGATGAGCAACATTATGAATAGAAAACTGTATATCAACCCATTTTGAAAGCTTAACCTTTTTTATTTATTTTTTATTTCAGTCCAACGTAATCCTGGAAAGGCTAATTCTTCCTATCATAAAATCAAGACTCCATCATTGCAAAAAATTCATCTTTCGGTATTTTTTTCAACATTCAAGTTTGTAAATTTAAAAATAAATAAATAAATAAAAATAAAATAAAATAAAATCGATCCCAACCATTGTTATTATTTAAGAATCACACAATTATTGTTGTTTCAAAATTTCCTCACACTCACAGACTATGAATGGCATGACGGAAGAGCAAATACCTTATTCAAATATATTATTTTGACTTTTGGCATCGGTTCTTTTTTTTTTAATTTAATTGTATTGAATTTTGATTTGGTAGTATAATAAAAATTCATTGCTTGCTTAGTTTATTTTTGTTCTTTTTGTGGTGATTGAGTTTTTTTAATACTTTTATGTTTCATTGTATACAGTTTGCAAATCATATAAAATTGCAATAAACAAGTTTAGATTTAACTCATTTCAAGTTACAGTTATGTTTCAAACGTGATTGGCCAATATACGATCATTTTCTAAAGACAAAATTTACGAAGGATGTTGAGGAATTTTATTTTAGACGAAAAAAGATTGAATTGAACGAGAAAATGGATTCATGAGAACTACCAAAATATATTTTAAATTGGGGGCATTATGGTCTATTCATGCAAGGTGACAATCTGAAATTCTCAATATAACCAAATGCAATAATCTTAAAATACCAGAAAATAAGATTTCCGGTAATCTTACATGCGCAGATTCGCATTCCCATTGTTAATGTAAAATCCGTCAAACCAAATGAACCCTTAGTCTAAAGGATGATATTGAATTGTTGTCTGTCTTGATGTTGGTCTTCTCGCTGCAGGTTATTTGGGAAAAAAGTCAATATGATCCCACAACTTTCGTGTGTTTCTCAAATGGTCCCATAATTGTGCACTTCACTTAATCCTCGCAATCTCTTTTTTTTTTTTTTGCTTGTAATTGGTTAATTCAAATAAGCACCCTGTGTGTTTGTTATTCAAATAATACTATGTTTTCATAATTACTACCCACTAACTCTCAAACAACATCAGTATAATTATAATTTATTTAATTAAACTATTATTCTATTTAATTTTTTGAATCAATTTTTTAAGAAAAAATACGTTTAAAAAAAACATTATTTTTTGGAGATTTGAGGACAGATAGTTGATAATTACTCCTACTACAGACAATCTGAAGGGGCAAAGTAATTCGACTGATGTATGCATACTTATTAATCAATAAACTATTTCATGAACATTTGTTATATATAAAAACCTAATTAAGATAATGAGAATTTATATATTTAAAAAACATTAAAAATAAAAATAAAAATAAAATCATGATTTCAATTAACACATTATTGTCGACATGTTTACATGATGGCCTAATTCATTTTGTGTGGTTGACAAGCAAATGCTTGAGAATAATAAAAACTAGTAGCTAGGGGGTGATGTGGCTATATATGGGGCAGGTTAGGTGGATTATTATATAAGGATTTGTGGTTAAACAGAACCTAAAATTAGACATCCTAAAATCTATGTAACCATATGGGAGGTCCAAGACGATCGGCTCTAGTTTGATTGACTAGATGACTTGACAAGAGACAAGTCATGTACCCAATTTATTTACTATAATAATATTTGGGAAACTTTGCTGCACACTCTTTCATGGATATTATATGATGTTGGCGTTACAAAAATGAGGCAATGATATTTGTCATGGTTTGTCGACTGGTTACGTTGTAATGCCCTGATAATGAAATAACAACCCATTTCATCAATCTTGTATATCTGTGGTTGACTATTTAGTTCATAATAATTACTAAATTCGCCACCCAAGTACATGGATCTAATGGATTTGGTCCAATGCGTTACGAGTTAATTTAAGTTTACAAATATTAAGTGACTTATGGACACAAAAATAATTTGAGACAAGCAAAATAAAAATTAAAGGACACGGGATATGTTTACGCAGTTCACGAAACAATGTGTTAGGCTACGTCTGCGGGCAGTCAAATCAGGTATTTTTCACTATCAATGTGAAGATAAAGAAGTTACAAGATTCTCACACACACCCTTCCTCACAAGCATTCTTGTATATCCCAACAATTTGCCTTTTTCCTTTCACACTACAAAGATGCTGACAACAACAAAGGTTGTTGCGGAAGTGTACCCAAATTAGCCAAATGTAGAAAAATAAACAAACACAGAGAATTTACGTGGTTCGGTCAAATCGACCTACATCCACAGGCAAAAGGAGAAACAAATTTTCACTATGAGGGGAAATATTACAAAAGGGTTTGGACAATAATTTCCCGACCCACAAAACCCACTCAACAAATGTAGACTCCTCACACAAGGAAAGCCTACCAAAACACCTAAGACTCTATGGGCCAAATCTCTCAATTTGCCCACTATTTAAGAGCAGAAGACTAATGCTTTATCTGCCTTTCTCTCTTGTGTTGGTGTATTTTCCTTCAGAAGTAATGCCTATATTTATAGGCAAAATAGCAGACGGGGTTTCTGCAATCATCAATGTGGGATGGCTGTCATCATTAATGCTTCACCTAAAAATGTGTATGCCCATACCCCAAGTGGGAGGCACCACACCCAACAAATCTCCACCTTGGTGCATCCCAGGTAAAGTTGAATACTGAGTAAGCTCCACCTTGATCTCAACTTCTCCTGAAAACAGATGTACCTAAATCATGCACACAAATGTGCCAAACGGTACTCCAACTCTTCTTTTGCCTCCAAATTTCCCACCATGGGAAAACAAAATGCCTCGAAGAGGCAATCAACAGCTCAAAACATTTAGCAAGTCCAAGCAATGTCGAAACTTGCTATGAGGTACAGGCTTAGTGAACATATCTGCAGGATTATCTGCCGTGGCAATCTTCTGCACTTTGACCCTCGATTCCGATCTCAGAAAATGATATCTCACGTCAATGTGTTTGGTTCTCTCATGATGAACATGATCCTTAGCCAAACATATTGCACTGAGGTTATCACAAAACACAACTGCTTGATCTTGATGTAGACCAAGATCGCCAACTAGTCCTTTTAACCAAATTCCCTCTTTGGCAGCCTCTGTCAACACCATGTATTCTGCCTCCATGGTAGACAGTGTTACTGTAGCCTGCAAAGTTGCTTTCCAACTAACGACAGAGCCTCCAAAAGTGAAAACATAACCAGTCATTGATCTCCTACTATCCACATCTCCAGCATAATCAGAATCAGAATACCCAACCACCGAACACTGCAAATCGCCTCCATAAATGAGACCAACATCAGATATACCTCTCAAATAGCGAAAGATTCGCTTCACAGCAAGCCAATGCTCTTTTCCTGGGTTCGCCATGAATCGGCTAACCACGCTGACTGCATGTGCCAAATCAGGTCTAGTGCAAACCATGGCATACATTAAGTTGCCCACTGCACTAGAATATAGAACCATTGCCATATACTCCTTCTCAGCTTCAGATTTAGGTGCAAAGGTAGATGAGGGTTGTGTATTAGTAGCACATGGAGTATTCAAAGGTTTCGCCGAAGACATTCCAAACTTTGACAGAACCTTCTGGATATAGCTTTTCTGTGACAAGAAAAGCTTCTTCTGATCTCTATCTCGATAGATCTCCATCCCCAGAATTTTCTGTGCTGCACCCAAATCCTTCATGTCGAACTCTGCACTTAGTAGACCCTTCAATTTCTGAATATCGGCCTTGTTCCGTGCAGCAATGATCATATCATCTACATACAGAAGCAAATAGATGATCGAACCATCTTCCAACTTCTTGTGATAAACATAACAATCATATGGACTTCTGTTGTAGCCAAGCTCAACCATATAGCTATCAAATCTTTTGTACCACTGTCTTGGAGATTGCTTCAGACCATATAATGGTCTCTTCAATTTGCAAACATGGTTTTCTTTTCCTGGTACAAAAAAACCTTCAGGCTGAGACATATAGATCTCCTCCTCCAATTCCCCATGAAGAAAGGTTGTCTTCACATCTAGTTGTTCGAGCTCCAGATCCTGATGCGCTATCATAGCCAACAGGACACGAATGGAAGTGTGTCTGACCACAGGTGAGAAAATCTCGTTGTAATCAACTCCTTCCCTATGAGTAAATCCTCTAGAAACTAGTCGTGCTTTATATCGTATGCGCTCAGCTGGTGAAACACCTTCCTTTCTTTTGAAGATCCATTTGCAAGTAACAATCTTCCTTTCAGGTGGTTGTTTGACTAGCTCCCAAGTGTCGTTCTTATGTAACGACTCCATTTCATCTCCCATTGCAGCAAGCCACTGGACAGACTCGCCACATGATATGGCTTCTTTGTAAGTGGAGGGCTCAGAATAATTCAAATCTTCAGCTGTTTGTAGAGCATAGCAGACAAAATCTTGATATCTGCTAGGAGGTTGGACTCCTACCCTTCTAGCACGATCATAAGCAATTCCTTGCTTCTGCACATCAGTTGAACTCGATGGTAGGTTGGTTTCAGGTGGCTCAACTTTGGTTGATTGATTGGAATCTAAATGCACTTCCTGCTCTTGCTCAACCTCTCGTTGTTCATCTGAATCATCAGGTGAAAGTTGAAGCTCCACCTTAATGTCAGCACCCGAATTTTCTGAGACATTCACCACCTTCGTAGGCAGATTGAGGATAGAATTCTCGTCAAACACCACACTTCTGCTCAATATAACTCTTTTCTCAGAAGGTGACCAAATTCTGAATCCTTTGACTCCATCTCCATACCCTACGAAAACGCCCTTCTTTGCTCTAGGCTCCAGTTTTCCCTTGCTTACGTGATAATAAGCCGCACATCCAAAAGATTTCAAATTCGAGTAATCATAGGAATTACCCAACCAAACCTCATAAGGAATCCGACAATCAATTCCTGTATGAGGTCCCCAATTGATCAGAAACCAAGCAGTGTTAACTGCTTCTGCCCAAAAGCTCCTTGGCAATCCAGAATTTGAGAGCATGCGGCGTGCCCTCTCTAAAAGCGTCTGATTCGTACGCTCTGCTACTCCATTTTGCTGTGGAGTGTTCCTGACTGTGTGATGCCGTGCAATCCATTGTTCTTGCAGAACTCATTGAATTCTCTCGAACAGAATTCCAGACCATTATCAGTTCGAAGCCTTTTAATCTTCTTGTTGGTCTGGTTCTCTACCAACGCCTTCCACTGCTTGAATCTCAAGAAAGCTTCACCCTTTTCCTTCATCATGATTACCCAAGTCATCCTTGAATAATCATCGATAATGGACAAAAAATATCTACTGCCTCCAAGCGACTCAACTCGTGAAGGACCCTAACAGTCAGAATGAATGTAATCCAATGTCGACTTTGTTCTGTGAGTTGCCTTTCCAAATTTGGTACGACGTAATTTACCAAATGTGCAGTGCTCACAGAACCCGAACTCAGCTAACTTGTGACCTTCAAGAAGACCACGACTTGACAGGATCCGCATTCCCCTCTGACTCATATGCCCAAGTCTAATATGCCATAGCTTGGACATATCCGAAGTATCAGCAACAGCAGCTATAGAATCTACTACACTAGATCCCTGCACAACATACAGAGATCCATGCAAGACTCCTTTCAAGACCACGAACGATCCCTTCATGATGTAGAGTTCTCCATGCTCCCTTTCGTATCTGAAACCCTTATTGTCAAGGACTCTTAAGGATATCAGATTCTTCTTCAGCTTTGGAACATGTCTGACATCGTGCAGAGTTGCAATTTCACCGGCATGTGTTCTAAGCTTGATAGAACCAATCCCAGCTGTCTTACAGACAGAATCATTTGCCATAAAAATATTTCCTCCATCGACTAGTTCGTAGCTCGAAAACCACTCTTTGTTAGGACACATGTGGTATGATGCTCCAGAATCAAGAACCCATACATCATCTTGCGATGGTTGCACGCTTTTCACCAAAGCCAAATGATCCTCTGGATCTGTATCGCCGTTGACCGCAACAGAGACAGACTCTTGTTGCGTTTCCTGTTGTTGCTTCTTCATCATCTTGGGACACTGGGTTTTCCAATGCCCTTTCTCTTTACAATAGTTGCAGACATCACCTGGCTTGGGACCTTTAACAAAAGACTTTTTCTTCTTCTGTTTTACAGATTTTTCATGTCCCTTACCACTGCTAACAACAAGCCCAGCAGCCTGATCATCTACATTACTCGAAGATGGCTTATGGCGTAATTCCCTACTATGCAGAGCAGCACGTACATCTTCTAAACTGACAGTATCTTTACCAACTATACATGATTGTACAAAATTTTCAAATGATAGTGGTAAAGATACTAATAATATTAATGCAGCATCTTCATCTTCGATAACCACATCAATATTACGCAACTCCAGCGAGATAGTATTTAATCTATCAAGATGGTCTCGAAGAGATGTATCTTCCTGCATCCGTAGGCTGAACAAACGTTGCTTTAGTAGCATTTTATTGGTTAAAGACTTCGTCATGTAAAGACTTTCGAGTTTTAACCATAAACCAGACGCCTTTGTCTCCGTTGCAACTTCGGTAATGACATCATCTTCCAATCACAGTAAGATGGTTGAATGAGCCTTCTCCTTCAGGCTCACGATCTCAGCATTATCTGAATCTATCTTTTCTTTTAATGGAGCCCACAAGCCTTGTTGCTTTAACAAAGCCCGCATTTTGATTTGCCATAGGCTAAAACTATTTCTCCCCGTGAACTTATCAACCTTAATATTTATGGACGACATTTTGCTAACAAGAGGCACAAACAAGGCTCACAAAAGGGTAGCTTAACCGAGATGCGTTTCTTATGTGGAAGATCAGATTAACTGCGACCACATAGCATACTACGCAATCAGGGCTCTGATACCAGTTTGTTGCATACCCAAATTAGCCAAATGTAGCAAAATAAACAGACACAGAGAATTTACGTGGTTCGGCCAAATCGACCTACGTCCACACGCAAAAGGAGAAACAAATTTTCACTGTGAGGGGAAATATTAAAAAAGGGTTTGGACAATAATTTCCCGACCCACAAAACCCACTCAACAAATGTAGGCTCCTCACACAAGGAAAGCCTACCAAAACACCTAAGACTCTATGGGCCATATCTCTCAATTTGCCCACTATTTAAGAGCAGAAGACTGATGCTTTATCTGTCTTTCTCTCTTGTGTTGGTGTATTTTCCTTCAGAAGTAATGCATGTATTTATAGGCAAAATAGCAGACGGGGTTTCTGCAATCATCAATGTGGGATGGCTGTCATCATTAATGCTTCACCTAAAAACGTGTCTGCCCATACCCCAAGTGGGAGGCACCACACCCAACAAAGGTGTATAAATATTTGCACATGGGTATCATGGGATATCATGTAATAACCACAAAATGATATGGAATTAAGTCTCGATAATCCTGGCGTTATTCTTGCAAGATCACTCCATCAATATGTCATCATCTTGGAATTAATCTGCAATATCTCTCATGATCTCGAATAGTTAATCTGCAATATCTCCCATGATCTCAAAATATGCCTCATAATTAACACATTGACCTCTTAATGAATTTGATTAGTCCCTTAATGAGTATATGAGAAAATAGTCAAAGTAGTTCGTTATCTTTACATTTCTTGCGGATTCGTCATATATATACATTCTTGAATCTATTTATTAAAGTATGCAGGAAATTCTTTTTGTTTAACATATATGTAAGATGCTGCTACATTTCTCAAACATGCCTGTCTGAGAATTAAAACTATACATTAGTTGTTATCATACATATATCATCCTATTATATTGTTGGCTAATAAATGTGCACACGGCTTTCTCAGTTGCTTTGAAGATAAATTTGCGGTGCTAACCGTGGTGTCACATGTGCAACCAGTGGCTTTTTCATTAGCAAACTGCCATTCTCACATTCGAGTAAGTCGAGGGTTGGAGACGACCCTGGGGGTGCCTTCCAATAAAACCCCTGAATAAGCCTACCAAGAAGCATGGTTGTTATCGTCAAGCCTAGCAATACCCCCGGACAGCCTCGTCTTCCAGTACTAAATGATAAAAGGCGTAGTTCATGATCAATGAGCGTGATCTCCTTCGTGCACTGATGATTCTCAACCATGTGACGCTCAGGGTTATATTTGAGGGGGTCTTCCCAAACCCTAGGGTTGCGCCCTAGGCCAAGACGACTTACCAGCACCTGACTGCCTTTCGGGATAAAGTAGCCTCCTACCACCACATCCTCTACCGCTACATGAGGGAGATTGAAGGCAGCTACAGGGTGAAGTCTGAATGATTCTTTAACACAAGCTTTGATGTAGTTTAATTTGGGTATGTCTGATTCTTGGACCAACCTATTCTTACCAACAACTTGATCCAATTCCTTGTATGCCTTATCCAGAATGTCTGGTTCATTGATCATTTCGGCTAGAGACCACTCCACTGCATCAATTGTGGCTAACAGCAGTTCCTGTCAGCATTAGAGTCGAATAAAAATAAGCTAAATGAGAATCAGAAAACATCTGATATACTTTTTAAAGATAAATTTGTACTGAGACATATACCGGTAAAAGTATTCCGCGGTAGTAAATGAGGAATGAAAGACCAAAATAATCAAATAACTTACATTTAATTCCATAATCAACCAAAATCTACTTGAATTTCTCAATCAGTCCTATAACTACACTAATGACGATCCATTATATATGTCCTCCATGTCATGAATGACAATTAGTATAAAATCTAATACTTATTTGGTCGCATAACTTATCTCTAATCTATTGGACCAAATTGGCATTATGTGTATAACTTATGGGACCAAATGGGTATTGCGTTTCGCACTAATTATCATTAGCATTTTTTAAGACTGAATTGGTCGTCGCTAGGTAAGTTATACGCCCGATTGAGAAATTCAAATATATTTTGAATGATTTTCGAATTAAGAATAATTTACAGGACAATTTTGGTCTTTATCGCAGTAAAATATATAACTAAAATAATCAAGCCAACATATATGATAAAATTCAAGGAATTTATCTACGTTTGCATAAAGTAAAACAAAGGGAATGAAAGAACTCACATTAATTTGTGCCTTGATCTCTTGCTTTGTTAATAAGGGTTTATTTTGAGGGTTCTTGAGGTTAATCATCTTATCAAGGATGTCCTCTACAGACATCCTAATCCCTTGTTGCCACAATTCAATCCTTTTATCAATTTCAAAATCTTGATACTTTTTCATAGTACGCAAAGCATCAAGAATAATCTTCTTGTGCCCATCAAAATCAAACCCCTCCAACCATGGAATGAAATCTGCAATCCCAAATCCATACACATACGAAAGGACTGTGAACATCGCGTCAATGTGTTCTTCATCTTCAACTCCCGGGCTACCATTCCTCGTTTGCTTACCAAAATACCTTTTGTTAAAAACGATTTTCTTGATCACATTACCACAGTAATGTTGCGCTACACTTCTCACATTCACAAGCCCATTATTATGTGAGCTTTGGCATTGGTTGAACACAAATCTTACAAGTTCATGAGCTTCTTCACATCTTTTGTCATGGAGTTGGTTGTGCATAGATGGCGAAAGCACTTCAGATACAAGAACTCTCTTCATCTTCTTCCATTGATCACCGTACGGCGAATGAACTGTCCCTAGGTAGCCATTTGAAACCAGTTTTGCTGAGATTGCATTTGGCCGCGAGGTGAAAATTGCATCATGCTTCTTTAAGAACTCACAAGCTAGTTCAGGAGAGGCGACGGGGATAATGATGGAGTTCCCAAGGCGCAAACAGGCAATCTCGGTCTTGATATCTTGCATGATTTTATGGATCCATCGATATGGTGGTTTATTGATGATCATGTGAGGGAGGCAGCCCATGATAGGGTAACCTAATGGTCCTGGAGGCAGAGGAGGAGTTGCGTTGTTTCTCTCGAGTCGACGGCTAAGCCATTTGTAAGTGATTATGGTGGCAAAACATAGTAATAATGTTAGAAAGCATGGTAGAGGCCAAACTAATTGGCTCAGCATTTTTATTTGGTTTTCTATGGTTGAAACTGGAAATGAATTTATATTTTTCTTCACTACACAATGAACTATCTATATGCATGTGGTGTTGGCACTAAATCCAAGTTTTTATTCTTTTCATAGTAAACTTAAACACTATATAGCTAGTAGTACGTACTATTTAGAAATATTAAAAAAAAAATAAAGAATGGAGTTAATTGCATACTACTATTATATAGCACTAGCTAGGCGCCTTCAGTTTCAACAACCTGCATATATGCGTGTATGATTCCTACTTTGGGCATTTAATGATTGATAAACTCACTGGTTGTACATGTGACACCTTACCTCGTTTAGAATAACCAGATTAAAAGCCTAATGTTATGTTTGATTGGTCTTACCAAAAAATTTTATTAGCCTTTTTTCATTAGCCTTTAACAAGACAAGAGGTTAATAAAACTCGACCAATCAAAATGCGGCCTAAAATTTTGTAACGGTTTTGTGACTGAAAGCATGCGATGGAATGAAATTTTCCCTACTTGTGATGGAATTTTGCAACAAGTTTCAAGTTAAGACTGGATATTTGTAACAAATCCTCATTCCACAGCAAAAAATCCAATTTTTCTTCTTTTCTGTGAGAAATTTTTCTATCCCCAAAACACCATATGGTTTCCATTGGCTATGAAAAGTCGCACCGCACCATTACAATGCAATGTCTACAACGAAAACCCAATTTAACCAAATATATCCACTCAATATATATATATATATATATAGACACACATGAGCTTGATGGTATGAGCCGTAGTAGGGAGGGTAGTTGTGTACCGTGATGGATCTAGAAATTTTTGTCGATTTAAGAAACGCACCCACTGGCTTAAATATAAATCCGCCCCTAATTGTGCACGCTATCTTGATTGACAGATAAATGCTTGTTAGTGTCCTAATGGAATACAATTGTGGGATATCATTATATTACCAATGGCATACCTTATTTTGCATTTCAAAAAGAAAGATTAAATTTTTATGGCATATATAATATTGAGGATATGTCGCAAATTGTTAATTTGCCACAAATCTGCACGCCTTGCCGAAATCCGTCACAGCATTGTTGCAACACGTGCAGCATCGGCGGATCGAGGAATTTTTTTAAGTGGTATCACAAAAGTGATGGAAACTATGTTGAAATTAAGGATAATAGTCAAAATACAAAAACTATTGAAAAAGACCAGGTTCTAATTGATTATAGTAGTATCACCACAAAAAATTCGGCAGTTGCACAAAGCCAAATCAAGCTAAATTTAAAATTATTTTTAATTTAAAATAACAATTTTATTATTTTGAGTGGTATCCCGTGCTACCGTAAAAGTCTTAATACATCCGCCCCTACCTGCAGGGTCAAACTCTAAACTTTAATTTCAGGGTTTATCAAGCTATGTGTCCTTATGAATGAGTTCCTTTAAATTATTTCCGCCTTGGAACTTGGAAGTGACTAATAGTGTAAAAACAAAATGTACTCCCTCCGTCCCAGCTCAAACGTCTCTTGTTTGATTTTTTAACACTTTTCATTGTTCAACTCTTACTCAATAAATATTGTAGGTATATACTGTATTTGGAAAAAAATAGTCGAGTTTGGTCTTGTGATAATGGCCAAAATTGACCATTATTTCTAATCTATTTCTGTGTCTAATACGGGCATTTGATCGCATTCCGGTCTCACTACAAGAATTTTTCGGGTAGGCGACGAATGGATTTTGTCGCCTTGTTCATCGCCTAGTGCTCTAGGCGACGAACAAGGCGATGAAATCCGCTAGGCAACGAAGTTTTAGGCCACTACTTTAATAAAATTTCGTCGCCAAATTCATCGCATTGCCGCGAATTTCTTGTAGTGTCTTATTCAAATAAAAAAAGCAGTTGAATTGGACAGATAAATACAAGTTTGTAAAAATAATAAGCTGGTATTTAAAAATACAAAAATATGCAATTTTAATTGTATTTGTGTTAGAAAAATTCAAAAACAAAGAAAAAAAGAAAAAGAAAAGAAAAAGGAAATGAAAAGATGGGGAAAAATAGAAAAACACACAAAAATGCAAAATTTGGTACTGGACGTCGCAATCCAAGTTTACGTTGCAAGACATGTGTCACGACGTAAGTAATAAGAATTGCGACGTAGAAATGAAGTCAAGCAGAAATTCAAGGATGGAGACCTTACGTCGCAATCCGAGCTTTGCAAGGTGTCACGACGTAGGACATCCCGATCACGATGTAAATTTGTGTCAAGCAATCTCAAGACTGAAGAATTTACGTCGTGATCCAAGCTTCACGACGTAAATTTGTGTCACGACGTAAGCTGCCTAGGTTAGAGACATGATTGTGTCTCCGGGCTGGAGACTTACGTCGTGATCCAAGCTTCACGACGTAGGCAGAGGTTCACGACCCCAGAAGCCCAAAATTCAAAGACTGTTGGGCCCATGGGCCTAAGGTTTTACACTATATATAGGTGTTGACTCCCATGATTTGTCACTTCATCACATTCATAAAAATTCTTGGAGGCAAGCAGTGAGCTCAAGCTCCTTAGTTAGGTAGTTTAGATTTTATTTTTCTTTTGTAATGTAGTTTAGATGCTTATTTATTACTTCCCTAGTTGTTAATAGCCATTTAATACTTTCTTTCATTGTTTGAGAGCATATCAGATAAATCACCTTGTCGGCAGAAGGATTGCTTCGTTTCATCGACTTACTGAACCTGATCGTTTTGTAAAATATTTGAAATGGTTCTTGGTTTTCGTTGTTTTGTTTGGTTGATGTAGCCATGGGGTTGGTAATGTTTGAACTTTGTAATGGTTCGCGTTGTTTTTGTTAATAAAATCCATGTCCATTTCCTAAAAAAAAAAAAAAATAGTCATTTAATACTTAGTTTAGCCATATTTTCTTTCATTTACAGCTTTTGATAGTTTTTATTAGGGTTTAATGTATCCAAATAATGGATATGTTAACCCACTTTTGAATAAATGGAAAGTTAATCAAGAAAAGAGTCCCAAAAATATGAAATTGAACTTATTCCATGGATCTTGCTCTTTTATTTTGCATTTTGGCCGTTTGGTCATGTTTAATTGTTCTAGTTAGTGTTTAATGCTTTAAATGGGCCACAATAATGCATAAACATGAGAGTTTAACCCTAGATTAGGTTTATTGTTTTCAAATTTATGTTCATAGTTTAGATTTAAATTCCATGTACTTCAATACTGTTTCTGTAACATTTTCATACCTAGACTAGAATGATAGACCTAAAAAGGGGGTAAAAATCGCATGGATTTGCATGAACTGGGTCCAAAATGGGTTCTAGAAAGTTTATATCACGAACCTCCTACGTCGCGATCCCAGGATTGCGACGTAGCCGAGGTTTGGAGCGTAAGTGTTTTGGACCTTTATAAAAATCACTCCGACGTCATGATACTCACATCGTTACCCTAGGGTCACGACGTAAATCTTCCTTCTACGACATTAGAGACCCAAAAATCACTTCTAAAATTTTACAAAACTCTTACGTCGCAAGACTCACGTTGTGACCCTAGGGTCACGACGCAATTTTCAGTATTGCAACGTAAAGACCAAAAACTTCTCATTTCTTAGGCTATTTACGTCGTAAGGCTCACGTCGTGATCCTAGGATCACGACGTAATTTATGGTGTTGCGACGTAACCCCCACCTTTTTTCAAAAATCAAAAATTCTTTCTGTCATTACGTCGCAACACTCACGCGTGATCCTAGTATCACGACGTAATTTTTAGTATTGCGACATAAAAAAGCCCTATTTTCCAGTAAATCAAGACACTGCTTGATCAACACCCTTCACTCACGTCGTGATCCGACGTGATCCTAGGATCACGACGAAATTTTCCCATGTTTGCGACATAAACCCTCATTTCTAACTCCTAGCATGTCGCAATCCTCCACACCGTGATCCTAAGGTCTCGACGGAAATTTTTTGCATTGCGACGTAAAACCCCATTATTTCAGAAATTCCAAAAATTACTTCTTGCCCATCTGTTACATCGCAACCCTTCAGGTCGTGATCCTCGGATCACGACGTAACATCTGTGTTGCAACGTAAAAATACATTTCTCAGGCCAAATTTTTCAGTCTCCATTATTTCACTTAATTAATTGAACCCTTATATCATTAATTCACTACAAGAAAAAATCAGGATTTGGTAGCTAAAATTGTGGTAGCTAACGAATTTCGGTCGCTAAAGTGGTGGTCGCTAACGAATTTCGGTCGCAGATTCGGTCGCTAACCTCTTTAGCGACCGAATTTTACCAACTTTTTTCGGTCGCTAAAACAGAAAATTCTTGTAGTGATTAATGATCAAAATTAGAAATAATTGAGGTCAATGATTAAAATGGTATGAAGATCTTTGTTTAATTTTCATTAAAAGAATTTTCTACATCAGATTAAACTCTTATGTTTTAAGTATACAATCTAGACTGTAATTAATTATGGAATGAGTGATTGTTCAGAACACAAAGTGTAATTATGGAACAAATTCCATAACATTGCATCACAAACCAATGTCTCTCGTACAAGATGATTTTATTTTATTAAATCCCAAAACATTTTCTTAATTTTACCTTGGTCTTTACGGAAAAAAAAAAAAAAAAAAAAAAAAAAAAAAAAAAAAAAACCATTGGTCCCATAAATTTCCCCAATTTCGATTTCAGTCCCATATTAGTTTCATTAACACAATCAGTCCATTATTTTTGGCGAATTTTTGCATAATGCATCCCAAACCCCTTAATGACGCATTTCTGTTGACGTGGCGCCGCGTAAGTTTGCTTAATCCGGTGCCATTGGTCCCATAAGTATTTTAATCCGGTGCCACGTCAGCAAAAATGTGTCATTAAAGGGTTTGGGATGGATTACGCAAAAATTAGCAAAAATAATGGATTGATTGTGTTAATGAAATTAATATGGGACTGAAATTGAAATTGGGGAAACTTATGGTACCAACGGTGTTTTTTTTCCTCTTTACCCATGTTTGTGTGTAATGGATAGTAAGAAATATCGCAAACTATTGATGGCAAAAAGGTCCCTTCACGGGGATACGACTAGCTCGTCGTTTGTGTATTAATTACTATCTGTTATTTTGCATGGTCTAATCAGTAGCTGGTGGAAGCTCCGGCAAAAATGTCTCTTCATAGGGATATGACTAGCCACTCAGCCAGCTCCTGTTTAGATACAGTTTTATTTTCTTTACTTTAATTTCAAACCTGAATTTTGAGATGTAATATTATCAAGCCGTGCGATCAACACTGTAAATATGAGTTTTCTCTCATTTCACAGATAGTAAGAGTGTAAATGATAGCGATCACTGTCATTCAAGGCCATCTGCTGTCTAAAATCATTCCACCCAAATGGTTAGGACTGGACCACAGATGACTGCAATCCAGCTCCCCTAATTATTTTGCCATCTTTTTAGCTAAAATGAAATGTTCTTTTGAACTCCACTTATCGCAAGGCTATTTCATTTTGTGTAACGAATTCTGTCTAGCCCCACCATATATTTTGCGGTAATTTATTTTATTTTTTTAATTAAATTATGCATGATATTATTATGTAAATATTGTGATCAAATTATTTTGGGATCCTTCCCTTTGACATAGAAATCTTGATTTAAATCTAATGTCTCATAATAAATTTCCAACAAAAATTCATTTGTAAAATCCGGATCTGAGTAAGGGATAAGTTCCATAGTTTTGACTAATTCATTTGCGACTGGGGGTTGATTTTGGGAACTTAGAAACAGAGTCAGCGATTATTAGGTCTCTTCCAAACTGAAAGGATCTGTGTTTTTAAATGAGAGTTTAGTACCTGTCTTATAGGGAATAATTTTCATCATCAAATTACTTTTCAAAATTATTGTGTGTTGGAAATCTGGTATTAGATATCTACACTGACTCGGAGACCACTTGGATTCTGAAGAGGTGTGATAAATAATATTAGAGGAAAAACATATGGGCCTTGCTTATTTTCTAAAATAGGGTTAAGTATTCTTTCAACTACTGTTTTCTTCTGCCAAAGCCAAAATTAGAGTCTTGAGTGAGTACATCCGGAACAGATTAATCTATTAGTCTGTTTTATTTAGTTTGTATCTCATAAGCACCTGGATGTCCGTAAGCACTGCGAGAGGCTTGCGGGTGTTTGGGAATTCTAGATCTGCATCCGGTCACCAAGACTGGGGGGCTCTTTTGCACTAATGGAACAATATTCTTTTAAAACTTCCGAGTGATAGGATTTTAAATGCTTTCTTTATTGCTTTATTTACCGCTTTCTTTTAAATGCTTTTATAAAGGTCACTCGGATGGGTTAGAGGTTGTCCGCCGCGTAAAAGGTTTAAGAGTTATGGAAAGGTTCGAGGCTTTAGTTAAATCTTTGGGTGTGACCGGGGGGAATGATGGGAGTACTTGGCATTTCAGTCAATGAGATGTTAGGTGTTTCTTGTCCACCACAGATAAATGACATACTCCTGTGCAGGGCAGTTGTTTATTTGTGGTATCTTAGAACTTGTTGTCTTAAGAGCATGTAAATTAAATACATGCCTTAAAAGGGAACATAAGCAGAAAGCATAAGAGTTAGAGGATTATCCCAAACAAAAATTTGAGAAACAAAATGGAAGTTTAATAAAGTTTCATATGAATCTTGTCCAATATTTACTATTTTCCTCATGTCCATTCTGTCACATTTTAAAATATGCTTTCTAGAATAGCTTAGTATAATTTTTACTGCTTTCGTAGAATAATTTTCACTGCTTTCGTAGAATATTTTTATTGTGTTCGTAGACTAGATTTAAACGCTTTCTTAGAATAAATTTATCTGCTTTCTAGAATAGCTTTAACATGCTTTGTAGAATAATTTTATTCGCTTCATAACTTAGATTAAATTTTGTCAAGTAGTTGCTAGTTCAAAACCCAAAACTTCAATCGAGTAACCAAGTGGAAAATCTTTTAAAACAACGTGGATCCTGCTTCTATCGCACATCCTCCAGTGAACGAGCCGGTATTTACTATAAATATTGCAATTTTTGACACCATGCACTTTCGGGCCACAGTTTCTTCACACGAGTAATAAAAACGTGACAACCTATAAATATATCCCTAATCCCAACTCCATAATCATAAATTGATTTCATTAAATAAAATCAAACCGGGATTACTTTTGAAAATACTCGTGTAGGAAATTGTCAAAGGTTTCATCTTGTTAGATTCGTCTAATTGTATAGTTTTAAAATATGTTGTTTATATAATTTTTACTTGTAAATATTAAATTGTATTGCATTGTGTGCAGAATCAAACATGACATTTTAAATGCGACGGAGGGATTAAGATTTTGTTAAATACTTAATGCATGGAAGCACCCACAGTAAGACTTTTAGTAATAATATTATATGTATTGGGGTCAAATGATTTTATTATGATGTATATGAATCAGAATCGATTTTTGTTGTTTTCAACAATTTTTGGCATAGCAGATTTTGTGTTTTTCGGTGATTCATGATTCCCAGGTTGCCACGGATTGGACATTTACACTCCATCTTAGAAATTTTACAAAAACAGTTGCAATGGATAGAATTGAACTCATAGCCTATCGTCAATCGAAAATTATCACTACATTTATAATGTGATTTTTTGCAAGTAATGCAATTATGCAACACCGAGAGTATAACGTAACAACCAAAAAATTTAGTGCAAATAGTATAACACATTATTGTGCAACAGCTTATTAAGCAACGCAGTTTTCAATTATGAATGCTTCATAAGCTTATTTCAATTATATTATTACACAACAAAAATAAAAGCAACACAAATTACACATTGTTGTCATCCAAGGCTAAAGATGCTTCCACAAATCTCTTACATATTACAAACTTGTTTGAATGCCACCCATATAAAAATTTTTACCTTGAAAAGTGAAAGATCTGGATCCCCAAACCGAACCCGGCAAATGCAATGGCAAACAGGATGAAAAGAAATTTATTGGGGACCCCAGACGCGTCCTTCATCTCGATGGTAGGAGCTAAAGGAACGCTCGTAGAAACTAACATTGGTTTCGCTGAATGATCGACCTCTCCCACATAGAATTCATCTAACATTAGTCTAGCAGCACTACCATGCCCAACATCTTCGAACTCTTGGCTTGCATCCTTGCCTACACATTTCAGAATTAAGCACATATATCATTACTTACAATTTAGTAAATGGTCATGAACTAAATGATGATGATGATGATGATGATACCTGCTTGTCCCAAGATGACCTCATCGCCACCCGGGTGCTCATTTAAGTAGTTTGTTACATTATAAACCTGTAATTTCAATTTAGGATAACTCCATCAATTGTTTTTTTGTTTTCTTTTTTGTGAAGCCATTAGCCAAAGATTGTGGGAGCTCATGCATACCACACAAATTACAAAGGGATACAGAGGAATGATGGGGTCGATTAATGGGAAATCGAACCCAAATCATAAAGTTGGAAATCAAGGAACTTGAGGAAAATTTAATAGCTCCATCAATTTTTTTGGCGTAACAGCCTATTTAAATAGCTCCATAAATTTGATTGTGGGTGCAAAAAAAAAAAGCCCATTTAGTCCCATAAGTTTTTCAATTTCCAAAACCATCCTACAAATATCGAATTAGACGAATCCGTCCCATAACTACCCAAATCATCGCCGAACCCGTCCATGAACCGATTTTTTCGCTAATCATCGCCGAACCCATCCCATAACTTCCCTAATGGAGGGATGGGTTCGGCGATGATTAGGATAGTTATGAGACGGGTTTGGTGATGATTAGCGAAAAACCGGGTTCATAGACGGGTTCGGCTATGATTAGGGTAGCTATGGGACGGATTCTTCTAATTTGATATTTGTGGGATTGTTTTAGAAATTCCTTTAAATTATGGGACGATATGGGTTTTTTTTCCGTGGGTGCTTGCTAAACATTTAATATATTATGCTTAAATTCATGACTTCTTCTTCCCACCGGTTCTCTGTGAATTTCTTCTCTGATTGTTTTTAAACTTTATTACCATGCATCTCATACTTTATACAAAATATAAAATATGAAAACTTAATATGGTCTACAACTCACATTCACTCCTTTTATAATACTCATTCCCGCTATTTCCGTCGCATTTTAATTTTTATGCACTTCCTCCGTTTTTTATTCTTGCTCCGAACATACAGTGCACGCAGTCCAATGCACATTTTAAACCATTTATAACTCAATTATGGTACAAGTAAAAAATCTAAAAGTTCGATATTTAAAAACTACAAGACGAGACGAATCTAACAAAATCCGAGACTTGTTTATATTTTAACTTGTATAACTATTAACTATGATAAAGCTTTAAGTCACAGTGTGTGAGTGAACAGTAACATATTTGTCAATTGAGCAAAAATTTTAAAAAAAAACGGAGGAAGTATATTTTGATTACGCTTATATACATTTTAAAATATTAATTGTGACATCAAATTTGGCTAATATGGCGGACTCAAAGTGATTTATTTTAATAAATATTCTAAGTGTTAAACGTGTGAAAAGAAAAACTAAAAGGAGAGAAATATTATTGAGTTAAAAAAAATTATATAAAAATATAAAACAAAATATCGAATTTGAAATAATATTATTTTCCTTAACTAAGAAAACGAAAACCCATAAAATCTTACTCTTCCTATCTAGCAACCAGTCGATCAATCGTAAATCTTGTGCTAAATGTTTTAGTGCTAGCTTAAATTTCAATTGTTGAATTAATGTGAAAGATTTTATTATTGTTGAATAATGACAGCAATGTTTATTTCCATTCGGTAAATAATACTATCATTGTCTTAATTTGTTTGTCATGATTAAACAAGAAAACTGCTATTGTGCAACATTAATTATTATACTTATACAGTCTTTATCATTATGTAAACAGTAATATTAGAATCATATATAAACAATAAGAAAATTGTTGCAAAAATATAATTACAACAAAGCTTTTTGTTGTTTGCACAAAGAATGCAACAAAGACCCTTTGATAAATACAATAAGATTCCAACTATTATAGTTCTAGTTTTTCCCAATACCTACAATCATTGGAATCCAAAATTTGAATTTGAAGCGAGATATGTAGAGATAAAAGTATAAAACTACAAACAACTGGCACAAAACTTTATAAAACAATTTTCGGATATATAGCAAAATGAAATTATATTTATCTAATAAAACCATGTTATAGTTTATAAGAAACCTATCGAATATATAAATTTAGATAGATCACAACCATGCCTTAATTATCCTCCAAATTAAGGCATTTAAAGGTATGACAGAATTTCTCATCAGAAATGAAAACATTCAAACCAAGTATAATTTCTTTGGTAGTATTTATTTAGATAAAATATGTACCTTTCCATTGATGATGACCCAACAATCTTCACAAGTGTTGTGGGAAGAAACTTCTGAATAAGTGAAAAGCTTATCTTCTGCCCCCATTATTTTTCTAATTCGTTTACAGTTATCTTTCTTCACTCAATTATTGCTCTAATAATTGATATAAAACACACACATATACATATATATAGATGCAATATTGTAACCTGTCTATTTATTTGTTGTGGAAGAAAATAATAAAGCCTTAGAATACAACAAGTTTCAGAATAAGTAATTAGTTTAAAGACTATGTTAATATTTTAAATTTCGGCATATACACATAGGTGGAATCGTCTGATTGAGAATGACATATGTAATACTTATTTCTGTATTGATATGAAATGTATTTTAAGACAAAAATATGTATCTTTTACCAACCAGCAAAAGTGGTTTTTCTTTTTTTCTTTTTATGCATGTCGAACATTGTTTAAAATGTTTTGAATCGAAGTTAATTAAATGGGGCATTGTACAATCATGAAAATTTGAAGGCAGAGAAAAAGCTGCAGGGCTAAAAAGTAACCTTTGTGCCAATTGCCTCTTCGTTTGTTCCATTGTGTACAGAAACACTTGCTGTGGTTACTCTTATGAAAACCTCTGTTTCCATTATGAAAACCTATTATGTTTCCATTATGAAAACCTATTATGTTTCTTCTGTGCAATTTGTTCGTCTCTGTGGTTATACTTGATTTTAGCTTCTGGTAATGAGGGCGTATAGGAAGTCGGTAGACGGCAATGTAGATTCAATATTGTTGCCTGGTTTTCTGCCATTCAAATCTTCTTATGGAGACCATTTGGGGGACATGATATCCCTTTCCTTCAAACATTCGAGGTTTGCTAGATGGTGTTGTCTGTTTTGCTTTTGTCTTTTCTTTGTCTGTGTGTGTGTGTTCATGCGCGCGCATCACATCCCGGTTGACTTGCCTGAGGAAGGCCATTGTGAGCAACACTAAAACTAGCACCTCAAGCGTTGGAGTGTTGATCATCTTTATCAGCAGATGGTCAAGGTTGTATCGATTATCAGGGCCTTCTTCCCAAATCTTAAGGAGACAAAAAGTCGTAGTGGCCATACTATTCCCCTTGCTTTTTATGCCACAATCAGCATTGAGATCTTTATCCTCACCAACGAATGAGAAAGACCGTATAAGTTTTGGAAGCGACTCAATCTCCATGTCAACCACCAGGAGAAATCGTCGTGATCCCAAATGGGGGTAAAACTGATGTTTTGTTGAGAATTTTCGGCATGCTTCTTTTGTACTCCCCATTATCTTGCAGTACGGAGACTGTATAGATGAGTCACTTCGGTGATCATTCTCCTTCAGTACAAGAGTCGGCAACTTCTTATCTTATGCTGTTCCTTCCAGCCTCTCCACTCTCCACTGCCAACCTCTCACTTTTTTGTATCAATCACAATTTTAGTTTACAAAAATAAATAAAATAAAAATAACGATAAGAAGGAAGATTGAATGTGTATAAAGGAACACACGAAGTAACACCTCGAGACAGAAACAAAGAATTAATGATGCTTCAAACTTATTACCTCAACAATACATAGTACTTGGAACTAAGGTCAGGCTTCTCCTGGACACAAAAACCTTCAGAGATCAATAGTTCTACCGGTGACATATGGAGAGAAAAGGAAATGCCTCAACTAATACGCCTTCACTTGCAAATTCTGTGATGTTGGTTAGACCAAAATTTCAGTATCAAACAAATGCTTTCTCGGAGGAAGAAACAAAAAAGTAAAATATAACCGAGGGCTCCAATAACCTCCATAACCGACTGATCCAGATGCATCCAGTGTCCCATGAAATAGATGCGGTTGGAAATTTGAGTTTCACCTATATATATCTACTTGATATTGTGCGTTGGAACACTCAGGTAGAATTTGGTGTTCTTGAAATCATCCAACATCGGATTGTATCCGTCTCTGGTTCTTGTCTTAGAGGGAAGACCAAATTCTTCCATAAAGGATGCTGTATCAAGCTAAATCAGAACAGCAGATAATGGGAGCAAAAGGCAGCAGTTAGCATCTAATATTGATGATATAATTAGGAAGCAAGGGAAGCAATAAAACCATAATTTTGCACAGATAAATAAGCGTTTCAGTAACAAATATACAATTTGATTCGCGCCCGCGCCACCACTTAAAGTAATAATGTTGGCGTGGCACATGCATAATTGAAAAGGAAACAAAAGGAAGTGTTCTGACTAAAATACTGAAAGCAATTTATTCTTTATATAGAAACCATTGCGCATCCCAATTTGTAAGGTAATTCTGTAGTCTTTGATGTACTTTTTCAGTAAAAATTTTAACTTTAAAAACTAAAGGGGGTTCTCACTTCCTAGACAACCAAAGACGCTATTTACTAATTTATTATGCTTTGCATATATAATCATCCTTAAAAACCCCAGGCAAACACAAGATCAAAACTAGAAAGCCCAAAATTTGAGAACTATCACCAGTCAGTCGAAGGTAGTTACAAATAGCCATGTCAGTTTGCATGAAGAGAAATTACCGCAAGTGTCCGCCTCTTCTTTCCCTTCTTCGAAGAAGGATTTTCATGTGGCTTCAACCATCCAGAGCAATAATGGTCAATGCGTTCCAAAAGCCAAAAATCAGTTGGAAAAAATATATCAGCGTCACCCTGTGAGAGAAATAGGAATAAATGAATACTCAAGGCTCTTAGAGTTATTGGAAGTGCATGAATCTTGCGGGGAAAAAAATAAAAATTAAAAAAGAACAGATATATGAGTACCTGCACATGGAACAAACAATTTTAATTGTTATTCTTCCACTTTTTAATCAGAAATATCATTCGGATTAAACAAGATTAAGTAATGTGTGCAAGGCATATAAAATAGCTTTAAACTGCTTCTAAAAAGGATAAGATACACCAGAGCTGTTAATGGTGCACCTACAGCACCATAATTGTGGCTTGCGCACCCCTTCTTTGTAGGGTGCCGCCACCTTGGCACACGTTAGTAAAGCCTCTTTTACTTTTTGTCGTCATCATTTTTTTATTTTTTTTCCCAACTCCTAAACCAAGGATGTGGCATCATGACATGGAATTCCGGATTGTGTTTTATATTTTTTATTGAATGTGCATTATTTTACTTTGGATTGACAATTGAATTTGCTTTATTTTAAATGGAATTTATTCTTATTATGATTTATCATCCATATTTCCTTTTTGTTAAATATATTTATCATGGCATGTTCCGCACACCACGCCATGGCATGGCACTGATTTTGCACAATGTCGCACCATTCACCAACGACAACTATGGCATACAGCCACACACGCAGGAAGTTGAAATTTACAAATAATTCACCTTAGCATCCAGATAACTGTTGAGATCTGAGCTTTTTCCATGTTTCTGCAAAGAACAAGAACAAATTACTAATGAACTTTCTAAACTGCATTCATAAGAAATTTGTTTCATGATCAGATTCAGATAATAATGAGACAAGTGTCTAAACACCTTTCACCATACAAATGATGCACACATTTATACATATAATTTGTGAAAGAATTTTTTTTTAAAGAAAAAGAAAATCAGGAATAAGCAAAACATGCAACACAACAATATTTTATTGAACAATCTGCCAACAAAACAGACAAGGGAATGCAACAATGCATGGGAAACCCAAGAAGAAAACACATCACAAGATTGCACAGCATGCTTCCCTCTTAGTGACCAGCCAGTCAGCCATGTCACCATTCAGAACTGAGAACTGGAATTGGACCAAACTTATTGAAACCAGAACCACAACACAACTAAATGTATAATTATTTCAACTGGAGTTTCAAATTTTTCTCAACCAGGGCAAGCAGTTTGGTTCAGTTTCTTTCTTTTAAAAAAATTATACTATTATAAATCAAATAAAATTTAAATAGATGGCTGACAAGATAGCTAATATATAATCTTTTGGATTTAAGCTCTCTTCATCGGTGTAGTTACTGACCTTGTACCATTAGAGTCTTAGAACCAATAGAATCAAACCAGAAGAGGGGACACTTTATGGATGGCCAAGCATTCTAAGGACCCCAAAGTCAAGCAATGAGCAGGTTATCTAAACAACTGCCTAGCCAGACTCTGCCTAAGTAAACTGACTGAATGCTTCAAAATCATGCCTTGCCTAACGATTCAAGAGTTTTTGAAGGATGATATTCTGCTTCTGTGCATAGAATTCAATAAGAAAAAGATCGCTTCTGTACTTGTGTCTTTTCCAGATACTGCAATGTTAGCAGTCTACATGCAAGAGTAATAGTACCTTATACAAAATGAAAACATGAAGTACTTGGAAATACAAAACTGGAAGGGTCCTTATGATCCGATATCCCAAGTTATAGTAAGAAAGTAAGAAACTTAAATAGACATTAATATACACACAAAGGAATGGAATGGGGAGGGGAGAACAATTGAGGAATAGAATGCTATATAGCAAAGCAATAGTCGTTTGTATCTAGTACCTTGCTTGCAACCAGAGGTGCTCTCTCACCCGTTATTCTAACATCAGGAAGGAAGCTAAAATCCGATGCAATTAATGACATCTTTGGTAAAGCACCATGTAGAACCTGTAGAAGTTTCTGCACATTTCCATATTGTATTTGACTGATAAATAAGTGCATAAAGAAATTTCAAAGATTAGTAATTCATTTTACTAAATATTGCCTTACTAAACAACCCGTCGGCAGCCAGCATCTTCGAGGCCTTGGAAAAATTTTGGACCAAATACTTCTGGCAACTGAACCTGTCATGCTTCCTTTTGTAGTACCATCTTTTGCTAAATCCAATATCTCCATACAGCTTTCTATTAATGGATCTTGCAGTGGCTTATACAGCTCAGACAGTTCTGACCTGTCAAAGAATTTGTAAATAAATTCTTTTTTTAAAAAAAATACCCTTAAATGTTTGAATTAGTGCTAAATGTGGCTTAAGGATTTCTGAAGGGAAGAAAACAAAAAGGAAATTGAGAATGTAAGAATGTGCATATGTGTTTGGCAGTTAGAACTATTTACTATAAAGGAAAAATTGAAGTAAAAATCAACAAAGAACCACAAATGGATATTTTTTTTAATGAGAGAGGAAAATCAAGCTAATAACTATTTTTAAGCGGAATGATGCATTAAAAATTCGCATTCCTACTTTCATGTAGTTCAAGTTAGAGAGAATCCACTAACTCAAGCTAGCAAGCCACCATGTTCAAGTTAGTCCATGTATGCCCAGTGCCCACTCTATAATAGTTATTCATAACTCACTGTAATTAGAAACTTAGGTCCTTTATTTTCCAACACGGTATAATTCTAAACATAATAAGTTACCCTAGGTAGTATCATCATCTCTGGTTATTAAACAGAAATTCTAACAACCTATTCTCTTTCCCAAATTGAAACTAGCCCACCACCCCAGTGCCACTGAAGCTGCAACGCTAAGCTTCACTGCCACTGTTGGGTCCCTGTCATCCAGAAAATCAGATCCATCCATCAACTCCATGTACTGCCACCTATTCAGTCTTCTCACATTGATTAAGTCCCAATTGCTCAGTTTGACTCATTCAATCCCTTCCTATTCAGCCCTAAGTTCTTGTAGAGCTCCTGTCCATACAAAAATACCAAGCTCTTCTATCAGAAACTCTCTCCAAATCTCCACTGCTATGTAATGCAATCGTTTCATTGTTGTTTGAAGTCTTTTCCATGAGAAGCAGTTCGGGAGTGGTGGATGTCTTCTGATGTCAAAAGTGAACCTTTTCATTTTTTATCTGGGATCAAATTGGGGGAGTATTGAAAGAATAAATTTACAATAGGATATAATATTCGATAATATTTATTAAATATGACTTAGGGGGTCACTTCAATTTACTTCTAAAAGTAAAACCATAAAGACAAGTGGAAGAAGCAGCATTGTGGGAATTTCGAAAGAATCAAGTTTAGAATAGATATATAATTGTTGAACCACGGATAGGAGTTTCCAATCCAAAACCAATAGACAATGGGTGGAGTAGCTCATATCAATATAAACAAGGGGGAATCCCGCTCGATAACTGATTAACACACAACACAAACGCCCTCGAGATAATATTTATCACAAAATCGAATCTCATATCCATGAGCGACAACATGCCCAATCCGGGTACCCATGGCTCTAATAGACTGATATCGTGTTGAACCATGGATAGAAGATCTCAACCCAAAACCAATAGGTAATGGGTGGTGTAGCTCCTTAGAATATAGGGGTCATCTCAAGTTACTTCTTAAAAAGTAAAAGTCAACAATACAAGCGAAAGAAGCTGCCAAAAGGATAAGCACAAGCCTTTCGGTGTTTGTAATTTTTCCTAAATAGTGTGTGCCAGCACTTGAGGTGCTGACCCAAAAGCACTTCTTTATTTTCATGTTCAAACAATGCATACTCAATACACAATAATGCATGTAGAATATTCAGTCGTAAAGCATATACTTCAGTGACAAGTGTGAAGAATCATTACTAAATTATACACATATATTCAATATAGAGGCATAAATGTGAAGTGAAGTTATGCATTGCTGAATTATATATTAAGTATTCCATCGCTATATACATAACTTAAATTAATACTATATTATTGATAAATTTCAAAACATAAATAAGTTTTTAATGAATAAAATATTTCTACACCATTGATAAATTCGTAAAACATCGCAATAACATATTACAAATATAAAATCTTTAGACTATTTTGTTTAGGGATTATTTTTTATTTTACTATTTTATTATGAGTGTTTCTACTCGTACTGTTTTTTATTAACAATCCCCGAACGCTTTTTCTAAAAGAAGCAGGGAATATTTTTCAATATCAAAGGGGTTTTACTTTTAAATTCACAATTTAATTATTAAAGTTATATATTCATTCAATTTTATCAAGCGTAGGACCATAGTCGTGAAAACAAAGAAGCAAACATACACAAGGCATTCAAGAATGCTTACATGTTGTGTCCCTTCTCAACCCAAACTTCCATCCAAGGTGATACTTGATTCTTCGAGTAGATAATATCATGAGGCAGATTATCAAACACCTAGAAATTTTTAAGGCAGTATGCTTTGGAATCAAATTTTTGCACATGCAAGGGGAAGTTTCTTAGTGGTACACATGCGTCATGTGAATGAAGGAAAAAGCTTCACACTGATTCACGCTCAATTTCTACTCATGCTGAATAAGAACCAAAAGTGAATAACATGCGGTCAAGGATAACAGCTTGGATACCTCTAACATGATAACCCAGCAAGGCTGCTGCTCAAGACCTGTCCAACAAAAATGTATATTAAACTTTTTTGTCTATATTAATATAATACTTCTACTCATTATTAAGTATATAGTAAAAGTTTAGTACTTATGGGAGAGAGAGAGAGAGAGAGAATAAAGTTTTAAGTGAAGTAAAAACATGCAGAAGCAACAGGATAACACCATTATACCCCATCCGTTTGGATCAGCAGCATCACGGCATTCTACCCTAAACTTTGCCAAGTGACTCTGTACTTCCCCAATAGTTTCCAATTGTTTTTTGGCCAGTGAAGAGCTGATTTCCACTGAACTGAAAATTAAAATATGGTTACTTTTGCAAGTACCTCAAAAGAACACATATCCAGCACGACAATTTCCAAAATTACATAATCCATGTTGCTCAACTATTTGCAACTTATCTCACAATTCTTGAATCTGAAAATTTATACTTCCTCCGTTTGGAAATAGTTGTAACATTTGCATAGTTGTTACTATTCATTGAGTAACTTTGATTCAAATTTTTAACACGGTTATACAAGATAAAACATAGTCAAGTGGGATCTTGTTAGATTCTTCTAATTGCGTAGTTTTAGAATATCAAATTTTTATAATTTTTACTTTTACACAATTTGAGATATTAAGCGAGTTAAAAATGTGCATTGGATAACGTGAAACGCAGGAATGTTACAATTTTTGAAAAACGGAGGGAGTATTATATCAGCCAAATATTGGCTGAATTGGTTATTACATAAAATAATCATTGATGGTGTATGAGTAGACGTTTCAGCCCTCCCAATGAAATTTTAGTAAACTGTAGAGTGAAAGCAAGCATGTGTTGAGATAGACATACGTGTAAGTCATATTATCATAAACTCTTGTAGGTGCATTCAGTTTTATATAATCCATCACACCCTTTGCACAAGTCCCTGATCCACCTCCAATCTCGTATATCTGGAAAAGCAATTTGAAAAAGTATTAAGATGTTTTGACTCAATCTTGCAATAGCATAATGAAGCAAGACTATCATCCAAAATACGAAAAACATCTAAATGATCGAACTTATTAAATTCCTGCCAAAGATATTATCCATACACTAAGAAAAAGTATGGATAAGATACCATGTTCAAGTTACCGAAAAATGGCTAGTTTCAAAATTCATTGGCCAGAATCAACATAAGAAAAAGGGCATAGTGGTTTCAACTTTCAAGTGATAAATATACATTCCTGTTCATCATCAACATTCCCCTAAGTGTATATCATATGGAATACAGATTGTTCCAATTTAAGTGCTTTCAAACATATATGAAGAAATCACGAATGCAACCAGTATGAAAAAAGAGAGAGAGAACATAGAGAATATGATTTCTGGACATAGAGACACAAAACCAATGCAGAAAATCCATCTAAAGTGTTTATTATCATATCAATTAGTAACAAGTGGTAAAAGAACATTGTCATCATGGATTATGATGAATCATGAATGATCCACCACAGAGAAAGCAGGGCTATGAGCATTCAAAGAGAACAGAAAATAAATAAACTAGGCCCAATTAGTCTATCAAATACAAGACCATACGAGAGACTATCTTAACTCAATGCAAATATCAAATTCGTCTAACAAAACGTGTAAGTTTTGTGATAATACTGAAAATTAGTAAAATTGCCCTGCTTCTATCAGCACAGTGTGGAAACACTGATGTAGGTTATTTTAGATTTTAGTCGGGATAGATCTTGTAACAAATTGTAGCAGTCTCTAAGAATAAAAAAGATACTGCCAAAATAAGCACATCATATGAATAAAATGTAGCATGCAGTATCACTATCACACCATCCTCATGCCCTCAACAGTAAATTTAGTTACCAAATAATATATTAATTTTATCATGTTTGCAGAACCTGTATCCAAAAATATAATAAATAATAATCATAGTGAACTAAAACATCAGTGCATAATAGCCTTATACACATCAAGGGAACAAAATTTACCAGGCAAATGCCGAACAGAAACTAAACAACTTACTTTCAGTGGAACAGAGAGGTTCGTGGTGCGCAAAATAGCTTCAGCTATTCCATGGGCATACCAAGGCTGTAAAAATGAACAAATAGATAAATAAATAAGCTATTATAAAAACAAGGAATGATTGCTACAAGAGATAAAGAACGGATGTTTGATAATTCTTTTTAATCTTAATGTATCTTTGGTGGGTGCTGAAAAGATTACAAAATGGAGGAGGTGAAGAAATACAATTAGGGCCCGAGACAAAACAAACCATATGCTCAAAGTCAAAGATAGGGCATGCATACATCATCTACAAATACTTCCTCCATTTTGATATAATTGCACCATTTGTATAGTGTTTACTATTCATTGAGTAACTTTGATTAATTTTTTTGACATAGTTATACAAGATAAAACATAGTCAAGTAGATCTTGTTGGATTCGTCTAATAACATAGTTTTAGAATATCAAATTGTTATATTTTTTATTTTTATACAATTTGAGTAATTATGATTTCAATATTTAAATACATGTATTGGATTGCGTGAAATGCATAAATATAACAGTTATTAAAAAGCAGAGGTAGTATGACTTTAGTTTAGTTGATCTAACCAAAAATTTAGTTGTAAAAGAAATTTGTGTTTATCTTAAATCAAATCTCATGTTGAAATGCATGACAATAAATAAGTAGATGTTCAATTTGACATGGAATAATGGAATTTCAAATGGAAATTAAACTGGTTCTGGCATCTAAACCCCTTTGCTGTGAAGTATGCTGATCCCAAACTTTTTGGAGTCATTCGAAATTTTATCGTACACCAAATTTTGGGATGGTAATAGCCTAATATGTACCCACACCCGTGTACCAGTTTTTCACTTTTGGTAAAATATATATTATTCTTTATTTTTATAAAGTTTATACAATATATATGTATTTAAAGTCTATTATCTCAATTTTTTTATACTTTTATACTCCCTCCGTCCCAATTAATGTGTCATGTTTGACTTTTTGATACATTGTTCAGCTTTTAGACTCAATTTTATTGTAAGTATATATTTGGAAAAAAATAGTCGAGTTAGGTCTTGTTAGAATCGTATGATCACGTAGTTTTAGAATATATATTTTACATAATTTTTCATTGCACATATTTTGAGATATTAACGATTGAAAAAATGCATTGGATTGTGTGCAGAAGTCAAACAAGACAAGTTAAATAGGACAGAGGGAGTATTATTGTTTGACACACCAAGTTTTCCTATTATATACCTTAAAAAGCTCGACTGGAGTAAACCATGAAATATCACTCTGCTTGTAGATAGCATTCAGGTGTTTCATATATGCTTTCCGGCCTGAAATTTCAGAAAAGAGAAATCTTGAGACTTAAGAGTTGGTATTGGTTTAAATATCCCACATGTCAAAGCAAAGTTAAAAACACAAACTTTCTTTCCGATGTAATTTCTACGACACACTTTTACTTCACTCTAAAGTTTAAAGCTCCATGCAATAAAAAATTATTTCAGGACCTAAATGTTGCATAACTTTTACTCATTTGAACAAGTATGTTCTTCAGGACCCATAGGCCACCAGTGATTTGGGTTTAGAGTTACAACTCACGAGGACAGTTGGAATGCAAACCATAATCTCTAGCACGGAATCAAAGTTGGAACCAGTTATATTTTAGAGGGATTTGAGGAGCCATGAAATACAACAATCAACACCCCTCTCTCAGCGCGCAAGGGGACCATAATGCCAAGGCAACAAACCATTCATGGACTTCTGCCAAAGTAAGTTGATGCACCATTTTCGGTTTTATATGAACTACTAGATACACCATTGTAAAACTACTTGTACCTAGGAAATATTCATTAATTCAAGTAATGTAAAAGAACAATTATTTACATCTGCAACTTGTTGATATGTTGCTTGTGGAATTAATCTTATCCAACATTTAATAGATATATAACTATGACCTGCCTTAAATAATAGAGCCTAACTTACATGCCTAATGAAACCTAAGGCTTTTAGATTGAAATGCAATTATGACGCAACGTGATTTGTCAATTCTACATATAAAATGTAAAACTCATAGAATACTATAGAAATTGCTCTTCAAATCATTACCAAGCTACAAGCTTATAATACACTGCGACGATCAAATTGAAGCCTACTATTTTTGGCTTTTTTTTCATTTCATGCTATGCTATCTTCTTTATTTATTTTTTTTCTAAAAAAATAATTTTTCATGACTGTGATTCTAACATAGAAGAAAATTTTTTAGCTGTGATTCAATAATAAACATCACAACCTTCGAGCTGATTGAACTTAATGCTTCTATCAAGCACTCCAACTGAACCAGGTCTTTGAGAAAAATAACCGTGCTCCGGATGGTACAAAGCCGCATGAATAAAATCTCTTACCTTCCACAACCAAAAGAATAAAATAAATAAATAGTAAAAAATAAAGAAATTCACAAAGTCCATAATAAAGACCAAAACAGACATAAAAGAGGGAGGGAGATTACTAGAACTGGAGATTCACCGATAATGCCAGTGGAATAGTTTGCTGGAGTAAAAGGGATCACTGAAACCAAAATTGCTGTGAGTTAGATAGATAAAGAGAGAACATATTTGGAATTCCAATAAGACACAAAATGAAACAGAGCGAACCTTTAGGAGACGAGAGAAGAGTGGAGAAGCATTTAGAGGAGGAGGAGGAGGAGGCGAGACGAGCAGCCATGGCCATTGTTGCTATGTATGAGCTGTGTTCCTTTGCGCTGTGTTGTATCAGCGGCCGGTGGGTCTCCAGTCTCCACTCTCCGGTGTTGAGTGCTCTCCCCTTTTTCGTGTAAATTCTCCGCAGGGTTTTGCAGATTGGAATGGTGAAATAAACTTGACAAATGACAAGTGCGATTTCACGCGCGTTATTACACGCGTGTTTGCAGTAATTCACGCTTTTATTTATTGTTCAAATTTTAAATATTTAAAATTGGAATTTTCCCTATTATGAAATTTTTTTATTCATAATAGATGACAAATTTGTAGGTTTTTCATAATAATAATAATAATAATTTTTGGGTCATACCAACCGCAATTTTTTTTATTCATATAGATGACAAATTTGTAGTTTTTTTCATAATAATAATAATGGGATCCGTTAGGGTGCCGCGACATGATGTGCTGCGGATGCTTCTAGACCGTTGATGTATTTTGTAAATTGATGGTTGAGATTAATTTAAGGTTAAAATAGTAATTTTGCATAAAAGTAAATGTAACGGAAATTAGCGTCGCTGAAATGTTCTTGATAGCATCCCTTCATTATTTTTGGTAGCATCCCAGAATTGTTTTTGGTAGCATCGCTGAATCATTCTTGGTTGTATCGCTGAATTATGCTTGGTACCATCGCTGAATTATGCTTGGTACCATCGCTGAATTCCTCTATCGCTGAAATATATGTGATAGCATCCCTTCATTATTTTTGGTAGCATCCCAGAATTGTTTTTGGTAGCATCGCTGAATCATTCTTGGTTGCATCGCTGAATTTGGTAAGATCGCTGAAATGATCTATTAATAAATTTGATACGTATCTTTGATCATAAAAAGATATTATTTAAAATATTAGATATGGATTACCAAATATTTGATATGATTTACCAAATATTAATATGATAACATACTAAATATAGAGTTACCAAATATTAGATATGATAACATGGCTAAAATATTTGCTTTGTCGCTGAAATGGTTTGTTATTAAAATGGACTATTATTGTGTTATTACATTTATACCCTTATTAACCTACAACCGTTGGATGCTTTTGAATGGCTATGATTGATGCCTTGATGTGCTGCGGATTCCATGATTACACCATAACCGAACCCAATAATAATAATAATAATTTTTTGATCATACCGAACGCAATTGTCCTGAGTAGTATAGGGCTCTGGCAGTTTAAAAAATGTGTTGGATCATCCAAAGATAAAGTCGAGATCTTGATAACTATGTTCATGGAATTATAGATCTTAATAAACTTCAAACTTTGCTTTTCAGTGTTATTCTTAAACTTCAACTTTTGTTATGGATTAATTTTTATTTTTGCAATTATCTAATTATTTTTTTTATTATTGCATTTTACAAACACAATAATTAGATAGTCTTGATTGGTTTGCAAACTCTCTAAACAAGATTATCTGATTATATATATAATCAGATAATCACTTTTTAATAGCACATCCAAAGGGCCACACCTCGTTATGGTCGGATCAAATACTTCATAAAACTCTAAAGTGTGGAAAACATCACTTGCATACAGAAAATTGTAAGTACATGGTAAAACTTGATTTGGAAGTGCAAAGACATCTGAAGTTTATAAGTGACGAACAAAACACACAAGGGCCTTGAATGCTATAGGAAATGCTACTTTTACAACCATTGTGAAAACAGATGCACAGGTTTTAAATCCCAGCAAATATTTGGCATGGGGACAGAACTATTTATTACTTAGCCAGGGCCAACCTTAGGAATATCATAATGCTCGCTCATATTAGCAAGATACTGGTTGAAGTCCTGAAGACGATCCCGGTGTGATTTGTTGGCCGTCTTTGCTAGCTTGTGCGAGTCGATTTTCTGTCTCTGTTCGATGTATCGTCTCTCAGCTGGAGTGAGATGATCGCCCCAATTAGTTGAACTCCCGTCTTCAGTGGAAGGTTTGTCAGCATTGGTATCCTCCTTTTCATTAGAATCTGTGACCACCTCTGTGTTCTCATCTGTATAGAGGGGAAGAAAAGCAATGTTAAGAGGAGACAAGGATCAGACGAAAAGGAGAAACAATATTTGTAGGTACAAAATGAAAAAATGCCACAACTTTGATTGACCAAAAAACAAAAGGAAATCAGAACATGGCCACATCATTATCTTGTAATTGGAACTTGTAAAACAACTTTATAGGTGCAGTTTATAAAACTGGAACATGGGACATGAAATCGAAATACAAGTCGCTAAACAAATCCATTAAAAGCATGTGCTACAAGTACCTTTCAATTTTCCACAGTAATAAGAGATTAATCACTTAGTTTAAGATTATTTTGCTTGGAAATTCAAACTTTATCATTGTTACAGTGAGTTACACAAAACCTTAACCAATTTAAATTTGATGCCAGCAGGTGTATGTTCTCTACATTGGGTATTTGGGTCTAACAAGTTCTAATAGCAAATAATCCACACTCACATAATAGTATTCATATCACACGATAATTGTGCATCCAGTCACCTTCACAGACTAGATGAAATAGCCACCTGACTTATTACATATTCTACCATTACTTGCTTCTAGTCAAAATACATGAAAATAGCATGATGGACAGCATACCATATGATACAAAAGTACCACACCAAATTACACGAAGAAATGAACCAGCTTTCATATCAGTGATAGTATTACTAACACAAATATACTAAGAAATTTATCCACATGTCAGTGTCAGTCAAGCATTTCACATAGCAAAAGGGTAGAAACAACATTATCTAGATTGAAAAAAGCTCACTTTCCACAGCCTCAATAACTTTCTCATACTGCTTCTTTTGCTTCTTTTTTTTCTTCATCCCTCCAGCCTTGACATCCAGAGCCTTTCCCTTGAGCTTCAATTTCCCTCCGACAACATTTTCATATGCAGACATTTCTTCTGTAAGGGATAATATGCCAACCTTTTCAACTACAGGCAATGAAGCATTCAAATACAAGGTCATCACCCTGTATTTCTTAATGCATAGTATCTCAATCCTCTACAAGATTATAATTATAGATAATGTCAAAACACACCACAACCCCAAAATCACCTTCATCGGACTCAAATAAATCCAAACAAGAAACCACAATCGACATAATCGACATAAGTAAACAACTGCCAGCAGGGCATGTCAAGGACAAATTCATTGAAATCTTATGAATAAATGGCGGAGGATGAAAGTATTGGGAGGTGGGAATGTAAGTAAAATCTCCACTTTCACGCATTTGCTTCGAAATCTACGTTGAGCGTGTTCGGCCCTAGATTCTGCGTTTTTGGAAGGTGACTCCTATGGAAATGCAAGGCCGAATGAGGTGACGGAAAAACCTTCCCCAACCCTTCGCAAAACCCAACTCCATTTCAACAAAATACACCCAAAACACCTTACAATTCCAGAGCAAAGCAATAAACCAACAAAAACCTAACCTATCTATATATAAAATGGGTGAATTGAAACAACAACAAAAGATTAAAAGTTCCTATGGAGACCAGAGATCGGGGCTTACATTTATGATTGAAGTGCTTTCACCTTCGACCGCCGCCGCCGTGGAGTCGCTGCTGTGTGGAAGGGAACGGCGGGTTGCAGGTTTGGGTAGAGCGTATTTTGGTGTATTTGGCAAAATCCTGTGTGTATGTATATATGTATGAACCGCTGATTATAAACAGTTGTTTTAGCGACACACTTTAATAGAAACGCTAATGCAACCAACTAGTCAAACCATCTAATTTGATAAGAGCATGTTTGTTTTGTTTTATTTTTTTTCATTTTGATTTTTGCTTAAGCCAAAATTAATTTTTTTTTAGCAGTTTGTTTTGAATTTTCTAAAAAAAAAAAAATTAAGCAAAAGTTAAAATTATCTTTTTTTTTTCCAAAGTAGAAAAAAGGAGAAGTAATAGATATACCAATCTAGAAAAAGAAATAAAATAAAATGTAAATACTCTTATAAAATTTATGTTCCTTTTTTTTTCTTTTAGTAATTTTAAATCTGAGCATATTTCCGTTGAAAAATTCTCCTCTCCTTCTCCTTTCGACTTCTTTTTTTCAAAAATTAAAACAAACAGGCTCTTAGTTAAAAGTTAACAACCGTTACAGCTACAACTAATTCCCAAATGATGCATGTGAAAAACCACATCGTCTATTGAATTTTAATTTGATCGCATACAAAGAGTAGTTGCTTAGCTTGGCCACGAGACGTCGCCGCTATATACATTTACCAGTAATCATATTAAAACAAAACTCGTAGATTACAATTGTCGCCCCTAATGTAAAAATAAAATATTTATAATTAATTTTTGATATAATATATCTTTTGTTATTTTGTATGTTGTGAGAGAAAAAAAAAATTATATTAGAAAGTTCGCCCCCAACTCAAAGACCCCGCCTCCGCCACTGGCCATATTCAACGATTTCTTCGGAAAAAGTTTGTTGTACTACGAGTCTGCGAGGCATCATCAGTAGTGAAGAACTTCTTAGCATTGGTACATTCAAGTATTGTGTTCACTTACAAATATATGGACTGATGGACATGTGAATGCACATATGTATTGCTTCATTGGAAATGAGTATTGATATAACAAATATTAAGGACCAAATTGCAACGATTTATTTCGGTAGAGGGTCAGTCATAATATATCCTATGTAGAATTTATGAGGTTTAATTTAATTTCTAATTGATTATGGGCCAAATTATCAGTTTAAGTCTACTAATAATCTCAAAATAGGGTGCCATCCCTATTGAGGTGCTCGAACAAAAAAAGCAAATAATATGTCATTTTCTCCACCATGATTGGTTCTGTAAGAATTTATTAGTTCTTTAAAGGGTTTTTATAGGAGGCTTCTATACACTACTATTCATCCTCATGAGTTCCCAATATGAAAACAGTTATGCTTATATGCTTTTCCATATCAAATGGTTTTTGGGTAAGATCTCCTTTTGGAATTGGAGGTCCTTCTGATAAGATTCCTCCAGCGCCATCTTATTCAATTATGCTTATATCTCAAAATTCAAAACATTAGCTAGTAGTACATTCTTTTATACCATGCCTTGAGCATATTCCTCATTCTTACATTATACACCCTCTCATTACTTGTCCACAATGTTAGAAAGGATGATGACAGGACAGGAAGGACCAATTTTGTAGCCAAAGCCATGATTATTGCATATGTCACCACTTGAAGGAACAAAGGAAAGTGGAAATTCCATTCCACATGTAATGTATGGTTCAAAGAAAAACCCTAATTCTTCTATTCTTTTCTTGCACCTAAGTACCTAATAACCCCCACCTTTAATTTTCTTCATCAGCACACACAGAAAACAAAGGGATAATTCCTGATTTTTCATCCTTGTTCTTTTGTGAACAACTTTTTTGTGTTTTTTCCTTCTCAAAAAGTCATGAAAGATTCATTTGGTAAGTCTTTGCATTTTTCTGGTGAAATAAGAAAAACTATAGATTGTCAGTTCGTCTTCTTGTCATTTTTGTATTTTTGGACTTGTGTTCGATGACATGGTTGTTTGCATTTCGTTTTGAGGGGCTTCGCGGATCCTCAAATCACTGTATGAAAAATTACAAGATGTTCTCTATTGCCGCGTCCTGCCAAACGACCACAAGAGGCTCGATATCATACTTGAGAGCAAAATAATGAAGATCAGGGGAAACAGGTTGGGGCAGATCAGTTTCAAGACCATCGATAGCATAATCATGAAATTCCCTCAGTTTCGAGAGGGATTTAAAGAGGTCAAAGATATATTCAAACAATATGGTTAGAGCATCATCCTCTACTTAATTCAGCAAGTTCAACATTCCTTCGATGTGTCATGTAATGGAAATTCTTTGAGGCGTTTATTTTTGTTTTCCCTTGTTATTTATTTATTTCAGATGAAAACTCAAATGGTGCTATCGACGTTGAGGAGCTCAAGAAATGCTTATATGGGTTGGATTTCGGCCTCGGCGATGATGAGATAGACGACCTTTTCCATTACTGCGACATGGATGAAAACAAAGGGATCGAATTCAACGAGTTCATAGTCCTTCTATGTCTCGCATATCTCCTCGCAGACCCTTCAACCTCGTCTCGTGCAGTAAACAATTCATAGATACCTTTTTCCTATTTTCACCTTATATATATATATATAAAAACTCATTTCCCTTTTTATCCTGCAGATGTTGAACACGAACTGGCCACAAATTGAATCAACATTCAACACAATCATAGAAGTGTTCTTATTTCTTGATAAAAGAGGTGACGGGAAACTGAAGAAAAAAGACGTGGTCAGGGCGTTGAACGAGGCTTCGCCAAAGGAGAAGTCGCCCTCACACATCACCCGGAGTCGATTTAGTTAGTACCTCTCCTTTCATCGTCCGGATTCATAATTACCTCTTTTCTTCATCGAAATTATATAAAACCTAAGGCACGGTGCCATAGTTCAAATTGGTCGTCGACTTTTTTGTCATGCTGCTTACAGATAGTTTCCTATGCATGGTTGGTTCTGCAGAAGAAATGGATTGGGACGGCAATGGGAGGGTTAGCTTCAAGGAATTCGTGTACTCTTTCATCAGTTGGGTCGGTATCAAAAGCGATGAAGAAAGTCCCACGCAGTAAATTTAAGGACCACCGGTATGGTAATAAAGCACAGAAAGATGTCAGGAAACAGGTTTGCATCAATGGCACTCTTCTGGATTTCCATAGTGTACACAACATTGTTCATAGTATGTCTTTGCAGTGTTCTCCCCAAGAATATATGCAATATCAAGATTTGATTGTATATGTATGATGATATATTGATGGCATAGACAGTTATAGTATGTGGTTAAAAATAAAGCACTAAAGCCCTCTTCCCCCTCAATCCAGTTTTTGGGACACAACCAAACGAAGGGGAATAATAACCAATAATTCAGAACTAAAACCAAATGCAAATGAGGAGAATGGCCAATTAAGGGAAATTGGTGTTCCCATGATTGCATCAATGAAGGTTCGTCTTCCAAACAATGCAGGAAGACCGATCCTGAATATGTTCAATACACAATGCACAATTAACTTTTGGTTAAGGCAGGAATGTCGTTATAGACCTATAGAGACACATGAAACAATATGAAATGCCTGTTAATGCATGGGGTTGTGTTTGATGCAAAATTTATAAATAAAATGCGATTCAAAATTATCACTGATCAACCCAACTATTTCCTTGATCAATTTTCATCTTTTTATCATTCAAACTTCCAACATTTCCAGCATCTTCATCTTTTGGGGTTTAATTTACCTTTATTTTCTTCAATTTTGTGTGATTGTCAATCTTGCTATGGTCTTAATCATCTCATAGGGCATTCTTTTTGAGGTTAGTGGTGAAATTTTTACCTTGTCATTTTCTATCTGAAATCACAAATCTCACTTTTCAATATTAATTACAACCCCATCAACAAACTGCTTATCAGTTTTTTCTTTTAAATAATAATTGCTTGTCACAAATGTCATTCATGAGTAAGCCAATCCAACATAAGAGGATAAACAAAATTTGGCACATTGAAGGTGAAAGTCAATAATATCCAAGGTGTAAAGATAAATATATAAATAAAAGACGCACATCTGCCCTAAACCTAACGAGAAGCGATACACAAAAAATATCTAGAGAATCATTTTAACTAGAAATACCTCCGTAGCAGCCGAATGGCGAATGCAGCCTCAGCCCAGCCAGAGTTGAAGCAATTTAAATGTTATTTATTCTGTATCTGTAACCTCGTCTTCATCTTCGTCTAGAATATACACCAAGGCACGTTTTCTTTCAGCAAAAAGACAAGCGACGCCTCTGGATGCTGAACCATGTAAATTAAACCAATTCAGTTTAGCATACTAACCACACAGATACAGTGACTCCACTATCAGAAAGTAAGATTTCAAGTTTAAATGTATGTCTCTATGTCACCACCAGTTTCATCAACAGTGTAGAAACCATCGATAAGAGGTTCCATCCAACCTAAAACTAGGTTATAGATTGAGTTACTCCCATCCATACAAACCCATGATAGGCCCACGTCTTATCAGATGTGGAATCTTAACAGACAATACAGTTTCTTTTAGCCCTAGCCCCTAGGAATGTGACTTGATTATCACATGCAGCTTTACAGGGAACGTGATTCACTCATATCAAGTGAACAGAGTCGAGCAGTTACTTCCTGTTACTTGTACATGTAATAGTAAAATGGAGCCACTATGATAGATCCAAGATATTGATGGATTATGGTTGAGCAGAAGACTAACCACTAACTGCCAATGGAGCGACAACAGCATGAGAGATTTTCCGAACTTTTTCATTCTCCAACTGCAGGTGAACAATAGAGTCCTGAAGCAAGATAAATCAGTGACATGTTGATACATTCTATGAGACCAAATGGAAATTAAAGAAATTATCTAGGTACAAAAACGGAGTACAATGCTAATACGCTATTACCATGCCGCAGCATTATGCATTGCATGAATATTAAAGAAGATTATTACAATGTTCATACCTGAAGTTCAGCAAGATTCCAAGCGTTCAAACCAGAGGATCTTGAGATGGAGACAAATGGAAGGTCTTCAGCCTGTATGATCATCATGCAAGCATTCCCCGAGCTCTCAGAAGCTGTAGTTACTTCATTTAAAAGCAACACTAATTGCTTTTCCTGTAATACGGAGCAGAGAGAATTAGAGTAACCAAGGCAAGAACTTTACAGCAGTTGCTGTGGTTCAGAGAAAAATAAAAATAACTAAATAGAACAAAAGAATAATTGCTCTTGTGCATACTTTATACAGAGACAGATCTACACATTGATAACCATCAGGGACACGTAGCAGTACCACCTCCATTGATGTTAGAGATGTATGATCACTTTTTAAGTTATTCAGAGAGTGAATAAGATCTCTTGCTATGCCAAAGCAATTTGTGACATTTGGTAAAGTCTCATCGGGTACCAGGAAACAGGTATAATCAACAATACTGTGAAGGGCAGTCCCATGATTTACAGCAGGATGAGAAGTTTCCTAGCAATTTCAGTAAGAAAATTTAAACAACAAAAAATCAGCTCCCAGCATTTGACCAGAGACTGAAGTAGGTCTCTTTCCACAATAAGTACTTCGAGCAATTCAGTAAATCTCAATTCAAGTATTCTTCATTCTGAGCCCCAATCGTAAGAACTTTGGAGACCAAATTTTTCTTTCAAGATTTTAAAGTGTAATTATTAATGCAGGATGATAACGTAGAGCTCATCAGTTCAGTAATTCAGAATAGCCATCATGGACATTAATCTCAGAGATTTTTTTCCATCATCAATAACATTGTTTATTTTTCCTATTCATATTTTTTTTCCGTTAACATTGGACTAATCTATATAAACTTCTGGCTCTGACCAATATACCGGTGATTGTGATGAATATATTATATGGTGCATTGGGTATTGATTCTCCAATGAAACAAGGTCGTGAAAGAATACAGTGCATAGCCATTCTTGCATTTTATAGTCATGTAGAGATAGTTAAGAGAAACTCAATACTTTATATCAATGAAAAAAAAACCAGTAAACCACAAACATGAATAATCATTAGAAAAGGCAGTAGATATATGATATTTCACATGTCAGCATTTATCAGAAGGGATATCAAATACCTGATAGAATGACACTGAAGCTGGAAAAAAGGGGAACTTCAATTTTTGGGAAGGTGATACTGGGAAAAGTGGCAACACATCTTTACAAAGTATCTTTTTTGAAACAATGGCTAATGGCATCTCCAGAGCCTCCTTGAAACTAGATGGGAATAATCAGATCCAGCCAAATTGGTATATTACAGTATACAATAAAGGAGTGAGGAGACAGGAGAGAAGTATACAATTGAGATTCATGAGCTACAACAAGAATTTTTGTGGAGAAAGAACCAACTTGCTATTAGAAAGCCATATTTACAGATTAGGGTATATTATCATGCATTCCATCCATAGGACAGACCAGTGTATATTTATTATTATCTGCATAACTATTTTGAATCAGGAGGCTAGGGTTTTATAATTATACAAGGAGTATATTTGGACAAACAGATTAGGGTATATTATCACACAAACACCTTGCTCTTCAGTTGAGAAATTGAAACTGGTTAAATCAATTAAAGATATAATGCTATAGTTTGTGTTGACTTCAGAAAGTATACGTTCAATGCCTTCTGCATCCTCGAATTCAGAGACATTTGGATAATGTATGAGAATATATAGAAATTCATACCAAGACTCCAGCTGTTGGAATTCCTTTGCCAAGGTTCTTTGCAAGTACTCACAATCAGCAAAACCTCCAAAATGAGCCAATTCCCTAGCTCGTTGCTTTGTTTCTCTTAAAGAATTAGATAAACAAAAGTTAAACAAATACACAGTGTAGTGAAAAGAAAGATTCCATTTATTGGAGATCCACATATGTAAAGAAAGAAAGACATGCCCTGGACATGATGATGATGAAATAATCCATCAAAAGCGAGAAAAGGAGGAAATGAGCAGATAAGCATAATTATCAGTTACATGGCTATTCGAATAAACTACATGGCACAAAGTGCACCCATAACAAAGTATAGTGCATAATTATAATATGTGTGTGTGTTTGTGTAAATTGTACAATATACAAGAAAACATAATACTAAGCTAAAACATTCCAATTTAAACATGCCCAGCCTATAACGAAAAATCTAATTTAACATATCTACTGTAATAGAAGTATAAGGTATTCCAAAAATTGCATGAATATCACACATAACAATTGAGTGCAACCTTCTCTGAATTTTCATTCAGTGAATTTCATAAACTCATAAATTTGAATGTCTTAACATTAAATAAATAAACTTTAAACTCATATTTCATAAGCTTGTTTGAGGGTAGCTGCCAGTCGGGGGTTATATCACTTCATAGAAATTAAACAAGTATCTCTATACCTTGAAAGAACCACACTTTTAACCATTTGTAAGCCAAATGGCAAAATAGCAAAAAACAAGGAAATTTTATCAGTTCAACCACAAAGCTTCTGAGTGTTACTCACAAGTCTACTTCAACAATGTGATCAATCTCAGTTTCTTGCAGCAGCATACCAACTGGATCTTGATCATATAGAAACTTCAGGAATAAGATGACAAGCTCACTGCCAACAAGGAAAGAATCAGGTGAGTCTCAAGTCAGCAACAACTTTGTGAGAGCGACATAGATCAGCTAATAGTCAAACCTACTGAAGGGAAGTAGTTGATCGCTCGGTTCAGACATTAGAACTTTCACACATTTCAGAAGCCAGTTGAAAAAGTTTGAGTACTGAAAAGAAGACATGCATTAGAAAGTTTTGGGTACTAAAAAGAAGATGTGCATTAGAATAGAACTGAAGGGGGATAAAAAGTAGTCAAGAATATGTAAAAAATGATTGATAAAGCTGGATCACAACATTGATTCAGGTTCCTTACATTTTCTTCAAATAACTACACTTAACCCAACATGTCATTTCCAAGAAATTTTAGAAGGAAGGAAAATGGCTCTCTTTTTCAGAAGGTGAAGAAAATTTTTCCAACAAAAAAGAAATTTATTTAATTTTTTAAAATGTCGGCAATGTGTATTTCAATTTATTTGATAAAATACAATTGTAGATGTAAAACTTGTCCATAGCCAATGGCAGGAGACAGTATGTCAAGCAAACAAATCAAATCTAACAAATGACAAATTTCCTGGATGCACTGAAGATACCAACACCAAAAAAAAGAGTTCTATGTTTAAAGCTTCAAATGGAACTTATTAACTGCAACTGATAAACTAAATTAATAATGATACGGGAGCCTAAATGCCTAAACCCACCCACGCTATGGTGGTTAGAACATCAATATACAAGAGCGAGAGGGTAGGAGGTGGAGTTCTTCCTAACCTAAGGCGGTACCTCTTCCAAAGTTATACGAGTTCAAGCAGACATTAATGACTTGTGGGTGGTTATCTTGGAGATCCCTTCTGCTGTACTAACTTATTTTGAATTTGCAAGTCTTAGAACAGTGAAGGAATTGATATTAATTAGGTGTGAAGTTTCACAAGAAACACTTGTAAAAATTAATTATTTGCATTTCAAGTAGGGACCTGCCATCTGTGGCACTGTGGATAAGTATTAATGCATGCAGAAATGTAGTGTTCTGTTAAGATATTGAGGCAAGTTCTGGTGCGTCAAGCATATAAATAATGGGAGAAATCAAAGCACAGAAGTATGTAGTCCCAAGGATATAGCATACCTGGTGCACCACCGAAGACAGAATCCTAATAAATCTTTCAATCTGTACAAGCAACATTCCAGCCTTCTCTGTTGCTTTATTAATTAATTTTTCATCTAACCCAATACCAAGGTAACGCGAACGCCATTTTGAAAGTCCTCTGAGTTCTCCCAATCGAAACCCAACCATTTCTGCAGCAGGCTGAGAATCAAAAGTTCAGGAGTCCAAATTTAAAGAAAACTTGCATCTCCAGAACAGTACTCCAATGTATCACATAAATTGAAGTATTGGACATTAAATGGAAGAGTTAGAGCTCTATCATAGTGAATCTCAGGTGATGACAGGGGTGGTGATGATGATAGTTGATAGTTGATACATCTACATTATGTAAGTAATGTACATTATATTATAAGAGAACAGGCAAACATGGAACTGAACATGTTTGGATTATTTCACAGTCATGCAAACAATAAAGTTACAATATTTTATAAAAAAATAAAATAAAATAACATTTTCCCAGGCATGAGTCCATAACATAATTGAAGTAATACGCACCTGTAGGTGATCAAGCACAATTGCCTGAAGCTCTTTCCCAGCCCCACAAACAGCCTTGGCCACCCGCTTGATACCCTAAGCACCAATAGCTCAAATGAATAATGCATACTTCATAATAATCTATATTACCAGTCATTGGATAATGTAAAACATACTGCTTCACCAAGAGAACTAACTAAAAACTGATGAACTGGTGGACTTGTTCTTGCACCGCCCAGCAAACTTAGAAATTCTTCTTGAGGACTGGAGTCAAGTCCTACACTTTTGCACGTAATATCAATAAGAAGCAAATTATTTTTTCCTTTTGAGTACAGAAAGCAATGTATTCATTTCCAGCCAAGTGGTCACCATGGTCAATAATCAGGGAGGATAGAGCATTAAATTTTTCATTGTACACATTCATCACATCTGCCCACTGTTTAGACATGACTCCAAGTGATCTTCGAATGACTTCAATCAGATGCTCTACATTGGAAGCTTGCTGTGCCACCTGATGTAGCTCATTTGTTCTAATATAGATAAGGAATAAAGTCAGTGATCTTAAATTAAAACCACCCCATAATTGCATATTTGCATGTGCAAAATACTAAAATGTTGCAATTATAATCATTATTTGTTACAATGGATGATTAATAAAGTCAGCCACTCCAGCAGGAGGCACTGATGGTTGTGACGCATTAATACACGCAGCCCCATTTATTTGATTGGCCAATAAAAATAAATCTGGTTCCACACTCCAAATGATTTTTTCTTCAATCAAAATCTAAACTGTAGGGCCAGCACCAACTGCTACCTCCAAAAGTGTAATACAAGATCTTAACAAACGATTCTTACTGCAAATTGACTGAGCACAATAGAATCTGATATCTGATATCAATTATAAAAGTTTCCAGAATGTACAGTTACCTTCGCGAGAAAATTTCACTCTCGAGGATCGAGCAATGGATACCGTGTGAATCACTTCCAAACATTGTGTTATCACTTGTTTCTGATCCAACTTCAGCAACAGTACCAGAACACAAGACAATAATATTGCAAATATCACTTGATAACGCCACCTAACCGAAATAGATCAGATTCCTTAAAACCAATAGATCGTTTGTAAAATCTAAAAAAAAAAATTAATAAAATTAAAAAAATTTTAAAAAAAATTAATAATGAATGGTAAGCTATCATGCTTCGCCAAATACTCCTTTATGTTCAGAACAAGAAGGTAGAGATAATTAACACGATAATGTTCGATGTAAAGTATATCTAGACACGCAACATAAACAAACTTCAAAATCCATCAAAAAAAGTTACAGCCAAACTCGAGTCATCAGAGTTGTCAAGGAATTGTGTTCAAAGATATCCAACTTAGATTTGTATCTATATAGTTGTTATCTATGGCATTTTAACCTTTACTTTATGCTGAATAAAGTTTTCCAAAGACAAGCATTGAAGTTACCAACATACTCATCTAAAGGTATTCTCTTTAACTCCATTTTCATTTGCGCGTGATCTGAACTATCCAGGTGCATAACAAAGCGGGCCTATCAATATATATATATATATATATATATATAACTACCTTGTGGAATGTTCAACAGAAAACTCGATATGCCACATTCAACAGTGCACCCAAGCATCAACATCTCTAGGTAAATTAAAACCACTAAAGGGTGTATCAGAACCCCTAACACAGCAAAGTAAGCATTTGATAAACTTGATCCACAATGATTGACATAAAACATAAATAAAGTGGCCAGAGGCCCTATACCGAACCCAACATTTGTAAAGAAGTATCTATTTCTTGGTATAGAACAGAATAACAATACGATTAATATGCAGCATATCACAAACATTGAATGAATGAAAGATGAAAGGGATGCCGCATTATTAAATTTATTTACTCGAATGTTAATGCCTTTGCACGAAACCATTTGATATTTCCTTACTTAAGTACTTAAAGCATTACACATTCCAGTTAGATACTTGCACCAAATATATGGACCAGGACAGAAAGTCCCAAGCCCCAAGGTAGGTAACAAAAACATCAATTCACCTGCAAACAGAATGAACTATACCTTGCAAATAGAAGCATCCGTAAGTTGGTAGGATATGCTATTCCCCGAACCAGAATTGCAAAAAGCAAGATTGTGTATGTTCTGGAACATGGTGTCCACGTGGAGGGCACATGAAGATAGTGAAAATATGAAACGTCAAAAAGAGAAAATTCATGTGGAAAAAAAATAAAAAATAAATAAATAGCACGATATTGAGAAATAACTTACAACTTTTCCTATGGGGAATATGCCAAATATATTAAAGCAAATATTTCCATCTGTGTCCCCACTGCACAAAATGTCCAGCTGCTTATATGAAGAATCAAACAGTTCCCGGAATGAATCATCGCTTTCATCAGGGAAACCGCTACTATCTCCTGGAACAACTCCAGGGGACCGAGGAACTCTTGGTGCCGGTGGAAAAAAGCGAGCAGTCCGATCATCATATCTTGAATTACTATGGTTTCCATCCTAAACTCCAATAGATGATTGTATAGCTCATTAGAATAAAAATGTAAAGGTATTCAAAATGTAACAAGGTAATGCAAATGAACTCAACAGAAAAGAGCATAAACAAGATTTTGAGTAACAAAAAATGTACCATTATGTATGTGTCATAGTAGTAAATATAATGAACGTACAAAAAGTAAAATTGTCTCATCATTTAACAGCAGAAAAAGAAGGGAGTAACTCATTAAATGAATCAATGATTTAGAGAAACATAAAAAGATAAATATCTGATGAACCAATTGAATAACATGGAAACTTTTCAAGGAAAGTGTATTTTGAAACCATTACCATGTAGACAATTTTATATCAGTTAAAAGTAAACGTCATCTTTTGAGACCAAAGGAAGATATCTGTCAGTTTATCTAGAAACCAATAACCCATATTCAAACTTTACGGTAAAATAATGACTATGACCACATAACCAATAATGTCATATATAATCTAACCCCATCTCATACACAAAACAGACAAACCTCCATCATTGTTATGATTCAAGACAACAGTCCTCATACATATAAATATTATCTGAGTAAACTGCTTGGCTGCACCAACATACACTACTTCAGTTTTCGACATGGTGTTTCCACTCCCAAATCACATGAATTTAAATATCTATAGTGCCATTAAGAAATGTCAACAAAGTGCTTAGCCGCAGAATCATACTTCAGTTTTCTGCATGACATTTCCTCGCCCAAATCAGATGAATTCAAATTATATATTGAATGTCATTCAGAAATGATAAAAAGCTATACCATTGCTATCTTTTTATTATCCTCTTTCCAGTCAAGACAGACAACAGAAGCATTATGGACCTTCATACTTCTCAACAGCTTTCCATTCTGCTTCCATAAAACGCAACAACTTGGTAAGATTAAGCAGTAGTAAGTTTCGACATATACAGCCACACACACACTGGTCGTATGAAACAAACTTACTTCCACATCGTGCAATGAAATTGTGCCATCTTCATGACCCACTGCAATTGCCTTACCGTCCGGACGCCAACATATGGATGTCAAACATTTTCCTAGAAAATGCCCACAAATCCACAATAGCAAGAAAGGATGAAAGCATCGTTAGATTAATTAGAACTTCTATATTATCAACTAATCAAGAAATGCAATTACAACTACAATTAACGCGTAAAGCCAAGAACTTCTTACCAGGGGTGGCCGTCCATAGTCTTTGCCAATTGAAGCGATGAAGAAGAAGCTTTGAATCCTCAGTGACCATGGCCAGCAAATCCTTCTCTGGATTCCATTCAGCAACCTTAATCTGTAGAAGCGAATCATGAAGATTTAAGCCCAAAATAAAAAATAAAAAATAAATAAAATAAACCAGAGACAGCAACGGTTGGTGCGAGAGAAGGAATGAGCGACCTGGGAGGCAATGGGTTTATCAAATTGAAGCTGAAACGGGATAACTCTCTCAGATTCGTCGTCTTCCATGAGATAATTGCAGCACAGACGAACAAGAAAAGCGAATTAATTCGAGTCTACTTCTTCGCTACTAGTGGTAATTGGTAAAGGCTTCGTCTTTCTTAACCTCAGACAACGAATCCGAGTATGAAGCGCTCGTCATTGCCGGACTGAAATTGGAGGTGAAAATGGGGCAAGTTACTGACTTGGGCCTTTAATCAGTGGTGGACTGGAGGGCGAATCTGAATTGTGATGTTGATTGTAGAGGATGAACTTGTGTTGGAGGGGGCTCATTTGCCTCTCTAACAAAGAAGAGAAGTAGCTTAAGCTGCGCTAGAAGAGAGCTCCGCGATTCCCCTTTGGCTGTGCCGCTGCGTTCCACGAACGAAGAGCAAGAAAAATTTCTTTGAAATACTGCCCGCCGCCTGAGGAAAGGATTGAACCTGGAGGCTAATTTTTGAATTTGATTGTTGTAAATTTATGATTCCGACCATTCACAACACCTATTATTAAAAATTAAAAAATGTTTCTTGAAAAATCTGATATTGATTTATTAGACAAAAAATAAAAATTAAAAATTAAAAAAAAAAATTATTTTTTTAGGAAGGAGGGTCCAAGCAACTTTATTCAAACAATTATCTGTTTACTGTAATTGCCATGGTTGCTAGCAAGGTTATTAAGATCTAGATTTAAATCTTAGGATTTTAAGATTCTACGATCCCACAAAGTCAAAACCATGAAGATCTGTATGGGATCTAAATTAGGGTGGGATCTGGATAAGATCTATAGGATATATACAAGATCTTAAGATCTTTGAACGATCCGATCCCACTTTCTCTTATTTTTCATCTCATTTTTTCATTTTTCGGTTATCCATTATTTTTCAAAAACCAGATCTAGGGATTTTTGTTTGCATCTCCATCTTACTCGCATCCCCTTCATCTTTCTCTTACAATTCATCTTCTTGTTGTTGGCGTCACCGTCGATCCCCCTTCTCTTCCTATCGTCGTCCTCGCATCCCCTTTCTCTTTCTACCGCCGCGCATCCCCTTCCAGCACCCTGCTGATGAAGATCTTAGTCCTAAACCTCCAGCCAGATGGATGATGATTAATCCAATGAGACAGTGGTTGAGAGTGACGAAAATGGGGAAAATTCTAATGACAAATCCAACCTAACTCAAGCATCATGTCTTAAATGCTCAATTGTTATCTTTTTTTGCTAGACAAATTATTATTTACTGATATTGATTATTGTAATTTGCTAATATGCAATATGAATATTTTTTTTGTCCTAATTTCGTAGGATCTGAATACGATCCTACGATCCCGATCTTGCAAATGGAAAAACGATCCTACATAAGATCTAGATTTTGATAACCTTGGTTGCTAGATGCGAAGTATTATGTTTTCTCTACAAAAGCCATTTAGCGGTCCAGAAAAACAAGTGTGTGCCCTTCCCCAGCCTCCATCCAACAAACTTCATGAAAATAGTCCAACGTTCGTGCTAAGACCATCACCAACGCTTCCGCTAGAATTGCGTCAGACGTGAATTTTGCCGGAAAGGGAGCTCCAATAGGGTACGGAGAAATCGCGGCCGCTATCGCCAATTTTGGCGATTTGGAACAGTGCTCCGCATTTTTATAGCGGATATTGTTCACACCGCTATCTGTTTTCTTTTTTTTTTCATTTTTTATTTACTTTTTCATTTGTTTTTTGTTTTTCACTTTGTTTTTGTTTCATAACATTTTATCTTTCATTTTCTGTTTTAATTATATTTCTTTTTTTATTATTTTTTAAATTTAATTTTAGATTTTTTAAAAAAATTCAAATTTAAATAATTTAAATATAAATATTATATATTATATATTAAAAAATAGGAATTAAAATTAAATGATAAATAAAATATAATAGGAATAGTAATGAAATCAAAATGAAATATTTTATTGTAGAGGGAAATATGGAGTTTTTTTTTTTTTTGCCAAAGCCGAAGCCGGGAAACAAGATGAAAAAGGGAAGAACTAAAAAGTGCGAGAAAGGAAATAAGGAAAGGAAAAACTAGATTCTAGGGAACCAAACACCGGAAGCATCCGCCGTTATGTCCCCTAGAGCAAAGCGGGAGGAAACGCCCACGTAGTGTAGAAATCCTCGATCGATGCCCCATAATTTGCAAGGCAGTCCGCCACTCTGTTCCCTTCTCTAAGCACGTGTGCGATATGGCAATGGTCAAAGCTCTCGCGTCTCTCTATGATCTTAAGGATGAGGGCTGAGTAAGGGTGAAGTTCATCATGATTCTCTATCATTCTCATAGCCATCAACGAATCAGTGTAGCAAAGAATTTTGGAGACCCCCATCTGAGCGGCAAAGGCGAGCCCTTCTGCCAGCGCTGATAATTCAGCGAAGGTGGTGGTTTGAGTGCCCAGAAAACCGCATCCTCCACCTAACCATTTGCCACTTGTGTCAAGGGAAATATGGAGTTGTGGGTTGGAGAGGAATACAGGGAAAACTATAAATTTAACTGAAAAATAGAGATAGTGTAACTGTAAAATAGAGTTTTGGGTTGGAGATAACCTAAGGCCCTTGCGGGAAGGGAACTTGACTGCTTCGGGGATGGTGGTTTGCTATTTTCCATTTGTTTTCTCTTCGAATCAATTTAACCCTACGAATCTCCCCGCGAGTTAAAGCGTGCCTACAACTTTTCATTAGAAAAGCCATATTTAAATTGTCCATTTTTCGAATACCTAACCCATCACATTCTTTACTTTTGGTGACGACCTCCCACGCCACCAGATGAGCTCTGTGGTCGTTGTGGTGCCCCGAAGAAAGTTTCGACACATGGCCTCAATTTTGTTCCTAATGGCTGCTGATATCATAATGATCCGCTTAGAGTAACAACACACAGAGTCAAGAACGGATTTAAATAATGTGGAGCACCAAACCAAACTTAGCATTCGGCACGACCATCCCTTGAGTTTATTAGTGATTTTTTTCCACTATGTTCTGCCGTGTCTTCTCTGAATTCCTAGAATGTACAAGTATTATATCCACACTGAAGACAAATCTATCAAACGCCTTGCCAAGTTTTATGCAGTCACTCTTGTGATTGCAAGTCTGTGTCGGCTAGCCGGTCGTGTGCTCTGCAAGGTTGTCTCGAGCTGGTACTTCAATCCACAGGGTCATGCCTTGTGGCTTGTTCTCATGGGTTTCAACGCATACTTTGCTAATACATTCCTCATGTGATGCCGTGCTCGGTAACGGGGCTGAGACTCAACAGGGAAGCACTTTCTAGGTTTTGTGCCCTGTGTGAAGGTTCGAAAACCAAAAACACAGCAAAGGGCATAGACTCCTTTTGCTGGGTGGGTGGCAGAGATAAAAGCTCAATTTGTGATGATCATTCAGTTTTGTCTTTGTTTCTTTTTTTTTATTTGAAGATTGTAGTAATATAAAATGATGATATAGTTGGGTCGTGGCCCGTGAAGTGACTTGGGTTTGTTGGTAGTTTTTAATACTGTAAAATTAGCATTTTTTGGGCTTTACCCTTTTTGGTGATGTAGCATATTTATTTATTATGGTCCTACCGAAATTCACATGAAGTAGGTGGGTTGGCATATATGTTTATATGACTGAATTTCTAGGTTCTTTGTTCAATCTTTTTGGTCGTGTTTCTTATAGGTGGGACGGATGAGAGTTGGATTTTTTTTGGATGAGCCGAATTTGATTCATAGAAAATGATTATATTGGTAGTATGAGCAGGACTACTTTGTTGCAGCCTTGCAGGCAAATGTTTATAGTTTTCTACAATTGTACATTTGGTATATATGAGGGTCAAAGGACGAAAAATACAGGGCGATCGCACACAGATTATCAACATCATCCTCAAGTTGGATAAATTATTTAAAGCCCCAAAAATTTTGATGCAATCGTTGGACTCAACAATTAATTCTGGAATTGGGACTTACCCTGGTGGTCAAGTCTCCCATCTCCCAACCATAGGTTGGGTGTTCGATTCCCACCCGGCCCTCTATCAACTTTACCGACAAATGAGTGTCACTTTACCCAAAAAAAATAATTAATTCTAAATCGTTCTAATGTGCAACTCGATTATGTTTGATTTGGATTGATTTTGAACTTGGCTCCTCCATTTCATAGATGGGTCCATTTTTTTTTTCCCTGGTAACATTGATATGTGTCCGAAAAAGTGAGTGGGGCTCAAGACATATAAATTACAAAGGGGATGGATAAGGGATCGGGGCAAGTGGGAATCGAACCCCTAACCATAAAATTATGTGGGAGCTCACGCCATACAAATTACAAAGGAGATGGATAAGGAATTGGGGGCGAGTGGGGAATCGAACCCCCAACCATAAATTTGAAAGTTAGAGAACATAACCACTAAGCAAAGTTCTCATTCACTGAGCCCAGTTTGAATGTACACATTTTAATATTTAAAAAACGTAAAGGAGCTAATTTAGCTTGACTCACTAAACTCGATAAAATTTAAATAAGTACTTCCTCTGTATCACAAAGTTTATTACATTCCCACTTTTCACGCAAACCAATACACATTTTTAATCATTAATAACTCAAGTTTGGTACAAGTAAGAATTCTAAAAGTTCAATATTTAAAAACTACATGACGAGACGAATCTAACAAGATCTCACTTGGCTATATTTTAACTTATATAACTATGATAAAATTTTAAGTGAAAGTCTGTGTGTGAATAGTGTCAACTATTTCAATGTCAAAAACATACAATTACGGAGGAAGTAGTATTCAATATTCACTTATGTTAGGGTAGTGACAATGTCTCCTCTTGATGTACAGACAGTTTCTTTCAACCGTTGATTAGGTTTTAATTTGAACGGTGTAGATTAATTTGATGGGTAATTTAATAATTTTTATTAACTACTAGTAGTCTACATATACATTGAACACGCCTTATCCATTAATCCTATACATCAAGTTATTCCATCATTGCTAAAATATGCATTTGAAATCGCTGAAATACATTAAACATTATTGTTGCATGTATGAAGGACCATCGCTGAAATATTTCATTGTCTGCCGCTCAAGGAACTGCTATCCAAAATACAATTATGTGACCAACGCTTTAGAGGTTCCATGTTGTAGCTTGCATGTGTTTGGAATTTGGAACAAATTAAGATGAAGACATGTATTTCCACCATTGAGAGCATTCTATGTCATACCATTCCAATATTCTCAAGGACATGTCTCGGCTCTAACATCCATCCTCTAAGATTATATTAACATATTGTCTCACAATTGGGACTGGAGTCAATATATATATCTTAATCTTGGTGTTGGGCAATTTATCTCAATTCCTATCAAGCTCAGCAAAATGATATTACACATTTGAGCGACTTGGTGCTATGTATTTCAGCGACATGATATTATATATTTCAACGACTTGGTGTTATACATTTTTAGCAACTTGGTTTAATATATTTTAGCTACAAAGATTGGTGTTATATATTTCAACGACTTGCCAAGTGTGATTCAACTACACACTGAGAACAATTCAGTGACTTGCCAAGAGGTTTTTAGCGACGGAAAATTAAGTATGTGTTTATCTACACATGATTTTGCAAAGTATTTGTTAAATGCATTCACCAAAGCTAGATTTTTCTTATTCTATATAAAAGTTAAGACATATTTAAGGATAGAAATTAGTAAAATTTCAGAATTAATTTGTTAATTATCCTATTACTAAATATATAGATAGCTTTTTATTTTGATTATATTACAATCATTGGATCATTTTTAATGGCTAAGATTAAGTGTCTTGATGAACTAACAAATGATTGTAAGTCCCATAATCCCTCCCTTCAATATTAGTATAATTTTATCATATATCATCATTTTTTTAAATAAGTTTGTACTTATAAAATTATTTAACAAGTTCATAAATAAATTTTGACTCATTTTCATTCTAAAAAAAAAATTGAGTATAACTAATTAATTTCAAATTTGAGTTTGGGTGTACTAGTTAAGCACTTAAATTTGATTCATTTGTTTAAACTTAATGGGTCAAATCGAGCTTAACTTTTATACTCGATCTCAATGCATATGTATATATATATATTTAAAGATAAATATTGACACTTGAGTATCGACAAATGATGTGAAAGCTCAAATTAAATATATTGGATTCTCTCCGCTACCTAATAAAAGGGCTCTTGCTCGAATTGGTAGGCTTTCGACTCAATCTAATTACCTATTGGGCGCCAATAAAAGAGAAAATTTTCGCATGGACTCATCATTTGATGCATAACTGATTTCATAACCACCATCCATCACCAATCACATTGATAAGGAGTCTGGACATAAATCGAACATCAATTACAAAATTGAAGTTAATGAACTCTTAAATTAAACATTTGTTTCAATATTACTGGCAAATTAACCCTTCACCACCGATATAATCAATGATTGAACTTTGAACCCCACTTATAATTTCTCATAATTAAATAAATTAATTAAACTTAAATTCACAACCTAAAACAAATATCTTTTGCTGGACAACCTATACAAGTTAGGAATACGAAATGAATGGTGAGAGTTCATGTCATACAAATTATAAAAGAATAAAGAAGACGAATAAGGGACAGGGAATGAACATAACACTTGATAAAGTTCTCATCCTTGTAAGCTAATCAATTAAATACATGTATTTAATCTATACTATATAAAGCCTCTTCCAATGTTCATGGGCGCAGCTTGCTTGGAACTTGGTTGGAGGTTTGCCACTGCCCCCGAGTCCGCCTACAACGGGCACATTGCCAGATTTCATGCAGCGCCACTGTCAACGATGGAATGGGCTCACTTGGTCCCTCTTGTGGCATTTGTGGCAGGGACGTAATGCTCTGTGTATGCGGGGAGAAGCAGTGTCGGCTCAGGGGGTAGTTCGTAAGGCGAGATTCATGGGTGATGCGATAGATCGGGCTTATGGGCGCCCTCAGATTTCTCGGCCTCTTCGACTTGTGTCGTGGAATCCATCACACCATCCCGGCATTCTTCTGCATGTAGATGGCAGTTCTTTGGGTAACCCAGGGCCGGCCGGTTTTGGAGGTGTTGTTCGTCTTGGGGACGGCCAGTGGGTGATTGGGTTTGATGGATTTATTGGGGTGGACACCAACCTAGCTGCCGAGCTTTATGGTATTTGGCTTGGCATGGTTGTTCTTCACCATCAAGGCATTGGGGCGGCTAAGTGCTTTTCTGATTCCCGGGAAGCTCTCCGCCTTATACAAAATGGAGTGTGTCAGTCCCATATTCAGGCGCCTTTGATCAGAAATATTCAAGACCTTTTGTGCATGCATCCAAACTATGTTTGGTCGCATATCCTTCGGGAAAGTAACATGGTGGCGGATACGATGGCCAAGCGTGGGGCTCATTCTGCTGACTTCTATACGACTTGGGCTTTTCCACCAGATGAGGTTCGACTGCACGTTGCTGCTGATTCGGCGAGAGTTTGGTTCCCGCGTTACTAGTTTTTATTTTAGCATTTTTCTCCTTCCCCTTCACCCCCCTTTCTGTAGATTTTTTAGCTTTCTCCTTTAGCCGATGTTTTCACGTCTTGTTAGCCAAAAAAAAAAAAACTTCTTGATGCTATGAATAGTGATGGGCTAATAATGGGCTTGACATTAATTTTTTGAGTTTTTTTGGTGATCTTTTTTTAGTTAATAATAATGGGCTTAACATTAATTTTTTGAATTAATCTTATATGTCCATTATGTAATATAATTAATTTGTTTATTTACGATATTTTTGAATAAGAAATTTTATATACTACTATTTTTTGTTTGATTATTATTTTTTCGGTGTAAAGAAACTTTTTACTTAAATTTTGGGTTAAGCTGTAGATTACTAAATATTGTATACTTAAAGGCATTCCAACTTCTGTCTTCTACATGGATGCTTAAAGGCATTCCACATGGATGCTAACGGTTTTCCATTGTTTCGGTCAATACTTCTGTCTTCACTTCGAGGCATTCCAACTCGGGATGGCTCCTGTCTACATGGCCTTCCTTCAGTTCATGGGAGATGAAGCAGACGCCCGGAACTACAGCTACAGTCTGGAGGTCGGGGGAAATGGTCGAAAACTAATATGGGAGGGCACCCCGCGGAGCATCAGGGACAGCCACAGAAAAGTCCGTGACAGCCACGATGGGCTCATCATACAGCGCAACATGGCGCTATTTTTCTCCGGGGGCGACCGGAAAGAGCTGAAGCTTCGTGTAACCGGCCGAATATGGAAAGAACAACACAGCCTGGATGGTGGAGCATGTGTGCCCAATTTGTGCAGCTGATGATGCTGAGCAAGATGATGAAGATGAAGAATGGTGGTTGGCTTGTTTCTTGGGATCTTTATTGCATTCTTCTTTGGTATTAACCTCTTTCTATTTGGATGTTGTGTCGGTAACAATGTGTATTCTGACATTCTTGGAGTGTTCCTGGTACACTCTTGCTGTTGCTTAGGGGAGTGCTGAACCAAATTGTGGGGTTTCCTCGTTATACTCTCCGCTGATGTTGCAAGAACAAGCCATTGCTGTGTATTGCTCGCTCTAGGGATGATTGGTGGTAAGTGCAAAATCTTTCTGCAATTGAAAAGATCTTCTAGCTAGGCACTCACTACCTGTCAAAATCTTGACCCCAAAAAAAAAAATATTGTATACTTAAAAGAATTATGTACATAATTTTATAGATGTAAATAGCATTTCTATTTAATGCAATTATCTACATCTAATAAAAAGATATTATCCATAATATGTGTGATAATTAATTTACGTAATGTCGTAATTTTTGATAATTTAAATACATTATTTGGTCAAATATTGGATAAATATTATGTATATTTAAATAATGCACTACTGTTTAAACTTTAAACTATTGGTGTTAATAATCAAAATTTAAAAAATTAATATTTTATGTTACATTGTTGGTGAATTAATTATATACACAATAGTTGAGCGAAATAGTTTGGCGAATAATAACTATTTCATACAAAATTCAAACAAATTTGGATGTGTGTTATTTCAAATATCGTTATCATATACCATCCTGCCCATTCGGGGGGGTTAATACTAGTAAATAGTAGTAATGTCTTTCCACCCCCCCCCCCTCAAATTAAAATATCTCAATTTTATTAACTAAACAGCTTATACATGCTAGGAAATGAGTGGTGAGAGCCCATGCTACATGAATTACAAAGGGAATAAATGGGGGTAGGGGCTGGTGCGGAATCGAACCTCCTTAACCACTTGGACTAAGTCCTCATCCCAAATGTCTCAAAATTTTTGAATACACAGTTCAATATACTCTCCTTCGTCCCACTAAATGTGTCTCATTTTGACTTTTGACACTGTTTATTGATTAATCTTGACCTAATACTATAGCAATTATATAAAAATAAAATATAGTCAAGTTTAGTCTTTTTAGAATAGTCGAACCATGTCGTTTTAAAATATTTATATTTAATATAATTTTTATTTATACCGATCTTAAAATATTACTCGTTAAACAAATGAATTGGATAGCGTGTGGAAAAATTTTGAGACATAAATAATGAGACACAAAAAGTATTTGCTCCTATTGAATAGTTAATATTTTTTTTTGGTGAATATCAGGATATCCCCAGGCCACATTGGACCCAAGATTAATCCCTCGAGGATCTGCCAGGACAATTAAGGGTGTCTCTCCCAAAGCAATTTTTTGCATACACAAGGATTGAACCCGAGACCTTGTTTAAGAGACTAAAACCCCATCCACTCAAGTCAACTGCCGTTGGTAATAGTTAATATTTTAATATAAAAAAATATGTGTATTCTAAAAATTGCAGAGGGATAAATTGGAGAGGTAAGGCCACCCAACCATAACCATAAGGTGTGCTTAAAAATAGTAGTAGTAATTTATTAGACCTAAATATTTGTATTGCGATTACCATCTCCAAACCATCATCAGAGTAGATTCTTCACTTCACCTACCAGTTTCCCAATTTTTTTTTTTTTCTTTCGGTAAGAACCAGTTTCCCAATTTAAACTCAGTTCCACCCCTAAACCTAGCTAATATCGCTCAAATTCCCCTCCCCCGGCTGATCAATCAACCAATCGAACTGTTTCTGAATTCTGATTTTCGCTATTAAGTTCGTATATTTTCTTCAAGGATAAGTCAGCAATGGCTGGAGTATCATTGAAGTGCGGTGACTGTGGAACGCTTCTCAAGTCGGTGGAGGAGGCGCAGGAGCACGCCGAGTTAACCAAACACGCCAATTTCGTTGAATCTACCGAAGCCGTTCTTAAGTTGATCTGCTCTACATGCGGCAAGCCTTGCCGCTCAAAAACAGTAATTTCCCCGACCTCTATCTTGATATGAATAATTTATTGATTGTTTTTGCGATGTCGTCTCTTTTTTTTTTTTACTTCAAATCTTGATATTCATGTTCAATGATCTGGGTTTTTTTCCCCCACGCAATCGTTTATGTGTGTATATAGATGCTATAATATTGTCCATGTTTAGGGAGATGATGTTGTGATGGCATGGGTTTGATTATTGATGGATTGGTCGGAATGCAGGTTCAGCAAATGTGGCACCAAATATATGTGCTTTCTGTTGGATTTATGTGTTATATCATTTTTGGTAGGTGGCAAATCATTAGGCACTACAAAGTACAGTATTTTATAGTGGATTGAAACAAGTGTTGTGACATCTGTTATCCAAGCAGGGGCTTACCCATAAATGGTTGGGCATCGTTTCTCTAGGAGAATGTAGAAAACACATACTATTTTTGAAATGACAAAAGGAGATCAATTGGACAGGCTAGGTTCTTGACTTCCCAGTTTTTGTAGTGGCAGCAGTTCTAAATCGTAATTACACTTCATTTGTTTTGGTATTGCTTAAATCAGCAAGGGTTGTACGACCTAGTGCCAGGTGCCTCTTGCTTGCAGCACTCCCGTTCATAAATTTATTTGCCAGTTCCTATATTAGTTTGGCATTTCTTTCATATGGCAAAGTTGGCTCAAGTCATAGTTTTGACTAGTGTGCGGCATGTGCAAGGTATAGATTTACCTTGGCACCATTTACTATAGCAAAGATGACTATTTTGTGTACAGACTTCAATACACCTGGTGCCATTCATCTAGATTGAAGAACCAACCTTTTTTGGATAGGTTTTATTGAAGTTGAAAAGGTTTTCTTGTTGCTACCTGCCTACCTCTACAGGAATTCTAGATTCTATCAAAAAAGCTTTGCCATCTTAGTCTCTAGTGCCTTCAGTGGAAGATTTCATATATTAATTTGACATTTTCTTCCTTCTGTTGGTGGTTCCATACTTCCATCTCTATTCTCTCACGATCCTTGGGTTCCATTTACCTTCCTCTTTCCCTTCTTCCTACCCAGTAGGGGCTTAGATTGTACATGTTTTTTCTTTTTCCTTCACTCACTACGCTATGATTGCACTACTTTTTATTGTAATTATTTAAGATTTTTACCTTTTTTATACTAGCCGACATGATTATTTATTGTGTATATACATATTTTCAATTTACGTCCATGGCTCAAGTAAGAATGCACGGTTAATGTGATGGGAATAGCTGGTTAATTACTTTATGCATAATTTCATTTTGTTTCTTTAATGTTGTTAATCTATGTTGACTTCAGGAAAGTGATTTGCACACTAAGAGGACAGGGCATACTGATTTCGTTGACAAGACATCAGAAGCCTTAAAACCAATAAGTTTGGAGGCTCCGAAAACCAAAGATGATGTGGAGATGGAGGAATCTGGTGATGGTAGTAGTAGTCAACAAGAAGGTAGTCATTTGTGGAGTTATCTTACTCATCATCCCTTTTTATTCATGCTATGTATTTCTTTATAGCATCAGTTGGAGCATTTTTATTTAAGTTCAACTAGTGTGTTCAGTTATATTTTTTCAAACTTAGTGGTTTTGATTTCATAATATGTATGGAACAATTGTCAGTTATTTATAGATTTGATACAAGAGGAATGTATTGGACAAGTTTCATTTTCACATTTTCCTAATGGACAACCTCAAGTTCATTTTGATTTTCTTTTTCATTCTATATTAAATTTGTTGTCTTTGACCATTCAATGATGATGCCTGGTGTTGTAGCACATATTTTCAAGTTGATATTCCACATCTGTATTCCAAAACTGTATTAGTACATATTATACAGATTCTTTTGTTGACTTGATCTCATTCTCCTCACTGATGTCCTTCCTCTGTTTAGAAATGGTTGTTCCTGAAGTGAATGAGCAGCTATTGAGTGAACTTGAGGAAATGGGATTTTCTAAAGAAAGGGCAACTCGTGCGCTTCATTTTTCTGGTATGGTTTATCTTCGATGGAAATTTTTATGCCTTGTTATATCTTGATATTTCATAGTGAAGGTTACATATTTCCATTTGCTGCTAGTTGATTCTTTGGTTTCTTTAGCTCAAGGCTGATGTGTGATCAATAATTTAGTACTGCCTGGATGTTGTCTCTCTTTCTTCCGTTGTTTTTACCTCCTGTATACTGCATTGATTGAATTATCTTTGCTGACCATGAACAAGCTCTGACTTTCAAATCCACATATTTGTGGTTTTAGAGTCTATTATGCTTTTACGCCAATGTCAAATCAATGCATAATCTGGCGTATATTACTTTGATTTGTAATTAATTTATATTGTATGAATTTATAGATTTTAATAACCAAGTTTTTGTTCTGTTTTGATGACTTTCTAGTCTTCATCTTTTCTGTTAGATGATAACTATTATTGACATCAAGGCAGAACCTTTGTTACAATTTTTAGTGAATGGTTCTTTTCTCTCTCTCCACCCCCCCCACACACACACACTATATATATATATACTTTTACATTATCTGCTTGATTGTTCTAGTCCCTTTTTCTCTTTTAGTTTATATTCCTTCTTTATTGCAATGTTTCAATCCTTTTCTGTAGTGTTTGAAGTAAAATATATGTTGGTCATGTAATACTGTCTTGAGTTCTTCCAGGCAATGTCAGCCTTGAAGCTGCAGCAAATTGGATTGTTGAGCATGAGAATGATCCAGACATTGACCAGATGCCCCTGGTATGAATCTTATGGATATATCCTGTAAACAATTTAGGCAGTACCCTATATTATAGTTATCTCATGGTTTTTGCCCTCAGCTTGTTTTGTGTCACATGCCTCCCTATCCTATATTAAAAATGTAAATGGACTTCTATGCTTGGATTGTCTGATACAAATTTCATTTCAACTAAAGGTTGTACCCGTTGGTAATAATCATCAGTTGCTTTTCATACCTTTTGGTATGAAGTACATTTGGCTCAAAAGGAAATTGATTTGTTTGAATGTGACATTCATCCTTTCATGGACTAGTAACAGTAAATGCAAATAATGTAAGTTCCATGAATCAAAAGTTGGTGACATTATTCTGAATGAGATAGCTATTGGAAGTAACCTACTGATAAAGACCAAATAAGGAGGAACAAGCAAGATGGCTAACTTTTTGGTAAAATGCTATGAAGTTGTTGAATAAGAAGGAATTTGTTGGGTGATTTAAATCATCCAATTAAAGCCAAGGATTTAGAAGCCAATAACTCTATGGGCATAATAACAACGCAAGTGTTATACGACCTCTGTTTTGTTTTACCTGTTATGTTTTTCTTTTGAGGCTGTTTTGATATATGCGTAGAACTGTTGATTTACAACATTTTGTAACTTTACGCCCATGTGCTTTTCACTCATGGTAATTCAATTAAATTAAATCCAGTGAATGAAAATATCTGGTTTTCTTGACATTTGATTCCCTCTTTAGTTGGATATATAGTGGTCCCGTAAAACATGCAAGTGATGGGGAACCCGTGCTCATAGAGGCAGCATGCATCTGTATTACAATAAAAACTGATGAGACATGATTTCTACCATGTCCTTGTTCTTTTCTGAGCTGCACTATTTCTGTAGTCTCTTTCTTCTATCATCCTTTTTTCCCCCCCTTACGCAGCTTTCTGCTTGATGTCGTTGTTTGATGTATTTTGTTTGATAATGAAAGGATGTATGGTTCATACATCGAAGGCCTATCTGGTGCACTGACATGGATCTTCATGGTGTTAACGGTTAAGTGGAAGGCATTTTTATTACTACAAGATAAATTTTGCTGCATGCCTTCTGTGCTGTTTGTATTTAAGTCTTGTACTTTGTGTTTTCATCACTAATATTTTGGTGTTTTTTCTCGAATATTTTCCAAATTGAAATATTTTTATTTAGGTATTAGCAACTAGTCTAATTTTCATGCTCTCATGTTAAGGTACCTGTGAGTTCCAAGAAAGATGAGGCTCCGAAGCCATCACTTACCCCAGAAGAGATTAAGCAGAGACAGCAAGAACTAAGGTTATCTGTTAATGCATTTTAAATAGTATATCAGTGGTCAGCTCACTCATGCCAATCCGCTGCACTCTTTATAGCCACTATTAACCCAAATGGCATTATCCCTCCTGCCAAGAACTTTAGTTTAGCATACGCATTTGGGTATTTTGTCAGTTAATTCTCATTGGGTTCTTAAATCTAAACATTGCTTTCCTGCTGGTAAATTCTTTAAATATACACAATTACACACCCACACCCACATATATGGAGTATATCCCTTAGTTTTATTTCTTCCTATCTACTAAAATTTCAGGGAGCGAGCTCGTAGAAAGAAAGAAGAGGAAGAAAAAAAAATGGAAAGAGAAAGGGAGAAGGTAGATTTGTCTTTTCATTCTCTCTTCTATATGTAATTGTTGATGGTGTGTATTTAGCATCGAAATTTCCTATTTCATGTTTCTTACAAGTAATTATCATCTAAATGCGGAAAAATTCCATTTTTGTTTCTATAGGTTCTTGTCACTCTAACTTTTGATCCCATGTTTCTAAAATCATCATTTTTGGTCCCATAAGACAATGATTTTGTTTTTTTTTTTTTTTTTTCTTTCTTTCTATTTTTGGTCCTATCGTCTACTTTTTTTTTTTGGATAGAATTGCCACGTGGGTTGTCAACTTGGGCAAAAACAAAGTTTATAGAAAATACACCCATATATTTGACTAATGATTCCCCCCGATTTCCCCCTAATCAAATCGACTCATCACTCATCTATCATCTTAATCCCCAAATCGTACAAACTTTGATTTCCTCTGCAGATAGCAATTGCTTTCTGTTGGGCTTTCCATTTGATCGAGTTAGTGGATCAATTGGGTTCCAAGGGAAATGGAAGATGGTAAAGTGATAAATCATGTTTCTGACCTAAATAATGGTGCCGTGAGGATTATGTTGAAAAATAGATTGTCGAGATAAAAGATAGAAAAAAATTCTTATCTTAGGGACCTAAAACGAGAATTTTAGAAATGAGAAAAACTTATATATAAAAGAGGAATCTTCCCAGTAAATGCGTACTTTCAGGAGTTACTTTTCTTGTATATTGATGTTCTCATATGGGTCTTTTTTGGATATCTAATGTTCTATGTTCAATAAAATTGTTTTAAATGATGTGACAGGAAAGAATTCGAGTGGGGAGGGAACTACTTGAAGCTAAACGTATGGAAGAGGAAAATGAACGAAAACGGTTGGTCACCATGTGTATACTTCTTTTGAGATCTGGCAATAGAGATGTATATTTTGAATGAATTGGTTTTGATTTTGTAGTATACTGGCCTTGCGAAAAGCAGAGAAAGAGGAAGAAAGAAGGGCTAGGGAGAAAATTCGTCAAAAATTGGAGGAAGATAAGGTCGGTCCTCTTGCTTGATCTTGATTTTATGTTCTACCAAATAACATCAGTTGTGTACGATTGGACATTATTATCTTCTAGTTTCTGGTTCTGGGTTCAGAAAAGAGAGAATTTTCTAGTGTGAATATGATATGCCTTTCTTAATCTTCTAGCTATTCTTCACGCAGGCTTTCGGTTGATAAGAATAAATGTGCTATCTTCTTCGATTTCTCTGAATTTTTGAATTATTCAAGCTGTTGGCTAAGAAGATATTTTTCTGGCTATGATAGGCTGAGAGACGTAGAAAGCTTGGGTTGCCTCCAGAAGAACCCGCAGCAGCAAAACCTTCTGCTCCACCTGTGGAGGAGAAAAAGGTATCTCCTTAACCTATTACCCCATCATTTAGTTTGCTCCAATTTTTCTTATATGCCCTAGTTAGCTTTTCTCAGTTACTTTTCTCTAATTCTATCTATTAGAGCTTTGTGCCTGTCAGACCAGCCACCAAGGCAGAGCAAATGAGAGAGTGCCTAAGATCCATCAAACAGAATCACAAGGTAAGCGCTACACTTTGAATGGAAAAGGTCCCATTGAACAATGTTAATTTGACAATTTCATAAAATGGAATTGCAACATTTTTCAAAATGGTAGTGGAGGGATTTCAAACCATTTGTCTATGCATGTCATCTTAACGAACTCGATTTATTGGATGATGACTTTGAATTCATTTCTTTCAAATCTTTTAATCCAAACACAAACTGAGTTAAAAGAAGATTTATGCTGGGACTAAACAATAGTACTCATGAAAGGGCATGGTTTTGAAAACTGAAATATGATTGAGTGAATATTTGTGCTTAGCATGATGGATGTATTTCCATTCTATTATCACCTTTATATGCTTAATTCTTATATGATTGACTAGGATGATGATGGCAAAGTGAAAACTGCTTTCAACACACTTTTAACTTTTGCAAAGAATGTTGCAACAAATCCAAACGAGGAGAAATTCCGAAAAATTAGACTCACGAACGCAAATTTTCAGGTACTTTGCTATCAAATTCTTTTTGAATTTATGTTCTATGTTGATGTAGTAGTCTATGCCGATATCTTTTACTTGCTCATAATGAGGTAAGCTGATATATTTTAGGCATTAAAAATAGAGCTTTAAGAGTAATTCATTTGATTGTGCCATCTAGCACCAAGCTTAGGGAATTTTTGCCCTTTGTTTGAAACATTTGATTGCTTGCTGATATAGCATTGTGAAGAGTGTTTGGGAGCGGTTTATAGCATTTTAGATGAGATAATCTGAAATGATGGGTGTTTAGTTCAATATACAAGAGGTAAATTTCATGAAACCATAAATCAAATCAACTTTTAGGGATGGAGATTGGAGGGGGTTACAAATCATGTGCAACTTAATTTTTGTTGGAAAACTGCAAGAAGGTACTCTAGGAGTCTAGGACGACCTGTTTGGATGGGCTTTTGAAGCCTGCATTTTCGCTTCTACTTCAAAGCAACACAATATTGTTAATAATAATTTTACATCCGTCAAACCAAGTTGTAACATTTGAGTATGCATGGGAACAAGCTCTGACTTTTGACTATGCTGTTGATATATTTTTCGAACAATTTTGTTTAAAGATGAGTATCATTTTTTATTCTAAGCTAGTTTGTAAAATTCCATCCAAACGGGCTATTAGTGAAAAGTAAATGTGACATATACTAAACTTTTAGTGATTATTTTAAGCTACTGAATTTTGTGCTAAGCAAGATGCCTCTCAGGGTAAAATGTCTGATGAAAAGTCCATGCGGCACCATTGATAAGTAGTTGGAAATAGTGAATTCAAATCTAGAATTCTACCTAATTTAGCTTAATAGTCGAGGGAACTGCCATATTCAATTCCTTGTTGAGCTATGATCTTCAATTAGTTTGACCAGCAGACAGACATGAGCTATGCTAAAGTTTCTTTGCAGGCCCGAGCAATTACATGTTCGCAAGAAACTCACATTTCATTCTTATTTTCAATGATTATGATCTACAGAATCGAGTTGGAAATCTTAAGGGAGGCATTGAATTTCTGGAACTCTGTGGATTTGAGAAAATAGAAGGGGGCGAATTTTTGTATCTGCCAAAAGAGAAAGTTGACATCGCAGTGCTTCACTCTGCAGGAAGTGAATTAAACAATGCAATAAACAATCCCTTCTTTGGAGTCCTTTGATCATCCCCGGTGCACCAGATTGTCGATGTTATTATGGATGATTTTTTTTTTTTTTTTTCTTTTGGTCCTTTTTCATATGTGTTTACTAAGGTGTGATTCATTTCACTTGAGATGGATTTTCTTCCCCACACAATCATATTTAAGCTGGATTCTTTCACATAATCTGCTTATTATTATTAATGTATTTGATATCAATTTGTCGCATAAGAAATAGAATGTTACTGGGCTTCCTCAAGCATCAACATAGAAGAAATAGAATGTTAGTCCAATAATATTAGTGACTCTAATACTACTAGTATATGTTATGGCTTATTGGCTAGTGAGGCAAGTCATATGATTACAAGGTCATTCATTGTGGTTGAGAGATTCTCCTCCCCTATATTTGGAACCCCACAATCAAATACTACCTTGTCTACCAACCAATCGTTGGCTGATCAGTTTGATACTAAAACTCACCCCTAGGTTAGAATGATGAGTCGGCCCAATAGGCTTGGCACTAGAGGATAATGCCAAATCTGTACAACAAAAATGTACATCCTATGTTGTACAAAACCTGAGTCAGGGACAGGGACAGAGGGTTCCTTCTCAAGATGATAAACTTCCCAACTAAATAGATGATTCGAATTTCTTGATGATACTCTCCAGGCCAGTTAGAGATTTAGTAGGTATTAGAATGATTTGATGAACAATTTCCATGAAGAGAGAGTATGATTGATTTGTTTGCAGTGGCAGATGCAGACTCTTAATTAGTGTTGGGGGTCGGTGTGCGAACTCTAAGATAATTTTTTTTCACGACATATAAAATAATAAGAATAATATCATATAAAAAGTTCAATAACAAATTTATTTTTATAAAAGTTGATTAAGAACATATAGTTTAGAAATGGGGAACAACTATTAACAAGACCCTAGTATTTAAATTAGTTTAGACAATAAATTGCAAAATATGTCCACAACTCTATACCCTAGTATTTTATTTTGCAAAACAATGAATCTAGGTTAAAATTAAAAAAAATAAAATAAAGTTCACCAACAACTAAATCCCAAAAGCAGAAGTAGTCCAAATAATTGTTTAGATAAGTATTATAAATTGATTATATTAACAAAATTAATTAAAAAAGTTGATTATATCTATTTTGGATAGGAATACACTCCTAAAACTTTTCATTTCTAGAAGTAATCTCATATCTACTTTGAATTTTAACTTTTAATTTTTTTGTTATTGACGAAAACCCAAACAAATAAGAAAAAATGAAGAAAAGTATTTTAAGAAAAAAAATAAAATGTCAAAATATGCCGAAACAAAAAAAATTTGAAACAACTATATAAAAACTTGGTAGCGAACATTGAGTTCGGGGGCAGCCGAACCCCGTGCCCCTATATGTGTCCGCCAACCTCTGCCTGTCACTGTGATGGTAAACATCATACACAATGCCGCCAATAAAGAATTCTTCAGTTATTCCGACAATATTATAGATAGAAATGGATATATATTATTTCATTAATTAAAATTAACTTTTAAAAACGTTTAAGATTTTTTTACATCTACCGTGAAAGTAGTAATCGGCACAAGTCATCTTTTTATTCAATAAATAACTATAACATGGATGATGACTTAGCCCAAGTGGTTAAGTCTTTGACTTCCAATGAAAGGTTGGAGGTTCGACTCTCACCACTCATTTCCCAGCCTTCAATGACTCATCCAAAAAAAAATAAAAATAAATAACTATAACATCGTTTTATTTTATATTTTTTTTATAACATATTGTCGTTTGATTATATCTAATTTACTTTTTTCTTTAAAATAAGTTCTCACGATTAAAATTCAATTTTTGAATTGAGAGACGCATACATTGATTACTGATTAGTTTGAAACTCATAGGAAAACATATCATTTTATATTATTATAAATAAATAAACAATAATAAACATATAGCAAAAAGTTTCAATAATAAACAAGTTGTCATATTCCATGCCTTCCAACTATAGATTGGGGTTCGATTCCCACACGGCCCCTATCCATCTCCTTTATCCATCTTTGTAATTTGTGTGGCTCGAGCTCCCACACATCTTTACCGACACATATGTTTACCAAAAAAATACTATTATAATTAAATACTTTCGTAATTTGTTTTCAATTTCCAAAATCTCAAATATAAACTTTCAAGAATAATAAAAGTATTTAATTACTATAACACTAAAAATAATATTACAAATGAATTTATTACCTCAATCAGACATACAACTAAACATTGAGCTCGATCAGGGGCACTATTGTCCATAATTCCCTAAAGTTTTTTTTTTTTGGCAAACAATGACACTCATGTGTCGGCAAAGGTGTGTGAGAGCCCAAACCACACAAATTACAAAGGGGAATAAAGGGGAGGGATTGGGGGCGGTGGGGATTGACGGCCCCCCCTAAAGATTCAAATAAGGGAAATAGATATAAGAAAAGTTGCTTAGAATAAAAACTTCTAAACAATTCCTTAAGCATTTCTTCATTCTGATTTGGATAAATTAAAAATGGAACCTCTTGTATCTAAAATTATGCATCCTTTAACGGCTCCTCAAAAAAAAAAAAAAACAAAAAAACAAAATTATGCATCCTTAAGGGCATGTTTGTTTGAGATTTATTTTTTAATATAATCTTTTAGTTTTTCCTTTACTTAAAATTTCTTTTGAATTAATTATTGCTATTTGTGGGGATGAAGAGTTAGCCTAAGTGGTTAAGTCCTTCGACTTCCAACGGAAGATTGGAGGTTCGATTCCCCACCGCCCCCTATCCCTCCCTTTTATTCCCCTTTGTAGTTGTGTGTCATGAGCTCCTATCACCAATTTCTGCATTCAATGCTCCTCAAAAAAAATTATTGCTGTTTGTGTTTTTCTGAACCCCAGAATTAGTTACAAAAGTCAAAATTTGATTTCTTATGGAAGGTGGGTAGGGCCGTAGGGGTTGCTTTGGGAAGAAGGAGAATTATTTTGAACGGTAAAAATACTATAATACCCCTATACATATTTACAATATAATCGATTTCTTAATAATTGATTTCATTTTTAATAAAATTAAGATAATTAAATTATTAATTATAAAAGTGAATTAAATTTATAAATAAAAAATAAATATTTTTTAACAAAAAGTCATCCTGTATAAAATTGTAAATCCAAACACGTTTCCGTTGAAAAATTACTCTTAAAACTATCCATCCAAACTTCTAAATTCTCATTCTCCTTTATATATATATATATATATATATATAATTAATTTTTTCAAAATGCCAAACATACGATTTATTTCACGTCACCTTATCAAAAAAACAAATGCCAAACATACAAACCCCTAAATATAGTCCTGAATTCAATCATAATAAAAGGTATAATTATGATTACATATACTATAGTAACTAGTTTTCAACATCGTTTAATAAATTATTCCCTATTAAATATGTATAATTGAAATTGAGTCCAACTTTTTCTTTATAGTAAGTAAATTAATTTAAATTTGTAATATCAATTGATTTGTTTTTTCTTTGGGAAAACTAGGGCCCGGTACACATTATCAAAACATTATAAGAGTCAAAGCCCCTCAATTTCAAACATTATATTTTTGGCCCCATATATTAGGGAAGTTAAGCGAAAAACATATCAATAACCTGGTAAAACACATACCAAGCACTTGGTAAAACACATACCAATTCGGGTTGTGTGATGTGCACGAGCTTACGCGATGATCTAAAAGTGGAAATGACTCATTGTGATGGCTTATTTTAGTTTCTTTCAATTATTTTTTATTTATATAATTAAAATAAATAATAGTCATTCCGTGCCATTATTATGTCACACTTTTTTTTTTCTTGTTCCAACATTTTTATTTCATTTCCATTTTAAAAAATAATTAAATATTAATCGCCAAATACTATAAGAATTTTTTGTCTTAGCGAACGGAATTTTAGGTAAAATTTAGTCATTAAAGAGGTTAGCGACCGACTTTGCGACCGAAATTCGTTAGCTACCACAGTTTTAGCGACCGAAATTTGTTAGTACCACAGTTTTAGCTACCAAATTCGCAATTTTTCTACTAGTGAAACCTATCCATCACATATCATTAATAAATAAATATATTAAACTTTCAAACCCACTACCATTAATAATTCTAATTCAACATACAAGCACATATCAATATATGACATATAAATAAATAAAATTAAAATTGTAAACTCATTACAACATTATATAAATTCTCAAGTTACTTTTTTTTTTAACACTAATATATCCCTACATTTAATACTAATTATCCATACATAAAGTACCGTGTCCAAAAATTTGAGATACTTATAATAAAACATATTTATTTTGTACTTTATAATTTATTTGAATTTATTTTTGTTTTACTTATTTTATAATATATTTGAATTAATATTTATTTTATTTCTTATGTTAATTCTCTCCGTCCCATTAATTGTGCCTCAAAATTTTTAGGCAAGGTATGGGTAGGAATGTCAACTTTATCCATCGGACCGGGTAAATCATCGAGTAATCGTGTCCCGAGTATGGATAAGATATATATTATTGGGTCAGATCTGGTATCGCCCGAAACCAAAAATAAATAATATCGAGTATTATGGGTAGGTTAGGAAATTTATACGTGACCCGATTACCCGACTCGATTATATAATACTCCGTACTTCTTCCTTTTTATTTATTTTTTTTGCCCCATTTGGGTTTTGGCTACAATCCACACACACTTTCACTTAAAGTTTTATCGTAGTTACAAGTTAAAGTATAGCAAAGTGTGATCCTGTTAGATTCGTCTCATCTTGTAGTTTTTAATTATCGAATTTTTAGAATTTGTACTTGTATCGAACTTGAGTTATTGATGGTTTAAAATGTGTATCGTACTGCGTGCTGGATGGATCCGTAGCAATAAAAAAGAGGAAGTATATACATATAAGCATATATATATACTCCCTCCGTCTCAATAGGATTGCAAGAATCTATTTATACTTGGATAATCCGTATACTCCAATCATATCTGATGCTTTTATTTTTATGTAATATAGGATAGGGTAAAGATAATTAAGATTTTGGGTAATGAGTGAATGTAGTCAACTCGTACCATACCCGACCCGTTTAGATCTATATATTAGTGTATAGTTAGTATTTAATGTAGGTGAATATTAGTGCTTAAAATAAAATTAAATTATGAATTTATGTGATTAATTGTAATTTAAAGATGGATATGTCCAACTATGATCCAAAGGCGTGATATGATTTTTTAAGTTTGAAATACTAATCATAGTGTGTTTGAAATTTTACTATTCTTTATTTATTAATGTGATGTATGTGATGTGATAAGTTTAATGATTAATATTTAACTTTTTCTTAGAATGGAAATGAAACAAAAATGGTGGACGAAAAAAAAAAGAAAAGAAAAGAAAAGAAAGTGGAACATAAATAATGACAAAAAATGAGTATTATTTATTTTAGTTACATAAAATAAAAATAATTGAGGAAAACTAAAATAGGCTACCAGAATGAGCCACTTTCACTTTTAGGTCATCGTGTAAGCGTGTGCATATCACATTGCCCGAATTCTAGCCAAATGGCCTAAATTCGGGCCAGAAATAATTCTAATGGCTCATTTTCCTAAATCAAAATATCGTGGCCTAAAAGTGGAAGGACCTCATTCTCGTGGTATATTTTAGTTATTATCTCATAATTAGTTTTTTCAAAATGCCAAACACACAACCCCTAAATATATTCCTGAATTCAATTATAATAAAAGGTATAATTATGATTACATATATTATAGTAACTAGTTTTCAATATCGTTTAATATATTATTCCTATTAAATATGTTTATTTGAAATTAAGTCTAACTTTTTCTTTTTAGTAAGTAATTTTTTTTTGGATGAAGGTTTTAGTAAGTAAATTAATTTGAATTTGTAACATCAATCGATTTATTTTTTTTGGCCTTTTATTTTAAATTTATTTTCAGGAGAATACTTATTACAACCTCGGTAGATAATATAAATAGTTCTTTATAAAAGACCAAAAATGTGTGTGGCAGCCTAAACCATACAAATTACAAATGGGGATAGAGGGAGGGATAAAAGACCAGATGAGAATCGAACCCCAACCATAAGGTTGAAAATCAGGAGACATGACCACTAGGCCAAGTCCCGATTCCTTATCAAAGACCAAACCTTTGTTTGATAGTTTAGTAAAAAAAATGATGAGAAAAGAAATAAAAAGAAGAGGAAGAAAACATTTATTTTTGTTCAGAATTTTTTTTTTCTATGGAATAGGAGGGAATTTATATGCAACTTTTTTTTTTTCGCTTGACATTTATTTACACCTTAATTTTGATATAATGATAAAATTGAAATAATCTTTTTTAAACAAATTTAAATGTTTTATATTGTAATTATCCTCTGATCTATATTTGTTTACATTATTATTATTTGGTTAAAATTAAATAGACATCAATATAATATTCATTTTAAAAATATTTGCATCCTTTTCACTCTCTAATTCATGTGGAAGGAAAATTTTAATAAATTCATAGTAGGTTTTTATCAAACATTTATTTTCCTTTCACGATAAAAAGGAAAAAGTAATGAGATAAAATATTTTTTAGGGCATCAGAAGGAACCATTTTCTGATTTTGGGTCACTACAAGAATGTTGGGCCCCGAAAAATGGCCAAAACGGGCAGCATGTTGTTCAAACGAGGGAACACTCCAGCATTCTTCTGGCCCAAAAGTGGAAATAACCTCATTCTGATGGCCTATTTAATTTTTTTATTTTTTATTTTTTATGTAATTAAAATAAATAATATTTCTTCCATCCCATTATTTATGTCCCACTTTCGTTTTTTGACATTTCGAATAAAAAAACCACTTAATAATAATAATGTGTCCAACCACATCTCGAGGCCAACTGATAAAATGAGGTTGCTCAGCGCCTTTCCATCGGAGACCCCTCAACCTAACAGGGGTTTGATTTCCTTTTTGGCCCGCTATCGCTCCCCTATATTCTCTTTATAATTTGTGTGGTTTGGGATATCAAAAAAATAAAAATAAAATTACATTTTTTGGAAAGAAACATTAGCAATCGAACTTTTCGGTTGCTACCATATGTAGTGTTTATTTTGGAAATGTCAATAGAAAAAATAAGGACTCTCCAACCATCAAGAGAAAGTGAAGCAAAATTGAAGATCAGGAGCATGAGGGGTCTCCGATGGGAAAGCACGCAATTGTATGACAAAGGAGTACCGATGTATTGAGCAACCCCATGTTAGCAGTTGGTCTCAAGATAGTGTTTGACACGTTATTAAGTGGTTTTTTTTTTTTTTTTTTTTTTTTTTTCCTTCTGACGGATAAAAAAGAAAAGTTGGACATAAATAATGGGATGAAAACGTCTCAGTATTGGCAATAAAAGCAAGTTTTGCTTCTCAAAAAAAAAAATAAATAAATAATGGGATGAAAGAAGGTGATTTTCACTTTTGGGCCATCAGGATGTTGGCGCATGGATTTTCCTGCGTTTTGACAACACACGGCCTGCTTTGACCATTTTTCAATGCCCGACATTCTTGTAGTGGAAAATCTAAATAAAAAAATGGCCAAAATTTGCAAATGCCACATTCTAATAACCTAAAAAAATTATTATCTCAAAAGTAATCAATCCTTGTCACTTTATTTTAGTGAATTAAGCATTTATTCATTACAATTTTTTCTTAGTGAAGTAATGAAATTTCTTAAACCTTTTCGACACTAGAAAATAACCTCAAGGTATTGGTGGAAAATATTTATTCATTAAACTTGTTTTATACTTATATAATAACAAAAAGAATGACTTTAATTGATTAAATGAGGTGTTTTTTAGGCGTATACCAGGTATCCCATGCCACATTATTGGTTGCTCAACAACCAACAAACGCTAGGAAACAGAAATAATCACATAATAATTTAAGAATGAAACAAAATTTAAATATATTTTCTAAAACTTAATAATTTAATTATATTTCAAATTGATACTTCTAATTAATTAAACGGCCCTAAAAACGTTTAATACAAAAATGCACGACACGCGCTTTCTCTCATTTTTTCCCTTTAAATACAAGGCAAAGTACCTTAAAAAACATCGAACAAAAAAGCGATATTGCTTACTCTAATTTTCTCCTTTTTAAAACAAGACGAAGAAATTCCCGTAAATTTGGTCCAGAATCGGAAAACAAGATCGCAATCATCAATTCCATTGTGCATATAAATAAAAGGTATGTTTTCTCCCTTTGAACTTCAATTCTTCCTTGGTATCAAATCCTTAACAAACTTGCTTTTTGCAACTTGTTCTTAATAATGAAACCTATGTATTTTTATCTTTGAACAATATTATGTTTTACTCATCAGATTTGGGATACTCTTAAGAACAAATTTCATTTCATCATTGTGTTTTACTCATCATCAGATTATCATCCAACAGTATGAAGGCAAAATCCTAAAGAGAAGTGATAATTCACATTTATTATGATTTTAATTGGTTTTTTCCTATTCATTTTCGTATATGTTGCTGTGGTTTACAAGTGAATTTCATTGCTTAGTTTATTTTACACTACAAGAATCTTTTGTTCTAGCGAACGAAATTTTTTGATAAAATTCGGTCATTAAAGAAGTTAGCGAATAAATTTCGTTAGGTACCACAATTTTAGCGACGAATTCACGGTTTTTCTAATAATGTTACTATCTTATTATTGTATGAATTTTTTCAAAAATGTAACTTATATGTGTATAGAAACTAGGATGTGTAAAACAATGTTTGCAGCTGAAAAATGAAATTATAAACCAATTAATGATTTTTGACGATACCCACCATTAATAGTTATTTCTATTTTTCATATATAAAAACAAATTTAATAAGTTATATAGTCATGCATAATTTAGTATATGCATATTATAATGCACTTTATTTTTTTCTACGTAATTAAATTTCCATAACTATACACAAAAATAAATTGATTTAGCAACACTCATAAAACATTGCCAAAAAAACGTTGCGAAATTAGTTCTTTTTAAGTTTTGCAATGCTTGTTGTAATTGCCCAAAAATTAAAAAATTTAATGGTTGAGTATCATGATAGCAAAAGTTTAATTGAAATTGCATAGTGTAATTCAAATGAAAGAATGAAATGCTTAAAACTAGTGTCTTTTAAGTTTTTTTTAATGTTTGTTTGTCTTTTTTTTTTCCCAGTATTTATTTGTTGCAGGTAAAGATCATGAAATTTATTAAGACTCCGCGATTTGTGAGGAGTAACGAACAACGGCTTCAACTTAAGAGCGATATACGCCAAATAACGTTTCTGAAGATGGAGAACAATCCGAACACTGACTACATAACTCGTGTCGTGAACTACATCATTGATGTGAATCGACTTATGCAAGAAGTAATTTGGGAAGGGGGATTACGAAAGCCCAAAAATCGATATAGAGTACTTAGAAAAGCACTATATAACTGTGGGGCATTCACGACACGTGAAGAACTGGCTTTCCTCGATAAGATTTGGGCAAAAAAAGAACGCGAACCTAATGATGAATGCCCATATGGTAGTTTAATCGAGGGTTTCATAGCTGCGTATGTTGCCTATATTAACAAGCAGGCAGCCTACGCAGCCGAAAAAGTTTCTAAAGGCTCATTGGGTCTTAAAATAAAGAAACCTGTTAGTGAGAAAACAAGGAATCTGCTTCCCAAGTTACCCAGAGTTAAGTATGTAGTGCCTCAACACCTTGAGCAAGAATTGTTAGAGTCGATTCCAGCCATCATTACATACTTTTGACAATTCGACGAACATTTTGTAAGAAAGTATCTGAATAAATGTTCTTTATGTCGCTGTCTTATTCTATTTTTATTATCATTAGTAGTGCTACATTTGCGGCCAGTTTCTAGTATCCAATATTAATTTTGCGAATACACAAAGGTAACTGTAATTTTTTGATTTTAAAGCATCTTTTAAAATAAAATGTAACTTTAATTTAATTAATGCGAATATCACGTGTTCAAAACATACCAAAATGCATACAAAAATCAGGGAAAATGTAAAGCATAATCGACACAAAAAAATATCACACAAACTAAATACTTCTATCATCTCGTTCTTAGATTTTAAGACTATTCATAATATATACTATAGTCTTGGTTTTAAATCTCAATGCTAATACTACCTCTGTATCTATAGGTTTGCACCATTTGACACATGCACACAATACATATTTTCAACGATTAATAACTTAAATTGTGTACAATAAAAATTATAGAAATTTGATATTTTAAAACTACAAGTTTAAAGTGACTATATTTTTTCTTCCATAACTATGATAAAAATTTGAAACAAAGTTAAATTGTAAACAGTGTAAAAAATACCAATATTGCAAACCTGAATACGGAGGGATTACAATATAATGCATGTTGTGCCTAGCTAGGTTTCGTCAAACCATGAAAACATGAATAATAGTTCCGTCACCTAAAACTTTGATAAGATGATGAATATGATCTAGTTTAGGACATAGATATAAATAGATGAAAGGAATACAGGTCTCTTGCCAACATGGGTGATGAATATTCCTCAACATTAATTTTTATTTATCTGAAAACCCAAAATTTGTGTTTGCAATTTAATAATTTATGCAAGTAATAATATTACAAACGCGGGTGGTATGATGCGGACTACTTCCCGTGCGAACAACCGTCCGCTGCCGTTGATCATTTTCATCATCCAACGGCTGAGATCATTATATTTGTAGGTTTACTATATTAAGTCGCATAATTGTGTTGGCCATGTCACTGAATAGCATAGGCCATGTCGCTGAATTGTGTAGGGGCCGTCGCTGAGATGCGTTTAAATGCATAGAATCATGTCGCTGAAATATATAAAATTGTGTCGCTGAAATGAATACAATAATGTTGCTGAATTGCATAAATCATGTTGCTGAATTACATAGGCCACGTAGCTAAATTGTGAAGGCTTCATCGCTGAGATGCGTTTAAAATTTCAATGACTTTCAAACGGCTATAACTTCAAACGTCGCTGAGATGAATACAATATGTCGCTGAATTGCATAGGACGCATCGCTGAATTGGGTTGGCTCTGTCGCTGAGTTGTGTATGTCATGTCGCTGAGTTGCAAATTCAACGGTTGCGGACGTTGTCCACACATCCGCATGGACATCCGCACCTTAACCGTTCCCATATTACCAATGCCTAGTAATGACTTATGAGTAGATAATATAGGCGATGCACGACCGGTAATGCTCTTGTCTTTCCACAGGAGCGTCACACCATACTAGACAATTAAACAAGCTGTGGCCAAAAGTTTTGAGTAGGAAAAAAGTAACTGCTAATCAGGGCCTTTACCCAGTGGAAGCCGGACCTTTGCACAGTGCCCCAAACATTTGGAGGCCCATTTTTTAATTACCTTATTTATTTAAAAAGAAAATTTAATTTAAAAGTTTTATATAGAATTTGGTAAGTCTGTAAAATGACCTTCTTTTCATTCATAAATCTGATTTTTTTTTTGTATTTTCTTTTATTTTACTTATTTGTAAAGAACTCGGGTGTTAATACGCAAGTTTTCGGGTTAAGTTTTTATTTATTTATTTATTTATTTTATTTTTACAATAGTGCTAGTTTTACAAATAGTTTTAGAAGTTTGTAAATAATTTATTAATATGATAAGGGGCCTAAACATTTTAGCCGAAGGGCCACAAAAAGTGATTAGATGGTACTACAACCAATACAAGATTCCAATCTCATATACCCAAAGTACATCTAATAGGTTCAAAGTACAGAACGAATATTAATGTTTGGCAACAATTGTGAGACAATTGAATTTATAAATCAATTCAAACCTGTTGAGCGTAAAATATGTAGAGGTTTAGAGACCTCTTTTGATTTATAACTTTGAAGAGATTACAGGAAGGATTACAGGAACATAAACAAAGCGGTAAAATTGCAGAATGAAAACAACAGAATAAAACTTGCAGAAAGAAAATAAACTGCAGAAAATGAATTTTTCTCTGTGGAGTCGAAGGGGCTTTCCAAATGAACATCCCTTTGGCTTTTATAGGCAGAAACCTTCAACCGTCAGATACCCACAACCTCTCCTAGGACACCTGTCGTCACGCCGTCTCTCCTGGCAGAGATCTTCAACCGTCAGACACCTGTCTCCACGCTGGTTCTCCACATAAACCTCCCTTCCATTCTCTTCGTAACTCCTGGGCCTACATAATACGAGAAACGGGGCGCCGCCACTTTTGATGGCCTCCCAGGTTTGTGTCTTGCTCACTTTTGATGGCCTCCATTCGTCGTGCCTTGGCCTCCACCAAAGGTTTCTCGGCCGCCACCAGGAGCTCCCCGGCCGCCGTACGGCACCCCTTGGCCGCCACTTGGTTTATGATTGTGTCGCACACTTGAATCTTGACTTAGATAATCCTATGCTCACTTAAATAGGTTCACTTCAATAGCCTCACTTCAATAATAGGCTCACTTTAATATGCTCACCTCAAAAGGTTCACTTGATAGGCTCACTCCAATAGGCTCACTTTAATAGTTCACTTCTCACTTCAATAGGCTCACTTTAATAACTCACGTTGAGGCTCACTTTAATAGGCTCACTTTAATACTTTTATTCAGTGGGACTCACTTTTATTGGGTCAACAGATGCCCCCTCGCGTAATTCGTCTGATTAGGACTTTCTAAGGCGAATTTACGCGTTCAATATAGGCTTGACCCATATCCTCCAGCCGCCATTAAGGAAGTCCTACCCAGCCGCCATCCGAGCCTTGCCAGCCGCCCTTGGAAGAGCCCAGACCGCCATCCTTGAGCCTTTCGTTATGCCGCCACTACTCAGCCACCAACTACTCGGCCTCCAAGGCCGCTGTCAATCACACTCTAGGGTCACTATCCAGGGTTGTTTCTACCAAGGATCAATGTAGAAGCCACCACTATTGGGACGTCTTCCTCTTTACCCGATTTCACTTTATTGAAATGAGTCCCTTGTAAAGGAAGACGCTTCTCTTCCTGTTCCTCCAGGAATTTTTCCAAACGGGCCGCTCTCTCGGCCAGTTGGGCAAGATTACTTGCATCATGCACAATTAAATGTTCTTTTAGTCTAGGCAACATATTGGATACTGCTATGTTGGCTATTTCCCTCTCAGGGATTGCCATAGTACATCGGCCCTTAAGTCGTTGTAACCTATTAATGAAGGCACTTGCCGTCTCATCGGCATATTGCCTTGCATTAGTTAAATCTGCGAGACTAACCTGGGACATGGGTGTATAGAATCTTTCATGAAAGGCTTGCTCCAAATCAGTCCAATTCTGGACAGAATTAGGCCGCAAAGACGCATACCATGCGAAAGCAGGACCGGTGAGGGATGAGCTAAAGAGCCTCAACTTCAACCAGTCGTTCGATGCTGCCTCCCCACACTGTGCAGTGAACCTGCCCACATGCTCCACGGTGGACTTACCTTCATCCCCTGAGAATGTGGAGAATTCAGGCATCTTAAAGCCTCGTGGGTATGGTTGCACGCTATCAACCCAATCAGGGTACGGCTTGCGGTATGTTGGCCGCTCCATCGGCCTCAGTTGAATCCCGAAGTGCTGCTGCATCATGTCTGCCAGCAACTCGGGCGACACTACTGGCGCCTGCGCAGGTGGCATCGCCACTGGGGGTGTAAGAGGAGCCACAGCGGCTGGTTGCGGCGTCTGCCCCCCTTGCGGTGGCGTCTGCCCCCAAGGTTGGGGCGCCTGTCCCCAAGGCTGCGTCGCCATGTAGGGTACACCAGGAACATTCGGCACATTAGGTGCCGCTTGTCGTGGTGGCATACCAGTGGCCCCAGAGACCGCTGTACAGCCTGGCGATACACTGGTGGCCATTAAACACCCTGGTGCTGCATAAATCAGCATTGGAGGCACTGCATACCCAATATTCGGCACCGTAGGAGCCGCTGGGGTATAGGCGTAGGCTGTCTGATATGGATTCACAAACGGACTAGGCGAGCCTCCTACATCAGGTAGTGGTGGCTGATTGGGTGCTGCTCCCCAAGCCCGTATTTGGCCGCCTGACGGCCCTGAACACGTCGGCGTGTTAACGCCGCTTACAAGGGTGGTTGCAGAAGCAGTTGCTTCATGTTGAGTCCGAAGAGCATTGAAGCCTCGGTCAATCTGGTCGGCCATAGCAGGTCGCAAAACGTCCATAAGGTGCCTTGTAAGTAGAGGCATGAACTCGGCCATCGATTCGGTCATCGAAAGCCGCATTTGTTCTGCAAATGTAGGGGTCTGCATGATCCCCTGTTGTGGTGGTGCAGCATTCGTCGTCTCAGTCACCTCTTCAGACGACGTTCTAATAGGTGTCTTCTCTTGCAGAGACATTTCTTCAAACTTCCGTTTAAGATCACTCACCAAACGTCCAGACCTTAGACGCATACACCTCCTTGAAGCGGATATGGCTTTTACTTCGGGTCCCACTGGGCGTGCCAATTTGTTGAGCGTAAAATATGTAGAGGTTTAGAGACCTCTTTTGATTTATAACTTTGAAGAGATTACAGGAAGGATTACAGGAACATAAACAAAGCGGTAAAATTGCAGAATGAAAACAACAGAATAAAACTTGCAGAAAGAAAATAAACTGCAGAAAATGAATTTTTCTCTGTGGAGTCGAAGGGGCTTTCCAAATGAACATCCCTTTGGCTTTTATAGGCAGAAACCTTCAACCGTCAGATACCCACAACCTCTCCTAGGACACCTGTCGTCACGCCGTCTCTCCTGCTGGCAGAGATCTTCAACCGTCAGACACCTGTCTCCACGCTGGTTCTCCACATAAACCTCCCTTCCATTCTCTTCGTAACTCCTGGGCCTACATAATACGAGAAACGGGGCGCCGCCACTTTTGATGGCCTCCCAGGTTTGTGTCTTGCTCACTTTTGATGGCCTCCATTCGTCGTGCCTTGGCCTCCACCAAAGGTTTCTCGGCCGCCACCAGGAGCTCCCCGGCCGCCGTACGGCACCCCTTGGCCGCCACTTGGTTTATGATTGTGTCGCACACTTGAATCTTGACTTAGATAATCCTATGCTCACTTAAATAGGTTCACTTCAATAGCCTCACTTCAATAATAGGCTCACTTTAATAGGCTCACCTCAAAAGGTTCACTTGATAGGCTCACTCCAATAGGCTCACTTTAATAGTTCACTTCTCGCTTCAATAGGCTCACTTTAATAACTCACGTTGAGGCTCACTTTAATAGGCTCACTTTAATAGGCTCACCTCAAAAGGCTCACTTTGATAACTCACGTTGAGGCTCACTTTAATAGGCTCACTTTAATACTTTTATTCAGTGGGACTCACTTTTATTGGGTCAACAAAACCAAGTCCGTATAAATGCATACTCATGCATGTTGTTTGTCAATCGCATGTAGGATGGTGCGGAAGAAATGGGCGTGCGGACGTGCGGACACTATTTATCTGTCGTTGATCAATTTCATCATCCAATGGCTGAGATCATTTGCAGGGATAGTTTCGTAATTTTACCTTTTAGATATTTATTTGTTGTATTCGCAACATAGGCTGTATAATTCAGCGACATGACATACACAATTCAGTGACGGAGTCAATACAATTCAGCGACATGCCATATACAATTCAGCGACATTATTGTATTCCTCTCAGCGACGTTTGAAGTTCGTTGTGATTTTAAACGCATCTCAGCGACGAACCTTCTCACAATTCAGCGACATGACCTATGTAATTCAGCGACATTATTGTATTCATTTCAGTGACACAATTTATAATTTCAATGATATAGTTCTATGCATGTTAACGCATCTCAGCGATGGAGTCTACACAAATCAGCGACATGGCCTATGTAATTCAGCGACAAGGTCTATACAATTCAGCGACTTAATATAGTACTTCTCAGCGACATGTTATAGTATTTTTCAGCAGCATATATGCATATTTTTTAGCAACATATCTCAGCGATATAATATAGTATATTCAGCGACATGGTAAATGAAGAAACCATTACACATTTTTTTTGACAATTTTATCCTTTTTAATTTATAGCCGTTAGATTTAATTCAACGGCCGAGATCGTAGTCCGCACAGTACAGCCTCACCTTCATCCGCGTTGCAACTGTTCCCGTTTGTCAATATATGAAAAGAGGTAAACACAGAGGGGTCAGCACACTACTGACGAAGGAACCTGCATGAGTGCATGACCATAATAATAATAATAATAACAACAATAAAAAATAAGAACTTAATCAACACACATGTCTCATAGCTGTCAACTAATAGTTAATAAGTAAAATACATGGGCGCGACTATTCTCACCCTCCATTTTGCTAAACTCACCCCACCCCTTTTCCCTATACCCAAAATACCTTTAAACAACATCACATAAAAAAAAAAAAATAATTCAAATACTCTACCTTTTACTACATTCACCATCACCCCCACCCCCAAACTCTAAAAACCACCCCAAACTCTAAAATATTCCAACATCACCCACAATCAAAACCCTAAATCACCCAAAATACAAAAAATCTTAACACATTCAACGCAAAACCCAGAAGTGGTCTTGGACTCATACCAAACCAATGGAAGATGGAAAATCACTTTGGAATGTAGAATTACGAACTTTTAAACACTGAAAATTTTTATTTTTCACACAGTTGTTAGTCCTTGGTCGGTCATGCATGAAACCTACGGCAAACTTGGTCGCGCACTAATCATGGTGCAAGGCCAACTCAGCCATGTACAAAGGCAGTGCGACAGCCATGGCAGTGTGTCGTTTAAGGCGCGCGGCCGGCTGTAGCAGTACGTACGTACGATCTGTTCTGATTTTTTTCTTTTACTGGTATATTTTTTTTTATATGCAGAGGTGTTAATCATAAGAACATTTTTATTAATATCATATTGAGGTTATACAATACATAAAAGCACAAAAAATACCAAAAAAAAGTCTATCCAGACTGCATGGCGCCGTGCAGCCACGCGGCATTAGCAGTCTTGCCGAGTGTTGCACAGCGTGCCGAGCTGTGCACTCCTTTTAGTGTTCGCCGTGGTGCCAACAACTCCAAAAAAATCACGATGTTCAACATCTAATTCAATCTAAATCCTAATTTCATCCCAAAACTGCCATTAAACTCTTCTTAATCACAACGTGGTACTAATTTAACATTTCTGAGATCTAAAATTAAGATTTACATCAAATCGGCGAATTTAATATCTAATATAACATTTCTATCCATTTTTGTACGTATGAGGGATGAACAACTTGGTGCTTTTTTCCTTCTTTGTAGTTCACTTAATTGATTCAAGGATGAAGAAACCAAAATAGAAATCAGTGGTGAAGAAAAAACCAAATGGGGTGAACGATTAGATGCAATGAGAAGAGGAAATGGGGAGTGTTAATAGGGTGAATTTAGTAAATAAAACATTTATCTATTGTTTTGGGTAGACAAGGACATTGGGTAATTGGCGGTCGGATGAACTTAGAATTTGGGTACTTTATGAATTTTTTGGTGGGGTGGATTTAGAAGTAGGGTGAATCTAGTGTAAATAGTCGTGCCCAAAATATATGTACTATAATTCATAACCCTAACATACACATATTTATCATAGAATTCAACATTAAAATAGCTAAATCGAATCAGCTAATTTGTGAGACAATGTGAGACAAAATAGCTTTTTATAAGTATCAAAATAACTTAAAACAATGTCCAATCAGCTCTCTTTGAAATCGTGGCAAACAACAACATTGGATTTCAGCTTATTATAGGCAAAAAGTTGGCCTCGAAATTGCCAAATAACTAATTTGATCTAATTTTATTACTCACATAATCAATTAACAGCTAACAACTAATTGTCAAACAGACCCACCTTATATATATTGCTCACCACGCCACAATGAGTTGTGGATAAAGCATAATTCCTGGTAGATTTGTTTCTAATTTGTGGATCTTACAAATATTATTTTTGTATCTTCCTAATATTATTTACAGATATGTGTATCTCTATAGCTGGGTAGGTTGATAGTGTATAAATGCAATTCCGCTAGGTATAGAATTTACAATTCTTGACATACCGAGGGACATCGCTACCGTTGATGATGTTGTGATCAAACTGTTGAAATTAATCCTAGGGTAATTTTCATAATTTAGCTCATTTCCACAACAAAGCATTACAATCTGTTATTGCTTTTTTGGATTTTCTGAAATTTTATTAAATATTTAGATTTCTCACATCCAGTAGATAGATTTTTATATAGAGAACGCCCAAATCCGAGTTTATTCGATAAAGTTAGAATTATTTGAAATTTATTGCAATTTCAAAAATAAAGCCTTTAAATGTCAGCAACAAAGCCTATACAATTCATCGACATGACATATACAATTCAACGACATTATTATTCATTTCAGTGATAAAATTGCATTCATATCAGCCACATAGTTTTATATATTTTAGTGACGTTATTATATGAAAATATTCTATTCATTTGTTTGGGATTTTAAATTTTAATAAGGTTTTTTTATTCCTTGCATCGAGTAGGTGAATTTTCATATAAAGTAAGTCCAAATTCAAGTTCATTTGCGAAAATTAGAGCCATTTGAAGTTCATTACGTAGGCTTTGTTTATAAAATATGTCGCTGAATTGTATTGATCAGGTCGCTGAATTATATAGGTCATGTCGCTGAATTGTGTATATTCTGTCGCTGAATATTTTAGTATGGTTTAATTAGATTGATTGTCATGATATACTTCCAATTATCTGGAAGTAGCATAACTGCACCCGTATATATGTGGGTGGATGCGAGGATAAGTGCATTGTACAGAAACAAGAAAATTAAAGAGCATGAGAAGCGTGAAATTGTGTCTAGAGTTTTTACTCATTTCCTCAATATACTAAATTGTACATTAACCCTGACCCATATAATAATTTTTGGTAAATAAACTGATAGAAAAAAGTGAAAAAAAGAATATTATCCAATCCTATAAATAAATTTCAAAATGGAAAGAAAATAAATTGTGATACCAAAAATAGATTTAACCCAATTGGATTGGATTTTGGTATATTTTAGTAACTCTATTTATTATATTTTCCTTTTTATAAATCTATATATTTTATATATAAAGCCCAAAAAGCAATCACTGAAAATATTCATCCCATCACACAAATTACATCAAATTATTTATCACAGAAAACAACTTTTAAATATTCATCCCATCACACAAATTACATCAAATTATTTATCACAGAAAACAACTTTTACATCACATATATAGTGGTTATATATGGAGCCACATACACACAATCTTTTTTTTTTTCGGAGAAAAGGGGGGCCGAAGCCATTTTATTAATGCAAAATTTGCCTCGTATGATACAAGCCAAGTTGGTCCGAAGAAAGAACATCAATCATAAAATCGGGAGGTCGAACAAAGTGATGAGGACTAAATGAAAATGGTTGGCCTTTGAGGAAGATATCAGCAGCAATATTGGACTCCCTGGGAACAGCTTCGAAACGCAAATCCCAACTCCAAGACTTCATCTCTTTAATCTGGTCAATAGCACGAGAAGCAGGGCCAAGATAATCCGACATATCATTGATAATATTGATGATCTCTTTGCAATCAGATTCCACAAGGAGCTTAGGAAAGTTCATCATCCATGCAAACTGTAAAGTAAGGAGAATACCACGGGCTTCCGTCTGAGCTATATCCACAGCAGCCCCCTTGGTACGAATGCCCCCAAGCCAACAACCATTGCTATCCCGAAGAATGCCACCAGAATAACTCATGCCCCGGCTAACACGACCATCGCAGTTGGCTTTAATCCAACCTTCAGGGGGTTTCTCCCAACGAGTTCGAGCAGCCTGCCAAGCCTTGATACCATGTATACGAAGCTCCTTTCGGCCTCCCAAAAATTCGCTCGCCGCCCGACGGATCCAGGTATGCGCCCTATCCCATTGAATGTTGCTACCTCCAATAGCCTCTTGGCAACGTAACTTCCAAATAGTCCAGGCACCAATGGCAAAGAGGGCAGCCTTAGTATCCCCTACATTCTTGGACTGCATAGTTGATATCCACGTTCTGCAAGCCAGCGTCCAAAAATGAGGAGTGGAGTCCAGGCCAAGTTGAGACCAAACAAGAGCAGAATCAGGGCAATCTCGAAGAGCATGAGATATGGATTCAAGGGTACCACATCTCCAACATCTACCATCCTGAGTAACATGTCGTCGAAGGCGCTCAACACCTGTCAACAAGCGATCATGAGCAGCTAACCAAAGAAATGTGCGGGCTCGTTGTGGAGCAGGCCATCTCCATATCATCTGCCAATCCATAGGAAATGTGTTATTGGAACGTTGTTCTTCAAGCCTCTCGATAGTACTCCTGACAGAGAAAAGGCCTTTGGTAGCTGGTCTCCAAAAGAAGCGGTCCTCTCTAGCCATTGCAGCTGGGGCAGGGTGTTGGAGAATCATTTGAACAACCTCATTCGGTAAACTCTGATTCAGCTTATTGACATCCCAGGAGTCTTCATGTGAGTAGGAATCCACTGAGCAGCACAACTCAGTTTGGGAGAGAGGGAGCAAAGATAATTCCTGCAAAAGAATCCCAGAATCAGTCCATGAGTCTAACCAAAAACGAATGGTCTTACCATTACCAACTTTCCATCCAAGCATAGATTTGAATGATATATGGACAGATAGGAGGTCCTTAGCAAAGTTTGAAAGGGATTGAGGCCTAGCAGTGAAGACATGATCCTTCCAACCATATCTGAATTTCATGAGACGGCCCCAAAGAGTGTCTCGAGAAAGTAAACTCCAATAGCTCTTCATCAATAATGCATCATTAAGATCAGCGAGACGTCGGATTCCGAGGCCTCCTTTAGATGAAGGACAGGTGATGGTATCCCACGCAAGCAGGTGAACTTTGCGAGTCCCAGAGTGCGAGCCCCAAAGGAAATCTCTGCATATTTTCTCCATAGCTTGAATCGTCCTACCCGGGAGACGAGCGACTTGCATGATGTATAAACCAAGAGACATCAACACAGATTTAATGAGCGTAATCCTGCCGGCCATGCTTAGGAAACGATGGGACCATCCATTCAACTTGGCATGCAGTTTGTCAATCACAAAGCCAAAGTCCTGATGAGATCTTCTGCTAGTGATGATGGGGATACCTAAGTAAGTGCCAAGACTGGTGACACATTGATATTCCAAGATATTAAGAATGTCTCTTCTGGCCACACGATCAACCACCTTACCAAAGTGAACTCTAGATTTGGTGACACTAACATTAAGCCCTGACATGGAACTAAAATGAGAGAGAATAGACTTGATAAGGGAAGCCTGTTCAACAGAAGCTTGGGAAAACAAAAGAATATCATCAGCAAAAAATATATGAGGGATGCTAATCTGGCCTCTATCCCAGACAGGAGGTTTCCATACACCCTGAGACACAGCATTCATTATCATAGCATTAAGGCGTTCCATACACAAGATAAAAATGTAAGGGGAGATAGGATCGCCTTGTCGAATACCACAACTAGGCTTAAAAGGAGCTGAAGGCCGACCATTCCACCACACCTGTAAAAGAGAGGAAGTTACACAGTTCATAATAAGATTGATAGAAGTAATAGGGAAGCCAAACAAAATGAGAGTGTCTTTAATAAAATTCCAATTAAGCTTGTCATAGGCTTTTTCTAAATCCAGCTTAAGGATCATATAACCAGGCTTGACCGAAGATTTAGCCATAAAATGACAAATTTCTTGGCAGAGAATGATATTATCTTGAATACACCTCCCCTTGACAAAGCTAGACTGGCCAATACCAATAATTCTAGGAAGGATAGGAGCAAGACGTCGGACCAAAATCTTAGTGATCACTTTATATAAAACATTGCACAGGCTAATGGGACGAAATTGAGTGACTGAAATTGGATTCGGAGTCTTGGGGATAAGCACAATCGAAGTGTGATTAATGTCAGTAAGATCTCTAGAACCATTGAAAACTTCAAGGATAAAGCCATAAACAGAATCCTGCAAAGTATCCCAATTATGCTGGTAAAACATAGCATGAAATCCATCTGGCCCCGGGGCTTTCAAAGGTGCCATGCTCTTGATAGCAGTCCAAGTTTCCTCCACTGTAGGAATAGCTTGCATAAGATCCGCTTCAGCAGGAGTAAGAATTGGAAGACTAGCAGCTGGAAAGCGAGTTTCTGAAGAGACACTCAAGTTATCAGTATAAAGATGCTTAAAAAAATTAGTCACCATATCATGCATGTCCTGATCATTGCAAAAGGTATTGCCCTGAGCATCCTGCAACATGGAAAAAGATTTTTTCCTCTTGCGGGCTTTGATAAAGTTATGATAGAAATTAGTGTTCAAATCACCCGCAAGATTCCAATCCCTCGTACTCCGTTGAATCCAATGTAATTCCTCTCTTTTTAAGATTTGTCCAAGCTCCAAACTCAACTGAGAGTGAAGCCTTCTAAGAAAACTGTTACCAAACCAATCCCCTTGGCGTTCAATACCCGCTAATCTAGTATACATACACACAATCTTTACCCAGGCATAATCTACACAAACCGAAATAGGACACCAACTAAATATCAAATTGTTCCTAGATTTTAAGATCATTCATAATTTATCGAATATATATAAGTCTTTGTCTATCGGTTTTTCTTTTTTTTTTCTTTTTTATTTTATTTTTTTACAACAAATGAAAAAGTAAGGATACGGGTATGGTGCAATTACCAAAACCACAACACATGCAACATACAATATCTCAACCGTTCATTCAAATCCAACGGTTCAAAATTTAAAAAGGTAAAGTTGTCCAAAAAATGTATCACAGTGAAGTCGCTGAAAAATACACACAGTCGTTGAAAAATACTATGGCATGTCGCCGAAATATTATATAGTATATCGCTGAAATAACACAGACCGTCGCTGAAACACACTCAACGCGTCGCTGAAATATATTAAACCAAAGAATTGGGGTTTCGAACTTTTAGGAAGTAACTGAAATGCACAATATCAAGTCGCTGAAAAATACTATAACTTGTCGCTGAAATATACTATAATACGCCGCTGAAAATACACAGAAGTCGTCGCTGAAAACACTATGTCATGTCACTATTAATCAACAAATCGCTGAAATGTACGTATGTTGTCACTGAAATGTATTTGGAGTAAAATATCAAATTTATTTTTTTATCCCTCAAGTTAATTTCAGCCGTCGATTTACAGAATGGATCGACGCATCGCAACACATCAAGTCATTTGGCTTGATTGCATTCTAACATATTTGAAAAAGTAATAATCTAGTTGGATAAAAAGAATTTCAAAATGGAAAGAGAAAAAGTTGTACAAAAAATGAATTTTGCCGGATTGGATTTCTCATATTTTAGTAACCCTATTTATTATATTTTCCTTTTTATAAATCTATATATCTTACACTACCTCCGTCTCTAATATTGTTTACGACCCCACTTTTCACATAGTTCAATACATATTTTAAATTATTAATAATTTAATTTCAGTACAAGTAAAAATTCTAAAAGCTTAATATGCATATTTAATAAAATCAATATAACAAAATCTCACTTGACTAAATCATTAATAATTCAAGTTCGGTACAAGTAAAAATTATAAAAGTTCACTTGACTAAATCAATCTAACAAATATCATAAAACTATAAGTGAAAGTTGGTATGTGGAAGTACTATATAAAGCGCCATTAGCAATCACCCTTTCATAATCGAAATCCCCCATCACCATCTAAATCCCTTTGGAATTGGATGCGAGGCATGATATGAAGAAAGCGGTTCTAGGTGTGCTCTTTACTTTTGCTTCTGATTTTCTTCTTATGCAGCCATCATTATCATTATTCTTTGTTTCTCTCAGCGATTTTGATTTGACAGTCGATTTTTTTATAATGAAAACCATTCTGGGTTTGGTTGTTTTTACTTCTAACTATATGTGGTGGATCGAGCTTATTTGGATTTGTTATGCATACATATTCTAGAAATTCGTTTGGACCCCCGTAAATAGAAATGCCCTTAAATGTATTGTGTAAATCCTCTCATCAGTGAGCATCAAATTCTGAGTTAGATTTCTTTTGTTTTGCAGAATTGAGAGTTCCCCGATTTAAGGGGAATTAAGAATCTCAAGAACCCCATGGATTCCCGACAGATGTTTACTTTCTACCATCCATTTTGTCATGGTACGTTTCTAGTACCTGTAAATGATGATACGCCCTTTTCATTTCTTGATTTTGTTGCGAAACATGGTTTTGTTTGACATATTTGCTTGGGTGGTTGTAAAAATCTGCTGTGATGATGTTCTATTGATGGGTCTTCTGGAATTAATGTGATTGATTATTTTCTTCTATTTTGCATCTTAAATTGTTTTTTCCTTGGTATATTTAACAATGAATTTGTACCCATTACTCCATAGTCCATAACAAGAAAGATGCATAAAACAATAAAGTATTTGCTTTCATATTTACTACGAAGTTCACTATCCCTTCCCCCCAAAAGAAATATTCAATCTTATGGGTTTGGTTGATCAAATCATTTCATATATTGCTAGATTCAATTTCAGATAATGTTTAGAATGCTTTAATTCTGGTTGTATGCAGCAAAATCCGAATACTCACTGAAAGAAATTTTCATCAGATAGTATTAGTTCTACATTTGAAATGTGGACTCTTTAGAGATATTGCTATAAATCTGGGAGGTGACATTTGTTAGCTTTAAATCTCTCCCATTTGTAAATGAGATTGAGAAAGTAGGAGGATATCATTTGACACGTTTCATTGTACAATTGTTAGCATCTTGTCACATTTACCATGTTATTTGTTATCTACAATTGTTAGCATCTTGTCACATTTACCATGTTATTTGTTACCTTCATATCTTGTTTATAAATATCATATGACAATTGGAAAATGTCTCGGTTTATAAAATAGGTGAGTTGATTAAGCAATATTTCATGTTTTGCCTATCTGACATTGGAACTTTTCTAGTGTCTACTTACATGTTGTCAAGTAATTTGAATAATATAGGCCTTCTGTAAATTAAAACAACTCATTTTCTTCCAAATGTGGCCACGCAATTATCTTTCTTCTTTCTAGAATATTTTCAATGTTACATTCACTATAAAAGAACTTACTAAAAATGTTAATAATTGTATAACATGATTAGCGTATATAATATCACATGAATCAGCATGGAAAGAACTTCCTAAAAAACTGCATTTGTTTCAATGGTTGAGTATCATGATGGCAAAAGTTTAATTGAAATTGCGTTGTGTAATTCAAATTAAGGTATACAGTGTTTAAAACTATTTGCCTTGATGTAATCCTTTATTTGCGCACCTTTTATTTATTTATTTATTTATTATTTAATTTTGTTTGTTTTCCGGTGTTTGTTACATTACAGTAAAAGATCATGACACATATATCAAGACTCCTCGATTTGTGAGGAATGGTGAACAACGGCTTGAACTTAAGAGTGATATTCGCGAAATAACGTTTTTGAAGATGGAGAACGATCCAAACAATGATTACAGAACTCGTGTCGTGAACTGCATCATTGATGTGAATCGACTTATCCAAGAAGTAATTTGGGAAGGGGGATTATTAAAGCCCAAAAGTCGATATGGAGTACTAACGAAACCCTCGATTAAACTACCATACGAGCATTCATCATTAGGTTCGCGTTCTTTTTTCTGCCCAAATCTTATCGAGGAAAGCCAGTTCTTTCCGTGTCCTGAATGACGGGGTATTACATCAGTAGCACCAACCTAATGAACTTGGGTATTATCAATTGGCTCTTTTATCATCAGATCTTCTAACTGCTGCAATGAAATGGCATTTGTTGCAATACTTCTGCACCGAAGGCAATGGATTTCAGAAAATGCCATTCAGTTGAGCTGTTTGTGGGAAGTTTTCTTTCTTCTCAACTAGATTCTGAAGCAACATTGCGTCAGTATGCTAACAACATGATGTCCATGAGATAATTGCAGCACAGAGCCACAGACGAACAAGAAAAGCGAATTTGAGTCTACCTCTTCGCTACTAGTGATAATTGGTAAAGGCTTCTGTCTTTCTTAATCCTCAAACAACGAATCCGAGTATGAAGCTGGGGCAAGTTCCTGACTTGGGCCTTCAATCAGTGTTGGAGGGTAATGTGAATTGTGATGTGATTGTAGAGGATGAACTCCTGTTTTGTATAATACACACCCATTAAATAGAAATTGTGAATTTATACAACACTGACTTTTTATTAATAACTTCTAAACAAAAAGAAATCATCCACTAAACATGTAGTAATTCATAAGATTCTTGCATATATATAAGTTTGTTTAACCTAAAGTTAAACTTCTAAATCAAGATTGCTAATACTATGCCAATCATTTTCCATTATCATTATATATCTGCTACATTGTGTTGAACATATCAAGATTCTATACTGTGTCTGTCTTGTGTGGGAAGTGGCTACTGATACTGGAGTAATTATTACCAATATGCTTTCCTTGTAGTGGTTAAGAACCATCTTTTTTGTCGAGTATATACTTTGCTTTCATTGCTACTGCAACATTTCTAACTCCATATATCAAGCCAAGACTCACACTGATCATAAATCAGTTTCAAAAAGAAAAAGACAGCAAGAGAAAGAAAGGGGCAAAGTGATGGCACATGAAGATGCAACGAGAGAAATAGGACCAGAAACCACACAACAGCAGAACTCCCCTCATGATGATCTGTTCAAGCACACCATGGAGAAGAAATGGGACAAGGTCGTGGCAGTCTACACCGCTAACGACTGGGCGCGTACTGCGATGCTCACGAAATCAAGGGAGACGGCCCTCCACATAGCCGTGTCGAGCTACCACATTGAACATTCGGACAGCCCCAAGTTTAGCCACGTGGAGAGAATGATCACATCCGTACCTCCTCAAGAACTGCACGCCACAATGTCAATTGGGAATCATAAGGACAACACTGTTCTTCATCTCGCTGCAGCAGTCGGCTGGGAAGACATGTGCAAATGCATCGCAGAAAAGGACTATACTCTCATCAAATTGCGCAACAAGGACAACGAGACCCCTTTGTTTGTGGCGGCGAATTATGGCAACCTCAAGGCTTTTCTTTGCCTCCACAGGATGTACATGAAGGGATCCAAGGCAGAAGAACCAGACTACACACTCTGTCGGAGGAAGGACGGGATGACTGCCTTACACGTCGCCATCAGAGGAGAACACTTTGGTAAGAAGAACATCTCAATCAATTTCGATCTTTTTAAGACTGATATATATATATATATATATATATATATATATATATATATATATATATATGCTAGCAAATTCTCCTCGGTCACTAAAATAAGGAAACCTATATGTATATATAACTGGATACAGAATTAGCTTACCAGATAATGAACACCTACAAAAGGCTGAAGAATGCTGTCAACGAGGCGGGAGAAAGCCCCCTTCATGTTCTAGCAAAGAAGCCAAATGTGTTCAATAGCTGCAGCACTCTTCGTCTTTATGACAAAATTATCTACCGCGGTAAGAACAAGATAAATATCATTACACATTTCACACATGTAATTGTGCATCTTAATCTATGAAAATATGAATAACATAGTCTTGGCCTCCCAGCCGTGATTGTTGATGATCTGAAGCACACATATGTGAAAAGAGATTTCAAGTCCAATAAAGAACACGAGACTTACCCAGAGAACTACCGAACATGTGCGCACATCTTATATCTTCTTTGGATGCCGATCATCCGTACTTTTCAAGGTAGAGACTCTTATGATCCATAGCAAAAACATATGTTCCATGTCCTAATCATTTCTATCTACATTCTACTAATTTTTTCGATTTTTCTTCTAGCTGCCTTTCCGGGACAAAATTGGAACGATGAAGAAAATCAGCACACAAGTCCCCGTAAGATAAGACTGTTCGAAGATGGAAATTTTCCTCCTTACAAAAGCAAAAAAAACCTATGGACACAAAGAAATACAACATGATATTACTTAAAATCTTGTTTCAGGTGAACAGGATGAACACAGATACTATCCCCAGAATTATACAACTTGCATCTTGTTTTTCCAATTGGGAGTGAAGGTCGTGTTGACGGTTCTTGGCCTTGGTATGTAATAATTTTCTTCTGCAGTAAATCAATGGCACATACCTAGCCGTTATTGTTTCAAGAACAATCTTTATTGTTGAGACTGCTATATATACTAGAGGATTCACCTACACAACAATAATCTAACATGAGCTTGTAGGTTTCAACAAGATACAGAAGATCAAGGAAAAGAAACAGCGACATGTATACGCGGTTAAGATTATGAATGAGTTGATTGAGTATGATCACCGGATATACTCGTACAACAATGATGGCCAGCAACCTGAGCATAAGAACGAGCCTGATTTTCCAGACCGAGTACCAGATGAAGTACCAAAGTCCCCACCTGTTGTATCTGAAGATTCATTGAATCAAATCCAACCTATGGATGAGAAAGAAAAGGACAACAAGGGTAACAAGGACAAGGAGCCAGGAAAAGAAACAGAGCTAATCCCTGAAATGATAAAGTTTCTTGATAAGTTCTATGCTGCCCGTCAGGGAAAAGAATCCAACAGGAAGAGAGGCGATCCGTCGCCATTAGACAATGGGCAAACCAGAAGTCCTTCTGAGACAGCTCCAGGTAAATTCAACCACAATACTTGATGTTAGAAATTCCTTAGTGAAGAAGGCCTAAAGCCCATTTTCTGATAGTACTTTAGAAATTAAATGACCTTTTTGTTGTAGGTAAGAATGATACAGCAATACTGATAGCAGCAAAGATGGGAATCCTTGAAATGGTGAAGAAGATTCTCAAGATGTTCCCCGTAGCCATTCAGGACGTGAACTCTGACGGGAAGAACGCACTGCTATTGGCAGCTGAAAACAGGCAAACCGAGGTTTTCAAATATCTCCTAAGCCTAAAGCTGCCGGACTACATTTTTCATCACGTCGATAATAATGAGAACAGCGTGTTGCATCTCGCCGCCATGCTTGGGGAACAACAGCCGTGGCACATTCCTGGTGCTGCTCTCCAGATGCAATGGGAAATCAAGTGGTACAAGGTAATTAAATTAGCTGATTTGGGACATATTTAGCTGATTTTATACTTTGTTGCTTCGATCAATTCAAGTTTATTTCCGTAAATGCAGTATGTCAAGCGAAAGACTCCACGGCTGAGCTACACTCATAGCAATAAAGATGGGGAGACTGCAAGGAAAATATTTACCAGAACACACCAGGAACTTATGGAAAAAGGCACCAAGTGGCTCATCAAAACCTCCGAATCCTGCTCAGTTGTTGCCGCACTTATTGCCACTGTGGCGTTCGCTACATCAGCCACAGTCCCGGGCGGCCTGGACCAGAATTCAGGATATCCGATAATGAAAAATCGGGCAGCATTCAACATATTCTCCATAACCTCGCTGCTAGCTCTCTGCCTGTCGGTGACAGCCCTTGTTTTCTTTGTGGCGATCATTACATCACGGTGTCAAGAGACGGATTTTAAGTCCAATCTACCTAAGAAGCTGATGATGGGGCTGACTGCTCTGTTTGCGTCAATTGCAGCAATGCTGGTGTCTTTTTGTGCAGGGCACACGTTCATTCTGGGGAGTACTGTGAAAATACTTGCAGTGCCGATTTATGCCCTGGCTTGTGTGCCGGTGACACTTTTCGGTCTGGCGCAGCTGCCGCTGTATTTTGATCTTCTTGTGGCTGCGGCCAAAGAAGTGCCGGTGCGTAGTTACAAGGTGCATCGTCACTAGGAATTCTACATAACTTGTTTTGCTGATATTTTGTACTCGTAGTAACAACTACTGAGAATCAATAACTATGTACGATAATGTTTGATTAATAAACAGTACGAGTACCAAGATTACAACAAACGAGCTGGGAGGAAAACTAGACCAATTGAAAACAGATGGAGTACATTTTTCGTATGCATGGCATTTATCAAATCAAAACCACCTTAAACTCCCTCCCTTTTTGAGCTTATTTTCTGTCATTGGGTTATTAGTTTTGAATTATGTGCAACTTCTGTTATCTTAAGGTTTTTGTGCAAGATGAAAAGTGTGCCAGACAATAGTTGGAATGATATTGCAAATGACTACAAGAACTGAACAAATACAATAGTTATGAAGGAGGTTACATTGATATTTATCATTAACTGATTATAACTGATTGGAGGAGCTATTTTCAGCTGACTACGGATTTTACTCTTCTCAATATAAGTGTATTAGTCATACTCATAGATGAGTTTAGATTGATAGATTGATGAGATTAAGAGATTAATTGATTGAAGATTTGATTTTATAGATTGCATTTTGAGAGTTTTGTGAAAGGAATTTCAAGAGATATATTTTACAAATTTTAGAAAACATTGAGTGATCTAGATTACCGTTTATATCTTTCCACCATTGAGGTTTCGTGTTCTACATGGCTTGAATAATTGATTCTTGAAGAATACTTGATTGATCGAATTGAAGATTGCATAGAAGGTTGATTCAAGGTACAAAAGGAGAATCCATGAATACTATGGTAAATGTCCAAGATCGATAAGAGGTCAATTGTATCTTGTGTACATCAAATAGGAGTGGACATCAATAGTTGATTGGGAGTCCTGACTATAGACTGTTCTACTAAAAAGGGTTCTAGTGTGTTACGAGTTTGATGTTCGGTGCAAGTTAGATAGATAGAGTCTCTATTGGTTTGGGTTTTTCACAGTTAGTTGAATTTACTAACTTTACCTGATATCCCCAGACGTAGGTCATGAGACCGAACTGGGTCAATAAATTCTGTCTTTTTTTTATTTTCGTTGTTTTTAGGTAGTTACAACATCACATCGACTACGCGCACAAAATTCAAGATTCATAAGAAGGGGACCAACACAACTTCAATGAAGTTTAATAGATGGAAGCTCGATTGGCTTTTTCTGGAGCACCAAGACAAGGCCCGTCAGTCGATAAAAGATTAATAGTTAACGAGTTTCAGTCTCGAATTTTTGGGATTTACCAATCAAAATTTTCAGTCTAAAAAATAGAGAATTCTTGTAGTGGATTTGTTGATGCGGTAGAAATCCATGAATAAGAGGTTCACACCTAAAACTAATTAGTAATACATACCCAACCTGGGCAACATAGCTGTGATACTATATAGAAATCTATGGATGGAAGGCTCACAACTATATAAGGTAATAGAATAGTCGCATTGGAATCCCACAATAGTATGTGGGTAATAATCACAACCGATATGAGATCTCAACTGCAATGTCAATAATACCTCAAAATTGATGGATAGAAAAAAGGGGTCAAAAAATTGAAAGATACAGAAAAAAGGTAAATGTCAAATTTATCTTTATATATAAATGCATAGAAAAAATGCCGGAGAAGTCTTTTCTAATCAACATAAAGGGTTATGACAATAAAACATTTAAGATCAATTTTGTAGTGATATATAGTATATTTGACCAAAAAAGCAACACAAAATGGCGCCTCCCTCTTATGAAGACTGAGAGTCTGAGACCATGTTTGATAGCTCGCCTCTTGTTATGCATTTATGTAAAAAGGGATGGCCAATTTCTTTTAGATGATTGAACCGGTTCAACCATGGATCTGATCATGGCATATTTGATGACGAATGTGGTCTTAAAAATATTGGCACAAATACCACTGCTAGATACCATCCAACTCCATTATTTCCATTTCTGATAAGGAGAGGGAGAGCAGTCACTAAAAAGCAACAAAGTGTAAAGAATAAGTTAAAGTGAAAAAGTGAGGACTAAAGCAGCAAACCCAAGACGACAATCATCCATTCCAAGCTCAGACACACCCCTTTCTCAACATCGAGACAAACAAATTAAAGGCAAAGGAGCACCCTGCCTGCCCGGAATTCTGATATATACAAAGCTGTCAATAAATTAGAAAAAAAAAAATGTACATTCAATTTGAATATTTATATAGGGTTTTGGGGGTGAGGACTTAGTCCAAATGGTTAAGTCTCTTGATTTCCAATTAGGGGTGTGAATAGGCCAGGTTATCCGACAGAGGCCTATGGCCTAGCCTACCGAAGGCCAGGCCAGTCCACGATTTTTTTTTTTTATTATAAACAGGCTAGGCTCAGGCCAGGCTTAATTAAAAGCCTTTTAGGCCTACCAGGCAGACCTATTTATTACTCCCTCCGTCCCACCTCAAATGTCTTGTTACTGTTGGGCACGAGAATTAAGGTAGAATTGATTTGTGAGTATATGATGGGGTCCATATAGTTGTTGGAGGGGAAAATTATTTTTATTTATAAAAAAAAAACATTTGTAATGGGACATCTAAAAATAGTAAGTAGGACATTTGTAATGGGACAGAAGGAGTATATTATTAGTCCATTTATGTTTATTACATAGGAATATGTCGTATTATTAGTATTATATTATGCAAAAGTAATTATTAATTTGATCTTATATAGATTTTTAAAATATTTATGAGTTTTTTCTCGTATATAAATAGTTCAAACCCGTATATAAATAGTTTTGAATGAAAACTTGCCCAAGTGAACAAATTATGTCTTTCAACCTTATGATTACATCCGGATATATATAAAAGAAATTTAAACTTATTTCTGAAATAGACTTAATCAGGCTTTTAAAAGGCTTAGAAGCTGGCCTATTTAAATACTTCCTCTGTTCTCATATAAGTGCTCCACTTCTGCATTTCACGCAGTTTAAGACACATTTTAAAATGTTTATAACTCAAATTATATATAAGTAAAAATTATAAAAATTTGATATTCTAAAACTACGTCATTAAACGAATCTAACAAGATCTCACTTGACTATGTTTTATCTTATAGAACTATGTGAAAAAATTAAATCAAAGTTACTCAATTAATAGTTACTACTATGCAAATGGAACACTTAAATGAGAACGGAGGAAGTAAATAGCTAGGTCAGGCTTAGGCCTATAACAAATGCCTATCAAAGGCCTAAGAAAATCGACATATGCCCAGGCCGTACAAGGCCAAGATCTAGCCCGGCCTAGCCTATTTCCACCCCTACTTCCAACGGAAGGTTGGAAGTTCGATTTACCACCGGCCCCCTATCCCTCCCTTTTATTCCCTTTGTAATTTGTGTGGCATGGGCTCCCACCACCCATTTCCTACTGTTTGGCAAAAAAAAATAATAGTAATATTTATTTAGGGTTTTCGAGCACATAAAGGTAAGGTTTATTTTTGTTGTAAAAACAGAATTGCAAGAAGATAATGTTGATCATGATATGAACATAAAGAGATTATGGTAAAGAGGAATTAATGAACTTTAATTTGCTAGAGCTAGTATTCTGATTTAATAATTTAAAAAGCACAAGGCATTCTTGGGGTGTTGGGCAGGCCTGTAGCTTGTTTATTGTTACTTTGTTAAGGATAAAGGCAAATAATGTTACTGAATACTGACTGCCTGTTGCTGTTATGTTAGCATGTCTCATTTCCCTTTTTCCCTTTCTTGGCATTCGCAATAGCCACTAACTTACTTTTTCTTATGAGCAATTTGACTCATCTGATCAGATCATCTACACTTGTTTTTGCACCCTAATCTAAACCAGTATCTAGTTACTTCTCACTACTACACTCTTCACACTGCTTTATCTACTTGTTCTGTCTGGTGGAATCTGAATGATTGCTTCTTCTTCTTCTATTGTTCCTAATTACTAGTGTTGTTTTTTTCACCATTACATTCCCATTCAGAAATTGATCAAGGGATCCGTTAGAGCAGAGGTTCAATGGCGTGGGAGCAATCTCGGTCCTCTGCACCTGCCCCACGCCACCATTCTCCTACCACCCTCACTCCCAAGTTCTCCACCACCTTTGCTAACCGGTTGGTACCCGAATTCATCCTCTTCTATCTGCTTTTTTAATGCTTCAATGTTTTAATACTTGTCATGCACCATATACTCTTGCAATAATTGCGACGATGATTTGTTTGTTTTTCACCAATTTAGGTTGATGTCTGTACTCATGTATCCCGGCTATGCTCTTTGATTTTCCTTCTCTACTCATTTAGAACCTAGCAAACTAATTGATGAAATTCCTGCATGGCCAGGTTGATTTGTTGAGTGTAAATTTCTTCTGTATAATGTTCTTTAGTAGACTCTTTGGTACAAACACAGGTGTACTTTTTCTACCTTTTTGCTTTGCTGATCTAACGAGGCCTATAGAATTCATCGTTTTTTAACGTTGGATCTAATCTAAAGTCGCTTCATCCCTTATTCGGTTCAGATCATGTTTTCTAGCTCACTATGAAGATAAAAATTTTGGATTTCCACTGATGCATCTTTTGATTTACTCCATCATTTGTTGTTGTGCAGTATTTTCTCAGATGTTGCTGGCGACATTACAGTTGTTGTCGATGGGGAATCATTTCTATTGCACAAGGTGATACCCTGCTACTTTTTGGTCCTTTCCAAATTCTTACATGTGAAGGAAAACTGATTTGAATTAATGATGTTTATACATTTCTATGGCTTCAAAGTTCCCCCTTGTTGCTCGAAGTGGGAAGATCCGCAAGCTAGTCGCAGATGCTAAAAATGCCGGTCTTACCAACCTGCAACTTTCTGGCTTGCCCGGAGGGCCAGAAACATTCGAACTTGCAGCAAAATTCTGCTACGGGATGAACTTTGAGATCACGACAAAAAATGTAGCCCCATTGCGTTGCGCTGCAGAGTTTTTGGAAATGACAGTAGATTATCGAGAGGAAAACCTTGTGGAACGCACGGAAACCTATCTAAGAGAAGTTGTGTCTCAAAGTCTCGAAAAATCTGTTGAGGTTCTAACAGCATGTGAGAAGTTACAACCTTTTGCTGATGAGATAGGAATCCCAAATATATGTGTCAGTTCAATTGCTAGAAATGCTTGCAAGGAGCAGCTCGTATCCGGTCTATCTCGCTTAGATTGCAATAACGGATCCTTGGAAGTTAAAGACCGTTGTCTAGAGTGGTGGACAGAGGATCTTTCGGTTCTAGGAATCGATTTTTATCATCGAGTAATAAGCGCCATGGGACACAGCGGCGTTAGGGCTGATAGCATAGTTGCCTCGGTGATGCATTATGCACAAACATCATTGAAAGGTATAGGGAATCCCCAAATATGGAATCCTGCAAGAAAATGTTCTAGCTCGATGAAAAATGGCCAGAAAACCATCGTGGAATCGTTGGTAACTCTGCTACCAACCGAGAACAGCTTGTCTATTCCATTGAATTTCTTGTTTGGGATGGTAAGGGTGGCGATTATGGTGGATGCGACGTATGCTTGCAGGCTTGAACTCGAGAGGAGGATTGCCTACAGATTAGAAATGGCATTACTCGATGATCTGCTTATACCATCTGTCCAGACGGGCGATTCCTTGTTTGATGTCGACACAATTCACCGGATTCTTGTCCATTTCCTGCAGAGGATCGAGGATGAGGAAGAGGAGAACATTGATTGTGGATATGAGTCGGAAGGAGTTGGATCTCCCGGCCATGGATCGATGCTTAAGGTTGGAAGGCTTATAGATGCATATTTAGCCGAAATTGCTCCTGACCCCTACTTGAGCCTACCTAAGTTTGTTGCCATAATTGAAGTCCTACCCGACTATGTCCGAATCATCGATGATGGACTTTATAGGGCCATCGACATCTACTTAAAGGTAAACAAAAACGCAATGATGGATCCATCTATGCACATTCGATGCTTTCGCCTTGTGTGTTTTTCCCCTGGTTTGAATGACATTTTTCATTACCATCGAAACAGGCCCACCCGACGATTAATGAACAAGAATGCAAGAAGCTGTGCAAGTTCATAGACTGCCAGAAACTATCTCAAGAGGCGTGCAACCACGCGGCCCAAAATGATCGCCTTCCAATGCAATTGGTGGTCCGAGTGCTTTACTGCGAGCAGCTTCGGTTGAGGAGCTCGTTGTCAAGCGGTTGTGGAGACGGATTGCTGTCTCAAAAGATAACGATGACAAGCAGCGGGGTTCCAAGTGCAGCGATGTCACCACGCGACACATACGCGTGTCTCCGGAGGGAGAATCGGGAGCTGAAGCTGGAAATATCAAGAATGAGGGTAAGGCTAAGTGATCTTGAGAAAGAACAGGTTGTAATGAAACAAGGGATGATGAAGGTGGGGGATAAGTCCAGGCAGGGGGGGGGAACTCTTCTTACATCCATATCTAAAGGGATAGGAAGGATTGGCATATTCAATAATAGTAAAGGGAGTAGGCAATTGGATTTAGAGGGAACAAAACATCACAAGAGTAGGAGCAATAGGTATTCCTATTCCCATTCCCATCTTAGTAGTTAGTTAGTGTAGCTACTATACATGCCCCATATTATTTCGACGGAATAGGAGAGCCGAAGCCGTTTTATACTTGCCCATTATTATTATTATTATTATTATTATTATTATTATTATTATTATTATTATTATTATTATTATTATTATTATTATTATTATTATTACTAGTATTTCTCACGCCCAATGGTAGGAAATTATGGATAATATGAATAAAATTATCCAATTTAATAAATACAATGGTTCAATTTTATTATGTCGAGTACATTCCCCAACCTACTTAAACTATTTTAAGCATTACATGAGTACATCTATGCACCGCATAGAAATCGACCAACATATGTCATCACCAATATTTATATATTACAATTTAGTATCTTAATAAAATACTTATACTGCAAACAATAGTTGAAAGGACAAAAAAAGCAAAGATAAAAATATTTCTGCTTACGACTCTAATGTCATACATTGACAAATAAAGTACGTGAAATCATATTGTACTCGATAATTGATTATTTATATTGATTCACCATAAAGCGTTGAGATATTAGAAATTTTATAAAGATGTAGACATTTCCAAATTTAATTAGAAAAATATAAGAAATACTATTGTAAATGGATCCATTGACAAATTAAAATGACTATAGTTTCATCAACTTATTGTCATATTGCAATTTATTTACTTTAGTTAATTTATCTAATACAAATATTTGCTATTCATTATTGAATATAATATCAATCGATAAAGTACTTATTAATAATTTACAATATAGTATTCTTTAACTATAATTTCAATTAATAGAGTATTGGTTAAGAATAATAACAAATATTGAAATTATATTTAAAAAATAAATATGATATCAACCCATAAAGTTTTTGTTACATCTTTTATTTGGTAGTATTGTTTATCTATTGAAATTAAATTATCTAACGTGAATTTCTCTCAAATTTAATTCTCTTATATTTTGAAAGTACACTATTATTTTTTAATAATTCCTTCAATTTTATAGTGAAAAGGAATTGACTTTTCCTACTGTTTATTATTCAACTTTGACTAATGCTTATACAACATCTATATAAGAAAAAATATAGTCAAGTGGGATCTCGTTAGATTCGTCTCATCACGTAGTTTTAAAATATCAAATTTTTAGAAGTTTTTCTTGTACACTTTTTGAGTTATTGATGAGTTATTGATCATTAGAAATGTGTATTGGATTGCATGCAAAAAGTGAATGTTGAAGAAACAGGTAGGTTACTGTTCATAAGGGGATTTTTGTGAGAGATAATTGATAGGTTATTGTTCATAAGAGTAGGTTACTGTTCATAAGAGATATTTTTTTTATATATACTAGTATTACCCCGCTCAACACTACAAGATTTTTTTAGTTTTAGCGACCTCACTGTACGGTCTCTAAGAGGGGTATGCGGTTGCTAAAACCCCTCAGCGACCGCACTAGCGACCACAAAAGGTAGGTCGCTATACAGCTGGTTACAATTTGGGCGGCGACCGCTCAGTAAAGCGGTCGAAGTTGTCCGCGACCGCGTGAGCGACCGCAAGTGGGGTCGCAAGGCTGTTGCGACCGGCTCAGCGACCAACTTTTGCGGTTGATGAGAAAAACAATTTTTTTTTAATATTTTTTTTGTATCAGCGACACACATGCGTGGGAAAACGAGCATCCACAAACCCACGAGGCTGAGACATGAAGATTGGTTTATCAAGAGTACCGTTAAGGAAGGCATTCTTGACATCAAGCTGATGAAGAGGCCAATTGTGCTGAACAGAGAGAGCCAGAATAATTCGAACTGTGGATGCCTTAACCACCGGACTGAAAGTATGATGAAAATCTGCTCCAGGAACCTGGGTGAAGCCCTGTGCGACTAAACGAGCTTTGTGACGCTAAATAGACCCATCTGCTTTGTATTTTGTACGGAAAACCCATTTTGAGCCAACAATGTTTGTATTCTCCGGGCGTGGAACGAGATCCCATGTCTCATTAGAAGCGAGTGCATCAATTTCCTCTTGCATCGCGGCCATCCAATGTGGGTGCTTGGCAGCCGATTTGAAGCCGCGGGGCTCGGAAGTGGTGGCAAGAGAAGAGAGAAGAGCAGTCACAGCCATGTCAACCGAATAGTGTGGTTTGAAGATGTCGTTGCGAGCCCTAATGATCATCTGATGCCGACGGAGGAGGGTCAAAGGCCAGTGGTGGAGGTGCCTCATCATGAACATGTTCGACAACCACCGGATCTACCGGTGCCGGAATAGGATCCAACTCCGGCATGGCAGTATCATCATCATCACCCAAGACATGCTTGCAAGAACGAGAAGGCGTGGCATTAATTTGAGCAGACGAATCATTCAATGAAGGTGGAGTAGAACCAGCATCCCACCTTTCATCAAGAAAGGATGAAAGCTCACCATCTGGAGTAGATGGACCAGAAGCTTTTCCAGAAGAGGGAAATAAGAGCTCATCAAACTGAGCATGACGAGTAGTGTAAACCCGGGATGTAGATGGGTCAAGACATCGAAATCCTTTATGAACACTGTCATATCCCAAAAAAAATACACGGACGACTGCGGGGCTCCAATTTATGTGCTGCATAGTCACGAAGGTAAGGATACACACGACAGCCAAATGTTTTGAATGTCGCATAATTCGGGGCACTTCCAAACAGTAGCTCAAAGGGAGATTTATTGTTCAAGACTGAGGAAGGAATTCGATTAATGATGTAAGTGGCAGTGGCGAATGCATCAAACCAAAAGGAAGCATGTGCATTAGCATGAAAAAGCATTGAGAGGCCAGTTTCAGTTATATGACGATGCTTTCGTTCGGCTCTTCCATTCTGTTGAGGAGTGTAGGGACATGATAATCGATGAAGAATACCATGTCGTTGCATAAATTCACGGACTCTGGAGTTAGCAAACTCAGTATCACCTTTATGTAACAACCCTACCCCGGGCTGGGCCTGTAGACCATGCACCCCAACCCCTCCCCATGTGTGCCTTCCAGGCCTCCAGCCAAGCACCCCATGGTGGATTGTTGGAGGTGGGATTTGATCCCAAGACCTCCCTTTAACAACCACATGTCTTGAAAATTGATTACAGACGAAAGTATGAAATCGCACCAAAGTGTCATAAAAGTCATATTTCCTACACAGAGGAAAAACCCAAGAAAATCTGGAGAAGTCATCGACGAACACAACATAATAACGAAAGCCACTAGAAGTAGAAACTGGTGAAGGCCCATAAATCATAATGAATTAAATCCAAAACAGAATCAGCACGTTTATCATTTAATTGAAAGGACAGTTTCTTGCTCTTTGCCAGTTGACAAGAAGAACAAAGAGCAGGTTTCGGCAAAACAGGAGTGACAGATAAATGTCCAAGTTTATTCAACATCGAAATAATGGAAAAGGGCACATGCCCCAAACGTAAATGCCAAAGTTCAAAGCTTGCTTTTAATTTTGTATTCCGCACAGCTGACCGAAGAGCGGCCTCCACGCTGAATAAGAAAAATTTAGACTCGAACCCACACCCTCCCACAACCCATTAACTCCACAATTTCAATTCCAAATTGTAGGCAAGAAGCCTTGAACCTTGGTAAACAAGTGGAAAGTATGCATTTGTGCCATTGTGCTAACTCATGTTTCATGTTTAATGTTGTAATGCATACTATATATTTAATTAAAACGTAATAAAATAAGTAAAATAAATTTGATAAATAATAAAATAAATGTAGTGTTGATTTATTTAATAAATTATATTAATATTATTTAATTTAATAAAGTTTAAGTCAATTTAATTATTTTAATTTAATTAATTAATACTTATTATAGTTTAATTATTAATTAATTTATTTTTATTATATACTTTATAAATTTTACTTAATAAATTATTTTAATTAATTTAATAAAGTTTAAATTAAATTATTAATTTAATAAAATAAATTTTATAGAAATAAATTCAATAAAAATTCAAAATATAATAAATATGGAATATAGTATATAACAGTAAATAAAATAAATATTCAAATAAAAATAATAAATTTATTTATTATAAAATAACAAAAATTATTATTTAATTATATTATAATATTATTATTAAAAGATCATTATTATAAAATAATGAAATTATTATAATTATTTATTTATATTATAATATTTAATTATTAGACAGTAGTGAAATTATTAAAAGATATTTCAATTGTAAAAATAATAAATCTCAATATATAATTAATATTATTTAATAATAATAAAATAAATTTAATTATTTAGTACTATAATTTTGTATATATATAAAAAATAATTATTTATATAACAATTTAAAAATAAAATAAATTTCATTATATGATTATTAGTATTATTTTTAATAGTTAATTTATAAAATTATATGAAATAATAACTTATAAAATAACTAAATATAATTAAGTTAATTGAAATAAATGGAGTATTTAAATAATAAGATAAAATAAAATATGAAAAATAAAAAGCTTAAAGAAAAATATTAATCAATTAAATTTAAAAACTTAATTTAAAAATTATAAAAGGATATATATATATATATATTTAAAAGTAATAAAAAGAAATTTTAAAATGGTCAAATGCGGTATGATTCTAAAGAAGACCCCACTTAGGCACAGTCTAAATAGAAAGATTTCGCCTCCTAATAGAATAAGAAGAGTGCGTCTTTCCGAACGAACTAGTATAAATCAAGTAGCTGCTCTTCCTATTTCTTCGTATCATAAGCGAAATTTCAAGCATTATTATATAGAAGTTGCTAATATATTGGATTCTTCTCTATATGCTTACTGAGTGAATCAATTCAGTAGGCGGAGTGCTTTCCAATGGGCGGAAATATGTGAAAAATATGAACAAAAAATATCAAATTTAAAAAATAAAATTGTTAAATTTTTTTAGATGGATTACATTCCCCAAGCTTCTTAAACTATTTAGACATTACATGATAATACATGTATGCATTGTACAACAACCAAATAATAGATAATTTACCACTACCAATAATTTATACTCCATATTACACTTTAATGGTTTAAAAATACACTAGTGCAAACAACAGTTTTAAAAAAGGGGAAAAAATAAAAATAAGAAAGATAAAATACTTTCTGCTCATGCACGGCTCTAATGCATACATAGGCAAATGAAGTACATTAAATCACGTTGCACACTGTAATTGATTAAAAATTTCACAAACATGCATGTAGTAAAATTAGAAATTTCACAAACATGTAGATATTTCAATATTAAATTAGAAAAATATAATAAAATACTCTTGTCAAAATTAGAAAATGCATATTGGATTGCATGCAGAAAGTGAATGTTGATGAAATAGTTATTATTATTATTATTATTATTATTATTATTATTATTATTATTATTATTATTATTATTAGTTAGAAGTTTTAAGCAAATCAATCGTCTCATTAGCTTATGAGTATAAATTAAAATTAAACTCGGCTAAGATTGTTAAGCTTAAACGAATTAAACGAACTAGTCGAGTTCTTAACAAGACAAGACGAGCTTAAGTTAGAAACCAACTCATTAGAATCAAATTGTAGAGTTTGGAAAAAGTGAGTCACAACTCATTTTATCTTTAAATAATTTAATTCTATATATTTATAAACAATTGAACAAATATTTAATAAAATTACATACCTCCTCCTTTTTTTTTTCAAAAAAATGATCATTTTTTATTTGGGATGCTTTTTAAGGAAATCCTCTCTTTCAGACTTTCTCTCACACTCCACTATCCCTCCTACTTCTCACCTGCTGTATTTTACCAAATATAGAAATGTGACACTTATTTTAAAAAAGTAAAAAGGAAAAACAATCATTTAGAAAAACAGAACTATATACTACTATAATTTGAAATTATTAAAATTTTATCGAATATAAATGAGTCGAGGCGAGTTGTCTAATTTATGTTTCAAGTTCTAAAAGCGTTCGAGCTCGGCTTGTTTCATTAATTAAATTAATGAGCCAAACTTAAGTAGATCTCAAATCGAGCATGAGTTGGCTCATTTATTCTCTACAATAAAACTTTGGCTTAATTAGGGAAATAGTTAGAGTTTTGAGTTTCTAATTTTTTTTTAGGTTACAGCCATAAATGAGAGCTAAGGAAAAATAAAAAATAAACTAGAACAAAAAAGAATCACCGCACCAACCAACTCACAGCCTGGGATACCTATAACCATCCGCATCTCTTTGAAGAATCTTAGATAAGACATCCGGGGGAATAAAAGAATGAAATGCTTTAATTGAGATAATTTTAGATATTGGTGTTTGGTATTAGAGTTTAGATTTTAGAGTTTCAAAACCACGTTGATTTATTTATTAAATCCCAACAGACTCTATGTGTAGATTCATTTATTAACTTTGAATTTGAAATTTTGGGTGTTAAACGTGTGGTAAGTACTTCCTCCGTTTTATTTTATTTGCTCTATTGGAGTTTGGGTACTATTCACACACACACACTTTAGCTTAAAGTTTTATCATTGTTATACAAATTAAAATATAACAAAGTGAGATCTTCTTAGATTCGTCTCGTCGTGTAGTTTTTAAATATCGAACTTTTAGAATTTTTACTTGTACTGAACTTGAGTTATTAATGATGTAAAATGTGCATTGGACTGCCCGCTAGGTGGGTCTGTAGCAAATAAATCAAAACAGAGGAAGTACAAATTAGTATAGTGGAAAATACTGAAAATAACTACGATCATTGTTGATCTCCAATGGAATGGAGTGCATTGTGTATATGTCCTGTCTTTTAAATACAATAATTATATGAAGCTAGCTAGGGTGGGTGTGCTGATTGAATTCAGACACCGAATATTGATCAGGGGACAAAGTACATGGGATTAGGGATCTTGAAGGTTCGATTGCCCGGACACTCTCCTTGAAGGTCACTCCACTGATCCCCAACGTTCCCCCATATTCTGTACCCTTCCCCTGCCTGCAGCCGCCTCCGTATCTCCGACTTGTACGCTATGGCGCCCAGCCCCCTGTACGCCGCGCTCCTCAAAATCACCCGCTCGTACCCAATGTACCCTTGAGCCTTCAAATTTCTAACGGTTGCCTCGCCAAGACTCTCTTCGTCTCTGCCCGACACCATGAATACCTTGAACCCTGTCTCGACCAACTTGTTGAACAACCTTAGCACATCTGGGATCGCGGGGCAACCTCCCCTCGACGCCCATGCCTTGAACCCCATTGGATCGAATGGTTCGCACCTACACGTTTAGGAACTAATTAAGTGTTTAATTATTAAATTAAATGGTGATTTTTTTTTTTTTTTGGTTCGAATAAGATTTTTGCCTTACCCGTAACGCTTCCGTTGATAGTAAATGAGGTTGGAAATGCAAGTGTCGTCGATGTCCAAAACCCAGGCATCGAGTCCGTCACGGGCAAGAGTGGGAGCAATGGTGTCGACATAAGTGAGGATGTTGTCGACGATGAGGGAGAGATCGCGTTGGTATTGGCCGCCAATCATGTAGGCCTCCACGTGGCACAGGCACTGAGTGGGCACGGTGCGCCATGCTCGGATGTTGTTGGACTCGACACCCATCCTCCAGCTCAAGCAATATCCACATTCGTAGTTGTACTCATCGTGGTCACCCGACCCAAACCCGGACCCAGACGCACTTCGCCACGGCCACAAGCAGTAGGGCTTGGCTGAGCTCACTGACTTGGAACATATAGCCAAGAACACCAACATTATGGCATCCCTTACTCGGTACATGTTTGAACTTGAATGAGCACTCATCTCTCTATATAACTACATATATATTTCTAGATAGATTATTGATCTTAAAAGGGGCCTCGGCCCCTTTTGTTTTTTTGTAGACAAAAGGGTTTTGGGGATAAAAATTGTAGGAATGGGGGAGTAATGTGGATGACCAATATATAGAAAAGGGGATGACTAATGAGTTGAGTGGATGATGAATTTATAGAATGGGATGGGATCTTTTTCTTTATTGTATTCACTTTTTCAATTTGACACATATTATACAAATATTAATTTAGTGTTGTTGGATAGTTGACAATATTACTTTATAATTGAAGTGAGAAAATTGTTAAAATTATCCTCTATCATCACTATGTCATGGTTTAATTTATATATTTTTCTAGGAAAAAAGAAAAGGAAAAGAAAATTGTCGCAAATATTGCCATTACATTCATAAAAAAGCTATTACAAAAAATATAATTCGTACCAACAGCAGTTGGCTTGAGTGGATGGGACTCTAGTCGCTTAAGCAATGTCTCGAGTTCGAGCCTTGTGTATGCAAAAAACTGAGGCGTTCTTAATTGCCCTTGCAGATCCTCGAGGGATTAGTCTTGGGTCCAACAAAATTCATCCGAAATTGGGATTTAAATCCCAAATTGAAGTTTATATATGTATATGTAAATAGACCCTTTATGAACCTAGAGGATAAGAGCAAGAAATTTAAAACCCTTTATGACCCTTTTTGTCTATCTTTCATTTGCCAAAATTGGAAGAAATACCATCGATTTGGAATTAAAGTGCATCTTTGACAACTGTATATGAGTTTATTTGAAGAATATATAAAAGTAAAAATCATGAAATGATTATGGTTTTAGGCCAAAATTTTGATAATTGGGTGCTTTTTTAAAGGACAAAAGGTGAATGAATTTAAGACCATATAATTTAATTTGTAAACGTCACGGAAAATAAAAGCCCTGTGGTTTCCCACTGTATAATAATTTGGTAATATTGTGGTGTGGCAATGCCAAATTACAAAATGGAAATCTTGACACACTTGATTATAATCTTTAATTTCTTCACTTTTTGACTCACTTCCACGTAAGGTTTGGCATCGGGTCAGTTTGGCGGGTTAGTGATTATTCAGATTGGTCAGTTTCAGGTATAAAATTGAGTTATTAATAACATCTGATATTTATGGGTACCCGAACATATCCCCACTTTAAAAGAATTAATTAAATAAATAAAAATTAAATGGGATTATATCTACACATTATTCTAATATATATATATATACACACATTTAGTGAGATTCGGATAAACATCAATAATTATTCCCAAATTAACCATTAACAAATAAATCTATAATTAAATATTTAATTCATCCAAAACAGATGTATATGTGGATTAACTACATATTAAAGAAAAAAATACGTATGTATAGCAAATACTACTAAATCTAGACAAATAAAGGAATTAATAAATTCTTATACTTGAAAAACACGATTGAAGAATTCTCATATTTATAGATTAATTAATTCTCAAAACTGATTATGTGTATATTGTAAATGATAATTGTGATAATTTGAAATAAATGAAAATGATAATGATTTGTGGAACTAGGAAAGATTCGAAGATAAAGTGCAAATTTTAAAAACAAAAAATAAAACATCGGGCATCCGATTGGATTATTCGGCCCAAGTCTAGGACTCGACACTTGACCCCGATCTTTAGGCTTGGGTTCGATACCTGATTATTCCCTATAAAAAACCTGACCGAACACTTTTTTTTTTTTGAGTTTGGGATAAGTACTCAATTCACCCAACCAGTTTGCCCACCCAACACAATATATCTTAATTTTTTAGATTGATATGGATTATATGAAGGGTAATTAGTTGCAAACATGTCAATCTTTAGGTAGAGTTGTAAACGAGCCGAACCGAACCGAGCTTCAAGTGTTTGAACTCTGTTCGTTAAGCTTAACGAACGAACACGAACCGAGCCAAAAACCTTAACGAGCCAATTTTCATGTTTGAGCTCTGTTCGTTTAGCTTTACGAACGAGCTAATAACGAACGAATACGAGCTTAGTCGAGCTCAGTTAACGAACAATTTATTTTATTAATAACTTAATTTGTTTTAGAATTAAATTATGTGTGAAAATGTAATATATATTGTAATATAATTTATGAGAGAAATGTGAAATTAATAAAAATAAAAAATGAAAAGAACAACTAGATAACATTTTTATTTTTTATAATATATATTCCATTAGAAAAGAATTCCGAATTGTTCGTGAACTTAACGAACGAACACACAAACCAAATTATGTGTTTGAGCTCGGTTCGTTTAACTTATCGAACTAGCTGTTAACGAACGAACACGTGTCGAAACGAGCTCAGCTCACGAACTGTTTGTTCTATTTACAGCTTTATCTTTAGGCTTTGTGTGAGTTTTTCAAGAAAGGAAGGGAAAAGAAACGACAAGAATAGAAAGAAAATTGGGAGAGAGAAGAAGAATGGTGATATTTATAAATATGAGATTGAAAATTACTAGTATATACTCCTATGTATTTTGTTTATTCTTTATTCACATATGCATAATATTAAAATAATGAAAGAATGAGGATTTATCTTAGTGGTCATATTCATTAATTTCCAATTTTATGGTTGGATATTCGATTTCCACTTATCCCCCTATTCCTCTCTTTTATTGTCCTTTGTAACTTGTGCGGTTTGCCTCCCACACACATTTTCCGACACATATGAGTGTCAATGGTTCAAAAAAATATATATAATGAAAGAATGGAGTGAGTGCGCCAAATATTGGCATTCCCTGCCCTTCATATATAGTACATGTCCACTTTCTTTGTGGATCCACCCAATATTAATATATAAAACTTCAAATACCAATTTCATGCTTATTTAGTGCAAAGTTAGGCTTTTTTTAAATAAATAAAAAAAATTAATTGTCATGGTACTTCAAAACTATAATCATAAGCATTCATAAAAGGAAAAAGAACAAGGGCCAGTTTACCAACTTCTGAATTGAATGATTCACATATTGGTTCAGACACTGGCGGACTTAGGCCTTGGCCAGGTGGGGCCCGGGCCCCACCTCATTTTTAAAAAAAATAATATATATATATATATTGTTCATTTTAATTTTATTGATTGGAATTAAATTAGAACACCTCTATTCTATTGCTCCAATCCAAAATTAAGGTACTTTTGAATTCGCTTAAATATTACTCCCTCCGTCCCACTTCAAACGCCATGTTTGACTTTTTGGCACTGTTCATTGTTTAACTTTGACTCAATAGTATTGCAAGTAAATATTTGGAAAAAAATAGTCGAGTTCGGTCTTGTTAGATTCGTTTAATCGTGTAGTTTTAGAATATATATTTCACATAATTTTTACTTATATATATTTTGAGATATGATCGATTTAAAAAGTGCATTGGATTGTGTGCAGAAATCAAACAAGACATCTTAAATGGTATGGAGGGAGTATTTTCCTAGGCTTTCGATTTATTGAAGTGAGAGATGAGTAGCCGACTCACTGAAACAACTTCGAATTGCTACTTTGTTATCTTGATCATATATATAGCTCAATTCTCCATGTTTGATAGACATGGTTACTTTGTCTTTATGAACTTTATTTAGCTTATTTTTCATCAATTAATAGGAGTTATGATGTGCAGTTGTATGATGTGATTTTACTAATTATTTATAAATTGATTGAATTAACATTGATGTTACCAATTATTCTCGATAATGAATCTTATGAAAATAAAATTGAGGAATAAATTGGGAGATAAGCTGATGAGTAATACTATACTATAGTGTCGTATATTGAAAAATATATTTTCACCTCTATAAATAATGAATCCATATTGCAGCGGCATTAAAAAATGTACAGCAGACAATATCAATTAAGTAGATTTCTTGTAAACAAATTATTCGAATTAATTTATAAATTTTATTATTCTTCTTGTGGTTAAACATTTTTCATATTTTTGGAGGAGCCATTAAAGGCCTGAGAAATGGTTGGTGGGTGCCCATACCACACAATTACAACATTGTTCATATTTTGTACTCTTTTATGAACAAAAGTATATATAATTATTTTGTCTACTTAAACTCCGGCCCTACCAGCTGAAAAATCCTGGGTCCGCCACTGGGTTCAGATCAGAGACAAAATAACCTTTAAATCATTCGGTTAATATATTAACAAAGAGACTCTAACTCTTATCTATAGACTAAATAACTCTTTTTTATAATTAAATTAATATCAAAATGTCACTCGAAATTTAATGGCAAATGGATAATTAGATTACCAATCTGGACTAACATCCTCTAACTGCATTAGTTCTTAGAATATCTTTTGCCTTTTCTTTCTTGTAGTGATCACTATTTGTGGGACAAGAATTCCTTGCAAGCCTTAATAGAGATTAAAAAGAAAAATTCTTTCACAAGGGAGAATCAGATAGTAGAAATAGAGTAGGAATATATAGAAAAAAGGTGATCCTAGCAACCGCCATGCAACCATCTCAATATATGAAAATGAAGTTATCAAATATGGTCACTTTGCCAATATTTTTAGAAATGTACGTACATTTGTACTAACAATATTGAAATACAATTGTCTGGATATATGTATGCAATGGGGAAGGAATATTAATCAACAACTAAATATTAAGGATTCCTTTGATATATAGGTGTCTTATAAGAGGTCTTATTGTCTCTTACCACCTTACTATCTCTTACCACTTAGGAATATTAAGTTTTGCAATGCCCATCATTCTCGCTCTGCGAGAGCAATAAATTACCTTCTTATATATAATATTGGAGCTTCAAACCTCTATTCAAGAGGTTTGGGCAATCACCGTCGAGTTTATTTTACGTGGGAGAAACCCTAAGCTGATAGATTCATTGTAGCTATAGAATAGGAATTGGCTCAAGCCGAGCCGATTCTTATCAAGGGACTCTTATCATTTATTTTATTTTATTTTATTTTGCATCTACTCATCAGCTCTTAGTGTATCACTTCGTATTGAATAAAATAATACACACACTTTTAGATCTTATTCTATCAAAATGATGCACAAAAAGTAATATTACTTTTATAATTGGGGGAGGGGGGAATTTATATATATGTATCCATGAAACATACTCCATACTCCAGCTCCACAACAACTAATTAAAGAAAAGTGGGATTGGTGTCACCATGCATATAATATGTATATTCATGTCCATATCCATACATTTTTTTATATATAATACAAGTGGGAAAATTAAAAGTCAAAATTCGCCACCCCTGCCTCCCCTACTTTAATTTTGTTTTTATTTATTTCACAATTGATTTAATTAATTTTTCCACTTTCTTGTGCAGGCAATTCAATTCGTCGCATTCCTCCTCATTATGTCCCTTAAGGACCAAGGAGCCAATAATAGAAGAATCACCCAATTTATTTATCTCTCGTTTTTCAAGTTATTAATACTTCCTCCGTTTTTTTAAAGATAGCTACATTTGTGAATTGTGCACTATTCATACAACACTTTAAGTTGAAGTTTTATCATAGTTATACAAGTTAAAATATAGCCAAGTGATGAGATCTTGTTAGATTTGTCTCGTCTTGTAGTTTTTCAATATCAAACTTTTAAAATTTTTATTTGTACCGAATTTCAATTATGAATGATTTAAAATATGCATTGGACTGCGTGCTAGATGGGTCCGTAGCAAACAAAAAGAACAGAGGAAGTACAATTTAGTCCATTTCAATTCATTGTTTTTTTTTTGTTTGTTTTTTAGGGTGACACACAAGCGCCGGCTAAAGAATTCATTGTTAAAATATTTACAAACTTAAAGTCTAAATTTGAAATTTGTTTGAATAAGGTGCATGGCCTTGTTTAATAATCATGTAAAATTAAGGATTATGTATTGAATATTATATACTATTTTATTATATATATACTTCATTTTAATTTATAGTAATTTTTATATAAAGCGTAATTGTGAATTAAATTGTTTTTTTTTTTTTTGAGGAATAAGGTTTATTATTACAACAATGTCAAAAACAAGTTTCACACCATAAGCCGCACCACGTATTTTCACAAAGTGCAACTTATTAGCAGAAAGGAAAAGAAAGATATGCACTCAAAAACTGGAGAGTTGAAGCGACAACATCAAAATAACATAAGTTAAACAAAAAGGACTCCATCAAGCCTTTCATTCCCCTTCTGCTTCCGAATTAATAGCTGGCAAGTCAGGAAAACCAAGCCAATGAATAGGAGATCTTCAATGGAGATCTTCAATCCAATCTGCTTATCAATGTCAATCATTCATGAAAGCCAAAACAGCATCCTTCATATGGCATTGTTGTAGCAGCCCTTACAGTTTCCCAGTGCACTTTATCCTTACCACGTCTCTACAATAGTCTCACCAAAGCACAACCAATTCCTTCCAACATCGATTACATCAAACCAAACCAACTTCGTCAAAGCTTTAGTGTATTTACTCGCTCCCAGAATGAAAAGTTCAAAAACAACTCTCAGTCGATGATGCCAAAAGACAATCCCAAAGCTTGCTTGAAGATCACATATCCCATGCAAAAATACTCACCATCAATGCATCGAAAACAGTGGCACTGTGGAGGTGTCAAAACGGGGCCAAAAGCTATGGGTAGGAAAATGGAAGAAAGGGGCACTGTGGAGGTGTCAAAACGGGGCCAAAAGCTATGGGTAGGAAAATGGAAGAAAGGCTCATGGGGATAAAGGATCCTTCAATAAATGATCCCACACAAATTCAACAAAGATGCAGCAAAATTCACTCCAAAAAATACTCAAAATGCATATTCCCTGCCATGCTTTCATGCAAGTCTTCCAAATGACATCATGTATAAAAACTATCTTCCCAACATGCTCCTCAATAGATTCCACCCTTTTCCAAAACGATGTATGAGAACACCCTCTTATTTCTCTCTTTTTTTTTAAATATTTTTTTAATATCTATTTATATATATATTTTTTTCTTTTTTCTTTTTTCTTTCTTTTTCGGGTGTACCCAAAGATAAATGGCCAAATCAGGCACCTCAATACAAACTACAGTCCTTTCTAATTACCCATCATTAAGACTACTCAATCTAACCGCCCAACTTAACTAGTAGAACCATATCCTCCCTCTATCGAAAGCCGTCCATCATCCCATAGAAACAAGTTGTTGTGTTAGGAACGGAGGAAGTATTATTTTAGCGACCAAAAAATTTAGTTTTTAAATCTTAAAATTCAATTATTAATTAATGTAGTTAATAATTGGATTCGAAATCAAAACTCATAACTTGCCAATATGGTTTCACAATCACAACTAAATTTGATAAAATAAATAAATTAATAAATAATGAAAATAATAGGAAACCAATTTCAATAGGGATAATAATGGGGCGGGTCCGCCAAGACTCAAGACCCAACTTGAGACTCGGGTTCGATTCGGTTCCGGGTCCGACCCAGACCCACTGCCATCTTTATAGATATCAATCGACTGGATCCACTTTTATAAGAATTAAGACCCAACCCAGCTCGGGTCTTGCTCGGTTCTGACCCGGGTGACATCCCTAAATTTGAATTGAAGGTGAAAAGTGGCGGCCAATGGCCTCATATATATATGGAGTCCACTTTAATTTTGAAGGGAAACAAAAGCGAACCCATTTATGAATTATGATCCACCACACCCTCAACTCCCCACTGCTTGAGTTTGCTATTATTTCATCGTTTAGAAGAATTAGTAGTGCAAGTACCCGAAAGATCCTACCTAGACCTCCATTTACTTTTAATCCGTATTCGTAGAAATCCCACATAGGAAAAAATGTACGTGTACCTTAGACCTTTCCCTTATTTATATGGGACAAAATCGGTCTACTGTGCACTAATTGGTTTTGTGTTAGATATCTCTGATCTATCGTATTAAGATAAGTATCGGGGTATTTTGGGAAGGGGAATCTAGCGAGGAAGGTTATCCTACTGTTATCGTAAAAATGGGTGTCGAACTTTTCCTCCAATCTATCGATCTTTCTGGCAAAGAAGCATTGGAGGATATATATATATTTTGGTGAAATGCAAAAATGCTCTTTGGTTATGTCACGTTCTCCCAATTGAAAATGAGGGTGTTGGTGGTGGTGGTGGTGTTATGCCAGCGATGTCCAACATGGTGGATGTGAGTTTAATGAGTTTAATTGACCATGTTGTTTATTACCACTTCACAATAGGATTTAATTAAGGGTTCGGTTAGGTGCTGCGGAAGATTCCGCAGTACATCAAGGCAAAAATCTGGAGCGTTGATTTCAAATCCAATGGTTGTAAATGAAAAAGGGTAAAATTGTCCAACAAAATATGTAACGGAAGATATAACCCTATATTTAGTATGTTATCAATCTCATATTTGGTAAATCATATCAAATATTTGGTAAATCATATCAAATATTTGGTAAAATCATATGAAATATTTGGTAATCTATATTTATGATCAACAATATTTATTAAATAACGTAACAAATTTATTACGTATAGCATTTCAACAATGTTACCAAAAATAATTTTGTAATGCTATCAATAGAAGAATTCAGCGATACATCATTGAATAATTCAGCGACACAACCAAATACAATTCAGCGATGTTAACAAAATTACTTCGTAATGCTACCAAAAAATATTTCAGTGACCCTACTTAAAAGAATTCAGGACTACACCAAGAAGAATTCAGCGATACTACCTTGTAGAATTCAGCGATGCAACCACATGCAATTCAGCGATATTTACCAAAAATAATTCAGTGATGCTATCAAAATATAATCCTATATTTAGTATGTTATCAATCTAATATTTGGTAAATCATATCAAATATTTGGTAACCATATCTAATATTCCAAATAATATCTTTTCCTGATCGATTATAGTTAATAAATAGGGTAACAAATCTATTAATCCATCATTCAGCGATGCTACAAAAAATAATTCAGTGATGGTATCAATAATAGTTCATGAAGAATTCAGCGACAGTGCATAGCATAGTTCAGCGAAGTTGCCCTGCATAATTCAGCGATGCTACCAAAATTCCGCGGTGCTACCAAAAATAAATCAGTGATGCTATCAGATTTCAGCGATCATTACTAGCATATTTCAGCGACGAAAACAAGAAGAATTCAGCGATGCTACCAAAAATCAAACCACTTATGCTGTCAAATATATTTCACCGACTATATGTAGATGAATTCATCGATCATACCTAGAAGAATTCAGCGGCTCTGCAAGAAGAATTCAGCGATGCTACAAAAATACAATGCAGTGATGATACCAAAAACAATTCAGCGATGCTTTCATGAACAATTCAGCGAGCCAGAAACAATTCAACAATCTTTTCATGAACAATTCAGCGACGTTTTCATCAACAATTCAGCGACTCGAACATTTTATGTACGTTTTCATGAACAGTTCAAAAGATATATATATATATATATATATATATATATATATATATATTGCAACATAATTAAGTAAATTGGAGGGTAATGGAATATCGATTTTTGAAATGCAGAGAAGAAGAGAAGAAGAACGGAAGAAGACGGAAGAAGAAGAACGTTCATTCTCAAATAATATAACAAATTTACTATTTTAACCTTCAAGTTAATCTCAACCGTTGATTTACAAAATTAATCAATGGTGGGAATCTGCCGCAGCACATGAAGTCAAATGACTTGATCGCACCCTAACCAAAACCTTTAATTAAACCTTGTTTCTTGTTGTCCTAAAATTATTTGTTATTGCCTAGGGATTATGCTGAATAATTTTTATGTTTACTTTGTAGGGTTAGGGTTCATCATTATGAATTCGGTATTATAATACTAATAAAATGGTGGGATTATAGTCCCACCTCAAATAGTGTGATAAATTTAATTTCAAGTAGTATTGTTTAATCAATCAAAGTGAATATAATATTAGTTAGGGTCCGGTTATGGTACAATTATGGGTGTCACAGCACATTAATGCATGAATCACAACATTCATTTTTATCCAAGTGTTGTAAATGAAAAGGGGTAAAGTTGTCCAAAAAAATACTATTATTTACCAAATTAACAAAAGTATTTCATACGTTAAACGGATTTGTATCCGAAAATATAATTAACTAAACTAGAAATATAATTACGACACAAATTATAATCAACAATTACGTGCAAAATCTAAATGGGCTCAGCAACAAGCATCAATTCCTTTCACAGAGGTTTTCTCATGTTTTTCAGCGAAAAGTAGTTCCAATTCTTTTCTACAACCGATTCCCATTCTTTTCAGCGATACATCAATATACTTTTCAGCGATGTGAAGTGTTCTTTTCAGCGAAATTACTAATGTTCTTTTTTGATATTTTCAGTGATTTTTATTTCTTGTTTTAAGCAATTAATATCCGTTCTATATAATATTAGCAATTTTTTCTAAAAAAATTTCAGCGAAATCGTATGATTCATTAAGCGACCCAATTAGGTTACATTCAGCGACTTAGCGATATTCTTTTCAGCAATGTCGTTAGATGTTTTCAGCGACGGTATCAATTTCCACTACAAGAAAAAGCTTGATTTTCGAGGACCATTTCCGAGGACCGAGAATTAGTCGGAAGTTTCCGAGGACAAAATCGTGTAAGTCCTCGGATAACATGGCCCGATAGGATCTCCTCGGAATTTGGGCTATGGAGAATATACGAGGACGTTTGTGAGGACATTTCCGAGGACTAGTCAAGGTCTACTAAATTTCATTATTTGGACTAACTAATTTTTTTTTTTGTAGTCACCATCTAAGACGGGGACTAGTACTATTGTTAGCAATTATATAAAAATAAATGGGATGGCAACTAGTACTATTTTCATCAAGAGCCCATTTATATATATATTTTTTAATCGCCATATGAGATGGCGATTCCCAATGTTCACATTTTTTTTTCATTAGTCGCTATTTCAAATGGCGATTAGTACGTGTGATAAAATATTATTTTAATAATTAAGTCATTCTTTTCAGTGATGTCAACTAATATTTTCAACGATAAAATATCGTTCTTCAGCAATGTGTATTTCTTCTTTTCAGCAACAAAATATTATTTGGTGTATTTCAATAGTTTCTACATATTACTTTAATATGTCGCTGATAGTACCTCGCTGGATTATTCATGAATTGTCGCTGAATTACATATTACATACACACTTTGTTAGAAATCTAATCAGAACTGGGATATAAATTACATGTATTAGTAGCAAAATTAAATGCTATCTCATTTCCTTTCATTTATTTTTGTGCAAATTTACTATTTTAACCCTTAAATTAATTTCAACCATCAATTTACAAAATGTATCAACGGTGTGGCAAGATCCGCTGTACATCAAGAGTCCGCACCCTAACAAATCTGATATTAGTTATATGAGATTAATTAAACACCCTTATTGATATAATTAGTTATATTGATATGGTCGTAGAGTGCGTTGTAGGATAAATGTTTGTCCAATCCATGTCATTGTTGTTGGTGTTGTAGGAAATGGAACCTTTGTTCATAATTTAAATGAAGAAATGGAGCCTCATCCTCATCCAAATATTTTCTCCTTTTTTTTTTGTTTTCGGAAGTCCATTCTACCTACTCTTTCTACTTCTGTACTTTTTACATTCCAAATAATATTTCATATAGACACCAAATAGACTAACGTGCATTCTCGGTAATTTAAACAGTCATAATCTAGCAAACGTAATATAAAAGAAATGGAGGGAGTAAGTATACACAAGTTTCAAGTGTTTGTTTTTTCTTTATCTCTTTCAATTTAGTTGACTGGACTGGTGGGTTTTTTTTTTAAAAACCCGAAGCCAGAGAAGAAAATAAAATTAAGATTAAAACAGGAAGGTCCAAACTATATATGGGAAAGTGAAAAAGATAAGAGAAGAAAAATAAAATTAAGATTAAAATAGGAAGGTGCAAACTATATATGGGAAAGCGAAAAAGATAACCTAACGTCTAGGGAACCAAACACCAGCGCATTCACATCCAATTCCTTCCGAACAAGTTCCGGAAGAAAGACCCAAGTGGTGAAGAAATTCTTCAGAAATGCCCTATATTTCGCGAGTCTTTCTTCAAATTACAGAACATGTGGTAGCCCAGGACGCCCAACTACTTCAAGTACACAATTTCTCTCGTAACCGCTTTGCAACAAAAGGATAAAAGAATCCCAAATGATTCGTCTAGCCAAGTATTGTGGAGGGGCATAAATAGCATAACCATGCCAATTATCAGGTACCCTCCACCTTGCAAAACGAGATCTGTGGCTCAAGGATAGCTACAATTAAATCTTTGCAAAGTTCAAATTTAATTTGGGGTTCCAAAATTGCTACCAAATCCGGCTTATTAGCATCGTGATATTTTCCAATAAACAGTTCCTAGGAAGGGCCTGTTTGTTTTGGCTTGTGAAAAAAGGAGAAGTCAGTACAAAAAGGAGAAGGAGGGAGAAGGAGAATTCAAAAGCAAAAGCAGCTAAAATAATTGTTTGGATTAATATTATTAAAGTTGCTTTTCAACGGAAACATGTTTGGATGAATTGTACGTAGAATGACTTTTGATATATTAAAATTACTAAAATGGACATAAATATTATAAGGATATTTATAATTAATTTTATTTCCTTTTAAATAGGGTTATTTTTGTATTTTTATTACTAAATGACTTCTCCTTTAAAAAAAAGTAACCCCCTACCTACTTTGAAAATAAGTAGAATTTTAACTTTTGCTTCTCCTTTTATTTTAAAAAAAAAAGTCAAAACAAACAGTTAAAAAAATTCAAAAGGACTTTTAGAAGAAGCAAAAGTCAAAAGGAGAAAAATTAAGGCAAAACAAACAGGCTCTAAGATTGCAAAAGAATATAGACTCTTCAAATTCAATTAGGATATCCTACAAATTTGTTAAGATTAATTTGTAATAATACAGTATCTTATGGATTTTTTTTAGTACGCATTCTAGTCAACTGTCGTACATACATATTCTGATGGGGATTGGTTACGGTGCAATCACCAAAACCAGCAGCACATCAAGGCACCAATCTCAACCGTTCGTTTAAGATCCAACAGTCCAAAATGTAAAAGGGTAAAACTGTCCAAAATCTTTTTAATGTCAAGTCGCTGAAAAAGACACATAAGGTCACTGCTGAAGAACACTATGTATGTCGCTGAAATGCACACAGCTTGTCGCTGAAATATATTATAGTGCGTCGCTGAAATATACTGTAGTGCGTCGCTGAAATATATTAAACCAAAGAATTAGGGTTTCAACTTTTACAAAGTCGCTGAAATGCACAATATCAAGTCCCTGAAAAATACTATACTCCGTCGCTGAAATATACTATAGTGTGCGCTGACATATACTATACTCCGTCCTGAAAATACACGGAAGGCGCGCTGAAAACAACATGCATGTCGCTGAAAACAATATAATCAACAAAATCGCTGAAAAGTACAGACCTTGTCGCTGAAATGTATAAAAAAAATATTTTGGAGTAATATGGCATAATTACCTTTTTACCCTTCCAGTTCATCTCAACCGTTGATTTAAAAAGTTAATCAACGGTTAGAAAACGCCGCAGTACATCATGTCAAATCCCATAGTTGCAACCTAACTTCTCCCATTCTGATGATGCTCTACGCCTCATCAGACAGGATTTCCATGCTGGTAATAGACACTTTTCTTTGGTTCGTATCGTAATATGCAGGATATTCTTGATATGCACCCGGGATACATGGTTTCATATTCTACGGGAGGATAACTCTGTGGCTGATGCTCTGGTTAAGTGTGGTTCTCGGTCTGTGGAGTTCTTTACGACTTGGACGTTTCCACCAGACGAGGTTCAGGCCTGTTCACTGCGGATATGTCTAGGACTTGGTTTCCCCGTTTCTAGTTATTTTTTGTTCCTTTGATTTTCAGTTTTTCTCTTTTCCTTTTCCTCCATGGTGTATCTTTTTATTTTGTTTGCCAACGTCTTTGGCGTCCTGATCACCTAAAAAAAATAAATAAATAAATAAATTGTATCTACATGTTGTAAATAGGCATTCTTTTTCAATTAAATACACATTGTGTCCCATTTATAAACACATTTTGTATTGCTTTCATTCCCATTCTGTATTTTTCTCATTATTACTCGTTTTGCCTCTGCATTATGTCTTTCTTCATTAGGCATCATAACATTCTTACATTTAATATAAATAATGTTTCAAATTAACAAATATTAAATAACTTATTATGCATGTAAACAAAACATGTGAATGTCTAGTGTTCAACATCCATGTTCATGCCTTGATCATAAGGTTAGACATGTGAAAGTCTTGAAATGTATATGCCTTGATTATGAGGTTAGTAAATAGTGAGAGGATAAAAAAGTTTATAAATAGCCTATGTAATGTATTGAGAAGTTAAGTTAGAAAAATTTTATGCAAGCTTAATACTTGTTTCATTTCATAGCCATAATTATTACACTTTATCCATTTTATTATCCCACCTTTAAACTTCTTTTCTTTCACCATTTAATTCAATTTCCATTACAATACTTCCATTATAAACACAAGCTAATAAGCCATATACCATTTTATTATACACATACATAAATAAAGATAGTTATTTCTATAACACGTTATCAGCACGAGGAGACTCTGTCCAGATTATCATTTGAGGTATAATCTCTTATTTCTAAACTTTCAATAAGATTATGGCTAACCTTGCAAAGCATGAATTTGCTCCCTTAACCGTTGAAGGAAGCAATTATATGTCCTGGGCCCGAGATGTAAAAATGCATCTTACTTCAATGGGTCTGGAAGATACTATTGCTGAAGGCAAAAATCCCAGCCATCAAAATCAGGCAAAAGCCATGATTTTCTTGTGCCATCATATCGAAGAGGCACTTAAAATGGAGTACGTGACTGTGGAATCCCCACTGGCATTGTGGGAAAAGCTGAAAGAAAGATATGATAATCTTAAAAAGACGGTGCTTCCAAAAGCCCTTGATGACTGGACAAACCTGAGACTTCAGGATTTTAAAACAGTCCGGGAATATAATTCCGTTGTGTTCAAAATTACGGCCCAATTGCAATTATGTGGGCAAAAGATATCTGAAGCAGAAATGCTTGAAAAAACGTATTCTACGTTTCATGCTAAAAACACAGTATTGAGTGAGACATACCGTCAAAAAGGTTTTCAGAGATATTCTGATCTTATCACCTGCTTATTATTGGCTGAACAAAACAGCCTATTGTTGTTGAGAAATCATGAATCTAGGCCCGCAGGTGCAAAACCGTTCCCTGAGGTGAACGCGGCTCAATCATCGAAATATGTGCGTGATCGTGGGCACTTTAAAAATCAAAATGATGATCGTGGCCAAAATCGGTATCACAATCGAGGCAGAGGTGAATCATCTCGTCAAAATAATTATCGAAATAAGCTTCGATTTGAGCAAAATCGCAGATATGATACCAGAAGGCCTTACAAACCACAACAAAGAAATTATGCAAGAAAGCATAAACAAAATGATGAAATTTGTGATCGTTGTGGAATTAAAGGCCATGTGGCTCAAACATGCCACACAGCTAAACACTTAGCTGAACTGTATCAGGCCTCGAAATGAAAAGAAAGATCAGGTGTTGAAGCACACCATAATGCCCACGATGATACTTATGATGATATATTAAATGATAATATCACGCACCTGGAAGCTGATGATTTTATTGAGCCAGATACTGTTATTAAATAATATATAGCCATATATATATTTTACTTGTCTTTTATAATTCCTGTTTAATATAAATAATGATATCTTGTACTTCCATTTTATTATCCATGTATAATATAAATATGCTTTTGCATTAATAATATTTATATTGCTGATGTTTAATAACATTCTTATATTCTTGTAAAGAAATGGATGCTGGAAATTCAAAAGTCGGAGATGATATCTGCCTCATTGACAGTGCAACAACGCATAGCATTTTCAAAAGCAAAAGCTATTTCTCCAATTTAAAATTGGAAAAGACCGCAGTGAAAACTATAAGCGGTAATGCAAAATGCATTGAAGGCTCCGGTAGAGCTGTTATATTTCTCCCTGAAGGGACAAAAATGGCAATTGAAAATGCCTTGTTCTCACGCAAAGCTCGAAGAAATTTACTGAGCTTCAATGATATTCGAAAAAATGGATATCACATTGAAACTTCAAAAGAGGCAGATCACGAGTATCTTTTGATAACTCGAATTGAAAATGGCAAAAAAATTGTGAATGAAAAATTGCCATGTTACTCCTCTGGCTTATACTATACAAAAATATGTGCCGCAGAAATACATAACCTAGTAGGCTTGAAAGCTACTAGTGAATTTATTACCTGGCACGATAGACTTGGGCATCCTGGCAGTGTAATGCTGAGGCGAATTATTGAAAATTCAAATGGCCATACATTGAAAAGGCAAATGATATTGAACCCAAATGAGTTCAATTGTGCAGCCTGTTCACAAGGGAAATTGATAACCAGACCATCTCCAGTAAAAGTGGGAATTGAATCCCCTACATTCCTAGAAAGAATTCAAGGCGATATATGTGGACCTATTGATCCACCGTGTGGACCTTTCAAGTACCTTATGGTATTAATTGATGCGTCATCACGCTGGTCACACGTTTGTTTATTATCAACTCGCAATTTGGCATTCGCAAGATTACTTGCACAAATTATAAAATTGCGAGCACAGTTTCCAGATCATCCGATAAAGAAAATACGCCTTGATAATGCTGGAGAATGTACATCACATGCATTTGATGATTTCTGCATGTCGATTGGAATTACTGTTGAACATCCTGTGCCTCATGTGCACACGCAAAATGGTCTGGCAGAATCATTTATTAAGCGATTGCAATTAATTGCAAGACCCTTGTTAATGAAATCAAGACTCCCTGTTTCTGCTTGGGGACATGCTATATTGCATGCAGCCGCACTTGTGAAAATAAGGCCGACAAGCTATCATAGCTACTCCCCTACACAAATTGTGTTTGGAAAGGAGCCCAATATATCCCACTTGCGAATTTTTGGGTGTGCGGTTTATGTACCGATTGCGCCACCACAACGCACAAAAATGGGACCTCAAAGAAGGTTGGGCATATATGTCGGGTATGAATCACCCTCGATTATTAAATATCTTGAGCCAAAAACGGGTGATTTATTTACTGCAAGATTTGCAGACTGTCATTTTGATGAAACTCAATTCCCGACATTAGGGGGAGGAAATGATCAACTAAAAAAGGAAATATCTTGGCAAAGTCCATTTGATTTCCTTGATCCTCGTACAAGGCAATGCGAACTTGAAGTTCAAAGAATTGTGCATTTGCAGGGAATTGCAAATCAATTACCCGATGCTTTTAATGATGCTGCTAAAGTCACAAAATCATATATAAATGATGCAGCAAATGCACCAGCCAATATAAATGTCCCAGAAGGACAAATTCCAAGTGCAAATGAACCTACTGCACGCCTGAAGCGTGGTAGGCCTTTGGGTTCCAAGGATAAAAATCCACGAAAGAAGAAAATTATCCATATGGGTGATAAATCAATCACAGATGATACTCCCGAAGGAGAAATTGATTCAACCCCCGAAAAGGTTGAACCTGAAAATATTCACCCAGAAGAAAATGAAGTTATTGAAACTTCTTTCAATTATATCAATACTGGGAAATGTTGGAACCGAAAAGAAACAAACGTTGATAATGCCTTTGCATACAACGTTGCACTCGATGTAATGGAAAATAACGAGGATCCTGAACCAAGATCAGTTGAAGAATGTCGGAAAAGAAATGATTGGCCAAAATGGAAAGATGCGATTCAGTCTGAACTAGATTCACTGAATAAACGAAAAGTATTCGGCCCTATTGTCCAAACACCAAAAAATGTGAAGCCTGTTGGCTACAGATGGGTGTTTGTGAGAAAGAGAAATGAAAATAATGAAATTGCCAAATATAAGGCAAGGCTTGTAGCCCAAGGTTTTTCACAACGACCGGGAATTGATTTTGAGGAAACATATTCCCCAGTTATGGATGGAATAACATTCAGGTATCTAATGAGTCTAGCAGTACGAGAAAATCTCGAAATGAGGCTGATGGATGTTGTTACTGCATATTTATATGGCTCATTGGAAAATGATATTTATATGAAAATACCTGAAGGGTTTAAATTACCTGAGTCTTGCAACTCAAAACCCAGAGAAAATTATTCCATCAAATTGCAAAAATCGTTGTATGGGCTCAAGCAATCTGGCCGAATGTGGTACAACCGCCTCAGTGAAAGTTTGATAAAGGAATGCTATACAAATGACCCGATCAGCCCTTGTGTATTTATAAAGAAAAATGGGTCAGAATTTGTGATCGACGCAGTCTATGTTAACGATTTAAATCTAATTGGAACTCCTGAAGAGTTGAAAAAGGCGGTCGAATATCTGAAAAAGGAGTTTGAAATCAAAGATTTCGGGAAAACGAAATTTTGCCTTGGCCTACAAATTGAGCATTTGGAAATGGGCATATTTGTTCATCAATCAGCTTATACCCAAAAGGTATTAAAGCAATTTCGAATGGATTATGCTCATCCGCTAAATAATCCAATGGTCGTTCGGACACTTGATCCTGCAAAGGATCCATTTAGGCCAAAAGAAGATAATGAAGAGCAACTTGGCCCAGAAATCCCATATTTAAGCGCAATTGGTGCGTTAATGTATCTTGCAAACAGCACGCGACCTGATATCGCGTTTGCAGTCAATCTACTCGCAAGATTCAGCTCTTGCCCTACTCAACGACATTGGAAAGGCATAAAGCATGTTTTTTGCTATCTCCAAGGAACAATTGATCTTGGGTTATTTTACCCAAAAGACTCTCGACATGAGTTAATTGGCTATGCCGATGCAGGTTATTTATCAGACCCACACAAAGTCAAATCTCAAACAGGCTATATCTTCACGTGTGGTGGAACTGCTATCTCTTGGAGGTCAATGAAGCAGACTCTAACTGCTACTTCTTCTAATCATGCCGAAATATTAGCAATCCATGAAGCAAGTCGAGAATGTGTTTGGTTGAGGTCAATGACTCAACATATATTGAAGAGTTGTGGTTTAATCATTGAACCACAAATGCCCCCAACAATTTTATTTGAAGATAATTCAGCTTGTGTAGCCCAGTTGAAAGGGGGTTATATCAAAGGAGATAGAACGAAGCATATTTCACCAAAATTCTTCTACACTCATGATCTTCAAAAGAATGGTGAAGTCGATGTGCAACAAATTCGATCAGAAAATAATTTAGCGGATCTATTTACCAAGGCATTGCCGACTGCAACATTCGAGAAGCTCGTGAAGAAAATTGGAATGCGGCGGCTTCGAGATTTAAAATGATGTCCAAATCAGGGGGAGCATCTGATACAAGAATACTGTACTCTTTTTCCTTCACTTGGATTTTTTCCCACTGGGTTTTTTCCAAGTAAGGTTTTAACGAGGCATATTCTTCGTATTGACGACATTCAAGGGGGAGTATTATGCATGTAAACAAAACATGTGAATGTCTAGTGTTCAACATCCATGTTCATGCCTTGATCATAAGGTTAGACATGTGAAAGTCTTAAAATGTATATGCCTTGATTATGAGGTTAGTAAATAGTGAGAGGATAAAAAAGTTTATAAATAGCCTATGTAATGTATTGAGAAGTTAAGTTAGAAAAATTTTATGCAAGCTTAATACTTGTTTCATTTCATAGCCATAATTATTACACTTTATCCATTTTATTATCCCACCTTTAAACTTCTTTTCTTTCACCATTTAATTCAATTTCCATTACAATACTTCCATTATAAACACAAGCTAATAAGCCATATACCATTTTATTATACACATACATAAATAAAGATAGTTATTTCTATAACATAACTAAGTTTAAATTTATAAGATATTACTTTTTAATAATTTGATTGATTTCATTCATTCTTTAAATAATAAAGTCATACATTTGATTAAATAACTAATTAATTAATTAAAAAATTGCAATAAAAATAATAAAACATATATTGTGTGAATTAAAATTTAGTCCAAGACCTATGCCCAATAATTAGTAGGCTAGGCAGCTAGCACACTAATATATGTAGTAGTATAAAATTAAGAAAAATAAAATGATGAAGCTAAGTGGTAGCCAGTGGGGTTTTCACTATCATGATAAAGCATGGGAAACAAAATTATTGAAAAACCAATACTAATGATGATGATGGTGCAGTGTGGCTTCCCCTCCTCCTAATTTCTCATTTCTCAACCAAATAAATCTAAACTTATTAACAAAACAATTCAATCCTCAAAAAACCACATATCAAAATGAATATTACAATCCCACCAAACCCTCATCACTTCCTCCACTTCTTGCTTCTTTTGATTGTCCTCACCCGTTTAACCAATGATTTTCCGGCCGCCGCAGCATACGACTTCAACCACACAGAAGGAGAAGTCCCGCCGGCGTGCCAAGGCGGCTCCATTGCGGACTGCAGCCAAATGGATTTAGAGATGGGGATGGAATCGGAAACAACCACAAGGCTTCTCTTGCAGGGGAGGAAATACATAACGCCGCCGGCTCTTAAGCCGGACCAGCCGGTGTGCAACGGAGGTGGCCGGGGAGAGCCGTACTCCAGAGGCGGCGGGTGCCTTCCGCCGCCGTCGAATCCCTACAACAGAGGGTGCAGTAGATACTACCGCTGTAGGAATGATGACTGATTTTGTTGAATTTGTGAAATGGGTTTTCGAAATAAGTGGGCTGCTGTTTGAAAGAATATTTATATAATATGATTTTTTTTTTTCGTTTTTAATTTTTTTCTTAAATTTTATTTTGGGTTTTATCAGTTGAAATTGTACCCCTATGAATTGTAATAAAGAAGATTATAATTGGTTTCATTTCTGTTCTAAGATAATCGATATTCATTCAAATATTAGTAATTTGATGAATTTCAAGAACCATGCATTTATACAGGTTCAACTTCTGTCCCTTTTAACCTCAGGGTTGAGGGTTCATTCCCACCCAGCCCCCTATTCTTTCTTTTTATTCATTTATAATTTGTATAGCATGGACTCCACCACCTATTCTCTGACTTCGGCTCTTCCAAAAAAAGAAAACTTCTATCGTCGCTCACTCATATTGTTTATTCGATTATTTCAACTTAAATATCTTGAAGTGTCTTTGTTCCTTGTTGAAAAATGAAAGATAATGGATCAATTTTTCCACATACCGACCCCTCGTAAATGTCCATTTGGCATATTGCATCACCAGGACTAATGTGATGCAATTGATCTATGTGTCAAGTAGCATTGTTCGATTGAGTTGTCCTCGTGGTGTGTCCTCATTGTTCTCTTTTGCATATAACCTATACCATTTCTAAAAGTCCTCTTCAAAATATCCGTTCCATATACCCACTTTGATTGGTCCGTTTATTTATTTATTTGGTAAACGCAAAGGTGTGTAGGAGTCCAAGCCACACAAATTACAAATGGGATAAAGGAGAGGGATAGAGGGCCAGGTGGGAATCGAACCCCCAACCTATGGTTGGAAGGCAGGAAATAAGAAGTTCCGTTCCCTCCATTTAATTTTTTCGTTCCATATAATTATTATTAATATTGAATTTAATTAAAATATTTTAAATTATTTAAACTGAAGAGTGTCGCAAATAACTTTTATGGTGCCCAAGCGGTTAAGTCTCTTGACTTCCAACGGAAGGTTGGAAGCTCGATTCCCACTGGCCCCCTATCCTCCCCTTTAATTCTTCTTTCTAATTGTGTGGCATGGGCTCCCACCCTTTCCACTTTCCAGGCCTTCAATGGCTACTCAAAAAATAATAATAATAATAATAATAATAATAATAACTTTTATGGTAATAGTAATATTATTCAAAATAATTATGATCGTCCCTGTCAACACTCCTACTACAATTCATGGCCCATTGGTGTTATGTAAGTCAATATTAAATACTATTACGACTATATAAAAGAAATTAAAGAGAAAATGGGAGTACTTTAGTTAGGTTGGATTTTCGAATTGTGTGGCATTTAGAGGACACAGTTGTCATCAATTGATTCAAATTTCAACCCTTCATCGAGATTTGGCTAATTGATCAAGTTTCATATCTTTCGATCTTATGGATAGGGGTCGATTTCCGGTGGCACATCCCCCACACAAGCACCGCTCGACTTAGGGGTTCGATTTTCCACCCGGTCCCTTACCCTCCATTTTATTTATTTGTAATTTGTATGCATGAACTCCTACTAACCATTTATCTCGCCAATGACTTCAGAATAAATAAATAAAAATCCGAGCTTGCAAGTGCAAGTGGATTTTATTCTCAAACTTTAGCTTCACTAGCATTTAAAGGTCACAAATTTCTATTTCTATATTTACAAATCAAACATAGTTGGTCTGAGTGGTATGGGGCTCTGCCAACTTAAGCAAATATCTCGAATTCGAGTCTTTGTGCATACAGAAATTTGTTTTGGGAGAGACAACCCTTAAATGTCCTCCACCCGATCCTCGTGGGATTCGTCTTGAGCCAATGAAACTACTCCCTCCATCCTACATTTAATTCATTTTTTGCTAGTATTATTTAATAAATTGAGATTATTGGATTTAGAATATGGTCCCGGTTATGTACACACAAGGAATCTCTTCAGAAACACAAGGATAGGGACACACAACACAAAAATTGCTAAAAATGCATCAAGTTAGGAGCACACAATTTATTTGTACCAAGTTTACCCTTTAAAAGCTTAAAACATGAACAAAGGGGCACAACATTATCTATTGGGGCACCAACAAATAAAAACCTAATACCAACACACACTACACCAAAAAAACACAACACCATCGGGCACACACGGGCAAGAAGAACGAGCAAGAGAATGGCAGGAAGAACGAGCAAGATAGAAAGAAAGAGACAGACAACGGCCATTGAATATTGTTATATTAAGAGCACTACACAGCATCCAAAAACCTAGTCCGCCAAACACACACTAACACACACCAAAAATGCGGCCAGCAAGGAAAAGGAGAGAACAAGATCTTTGCTACACACAAACCACCGAAGCAACCACCGCCTATTTGGGTTTGAATTAAGTGGTGATTTAAGTTGATTTGATTAATTGTATATTGAGCACTGGTGAATGAATAGTATTGTGATTCCAGTTTTTTTTCCTTTTTTTTTTTTTGACAGCAAACGGCCATTGAAGGCTGCTTGCATCAAGAAAGGAGTGGCCGTTCTTGCTGTAGGGTTTAGGGTTTAGGGTTTAGGAACGGCCACCTTTTTTTTTTTTTTTGTCTTCTTTCTAAATTTTCACCAACACACATAATACCAGGAGTGGCCTAACCTATCCAAGCACCTCCCCACTCCCTTCACATGACCCGACTAATTGGACGACGACCACTGTTGCTGGGCAGTGGCTTTCAATAATTTCTTTTGAGCTTATCTAGGTCTGTTGTCCCAATAAATTTTGGATTCTTCTGGATTTGAACGGACCACACTTGCAAATTGCTCTTAAAGTCGAATGGCCAGCCACGACCGTTCTTAGTGTAGACTGGCCGGCCATGGATGGCCGGTCCATTTTTTTTCAATTATCAGTGAACGTCCACCCATGGCTGCTCCTTACTTATTTTGAACGGCCATGAGTAGTCGACCAAAACCATGCCCAACAGCCATTCGCAGGCGAACGCTGCAAATACGCAATTTTCATACACAAAAGTAATGTCTCAGTCTGGAAGAACGAATAAAACACAAAAAAAAAAAACCCTTATATGTTTAACTACTTTGTATTGATCTTCATTCATTGCAATTCACTTTACTTCCAAAATATTATGTATTATGAATCAAGAAAGAAAAGAGAATGAGTAAAAAGAGAAGAAAACTGAAAGCAGCAATGGAGGTAGGGTTTTGTGTGCCTCTAAGAATCCACATGTGCCCCTAACATGATTGATTTTACTGGATAGTAAGGGCATTGAGGGAATTTTAATTGGCACTTGAGTGCCCCAACATTATGAGAGTATATATCCGGCGCCTTAGAATATTGGTGATTGATTTAAGTAATTGGGTTCTTTTGTTTCAAAGAAACCTCTTTCTAGAATTTGCTCTGAATTCTCTGTGGAGTGTGCAGATTGTTTCTCTTCTTCCTATCTCTTCCTCAATATTTCTACTCTGCTTGTAAGAGAGTTTCTTTGTCTCTCCCATGTCAATGTGAGAGTTTCTTCTTCTCAATATTGCTCAAATCATGCTTGTATTTTAATTCAAGCCCCTTTGGTTCAATGTTCAATTCTCTTGGCGTTTAATAATTTTAATAGAATTCCAACTTTTCATACAAAAGAGAATGTGTTCATTCTCAATGTCATTGTAAAAAATTGATAATCAAAGTGCAAAGAAATTCACATGAGTCATGACAATACAACACAAACACAAGTGAAATACGAAAATTACCAGGAAAGGAATGTGAGACAAGCTAAGCTAAAAGCCCAAAAAAATTTCATTCCTCAATGCCAAATATCATTTGAAATAAAGCTTCCATACCTCCCGAACATTGGATGAACCATCGGCAACCTCTGCAACCAAAGAGGACGCAAGAACTCCTGAAAAAGCTTCGGTTAGCAACCGAGTTATACTAAGGCGATCTATATTATATTAATGCAAACAATCAAACAATAAACGACAAGAAATTCCAACAATTTTGCATATAAACCTTACTCTCCCCAATCAGGGGAGAATTTTCTCCTGGTGTTCGACCTAGGTGTGTGTATGGCAAATTAAAACAAGCATCGGACATAAAAGAAAAACTGAAAAACAGCATTATGGGAGCAAAATTATTTGTAACAGTAACAATAACATTTAACTGGAGATGAAGATGCATAATTATGTTCCAGTGTCATTTCATTCCTTCACCGCCCATCTCAAACACCTTCACACCAAATACAAATCTCCGGAAATATATTTTCTCCAGTTTATACACATAAATACCCTAAACTCAATTTATATTTTGATTCAACCCTTGCTTTAAATAGATATACATATGTGCTCATGTACATTTATCCTTATACCCTATCATATCATTCAATCACTATATGATTTTATCTATATATAATAATAAAATGCACAGTTAATCAAATCAAGCATGTATATGAAATTTACATCATGAATCTCTTAAACCCTACCAAAAGTCCAAAACACACTAATCACTTAGAAGTACAAGCAAACAATGCAGAATTAACTTTCCAGAAAAGGGCCACGTTTGGGCCAGCGTTTTAAGGGGATTAGAACAATTTCAAAAGTTGCTTCATACGATAGAGATAATAGTATCATAGAGAACATGTGGAAATTACATCCATACTTCTATTGTGTTTATCTATTAATAGAAGGCATAGAGTTTGAATGAGTGAACCTTGTCCTGCTCAAAACTGTGAAGATAAGAAAATGTTAAGAAAACACACACACACAAAAAAAACAACAAAAAAAAAAAAAAGAACAGAAACAAAATGTGCACTTGGGTGGGGGTTACTTGACACACCGACTTACACACATGAAGAATGTGAACATTTTTATTGTTAACCAAGGATGGACATTCTATAAGTTCATGAAGCATATGAACAGTGAACATACCATCTTTTTCAACCAAAGATAGGAACCGCCTTGATCCACCTCCGACACCAAAGTAGTACTTCTTTGCCGCCATATATACAACTCCTTTAGGATTTCTCAGGCACTGGTTATAGGGAACATGAAATAAGTTCAGTACAAGAAATTTCTACATAGAGGCAAATAAATAAATAAATCGAACCTTCTTTATAAGATTGTACAAGTTAGGCAATGCAGACATCGAATAAACTGTCTCTGCCATGAGAATGACATCATAACCATTTGTCTGATTCTGTTCAGGGCATCTATCCCCATTTTCTTGTTCTGATGCACATGGGAGAACAAGGTGGACTTCACCCCAGTCACCAGCGAAAAAGCGAGTGCTGGTATTAATGGAACCATCCTCTACTTTTGTTTCCAAGAACTCAGGATTACTTTGGATATTGGTAACGACATTGGGAATCGTGAGGCAGTGCAGAACCTCTACATTAAAGTCCTGGAAGTGCACAGCTGCAGCACCCTAGATCAACCAGAATTTTCCATTCAATGATGATGAGTCAGATTATCAGTAAGGTACAATTATGGCAATGCTTTGATTTACCTTTCGGCAAGCAAATATCCCAGGAAGTCCATGACCACATCCTAACTGAAAAATAAAAGTATGAAAGCACACATGAAAAGGATGGTAATATTCATAATTACAGTTTCTATCCAACATAGTCATCAAACAAAAAATAGAAATCTGATTGTTTAGCCTTTGAGTGGTCACGTCATCCAGTTATGGTAATAGTATGAAGGAGGGGGACTCCTTTGAAGGAATCAGACATGAAAAATAAGCGGTAAAAGAATTATTAATTCATTAAAATTAAATTAAATTTAATCAGAAAAAGGAAAATGCCATTTCCAAATTCTGTTATATGTGTACCAAAAAGGCAAAAACATTGTGTTGGAGTGTGTCCATAAAATAAGGGCAAATCTATGGACTATGATTTCTAGTGTTAAGTGATAAAATACAGTGTATAGGGTAACTGAATTACTTAATTATTGAAGAACCCATTTCAATTTATAGTATAGCATCAGGGATGAAAATCACAAAGCTTCCATAGGAGAGAATGCACACACTGGAGTGTTAAGAAGATACGAAAAGGTGGAATAATATCAGAAAGGCCTAAAGAATAATCATTAACAAACATCCCCTTGCAAATTGAGCAAGGGGGGTGTCGTAATAAAAAGAAGTTGGACACACGACGCAAACAGCGCACTTAAAGATCCAATGTCAAGAAACATACATCAAAGCTAGGAAGCAGTTAAAATTTGCTACTATCATTTTCATCATGTGCATAGTAGTAATAAGCTGTAGCATAGCTACCAACGTATGCAGAAAAAGAACTGACAACAGTTACCAAAGGTAACAAGAGAAATAACAACGGAACTGTCCACAGATTCATGACAGGCTTAACAAAGTAAAAACAGAAAGAACCAAATTATCGGCAGAATCAAGAAACAAATTGTCACAATGAAAGTTGCTACTGAAGCAAATGCATCTACAGGACTACAACAGGACAAGGAAATTAGAGTTTAGGAGGAAAAATAAGCTCTATTGAGGACTGATACATGACACTGAATTCTCCTCCCAAATAGCTGAGCTTTAAGGAATGTTGATTAATGAAGTAACATGATATCAGAGACAAGAATCTACGTGTTCGAGTCCCACAGCTCCCATTTTTATTGTATTCATGGGCTTTATTTCTTTGTATATGGTTTGGCCAGTTTCATCCATATTGTTTGTTTTTTGTTCACGCGCAAGGGCCGATCTTGCGAATGAGGGAGAGTATTGAGGATTGATATATGCTACTGGATTCTCCACCCTAACAGCTTCAGCCTTTAGAAAAGTTGGTTCACTAACAAGCTTTTAGGCAATTTATGCTTTGTTATGTTGAATAACCAAATAAATCATACCTGAATCCATTGAAGAGTTATTTGTGGCAATTGAACGGCTCTTGCAATCTTATAGGCCTTGTACGCAAGAGAACCGTTCTTCTATGAAGCGGTTAATTCACAAGATGGTGAAGCAGAATTATGATTGTGCGATGGGCCTAGGGATCACAACCGCATCTTTATAATAAAGTTGATCACTAATTGGGCACATAAATTACGAAAGTTTGAAAACCATTCACATTATCCTATGCAGCTAGGCATGATTCTTGTTTATAAATGCCTAAAAGTAAGTAAGTTATTCCAACAATTAGTTCACTACATCCAATGGATTGCATAACCAGCTAAGATGTATAGACAGACAGAGAGAGGTGTTCCATCAAAAATTTTTAGGTCTCAGCGTAACAAATTGCATATTAAAAGATTGCTGAAGCACTTGGCATTAAGGTTCTTACCTCCAAAACTTGTTTTCCATCGAATGACAACTTCCCATTTTGCAACTCAGAGCTAAGCGCGGTGATTAAATCTAATGAGCCTTCCCATAGCTTCAATCCCCCTGCACTCAATCACAAAAATCCACACCAAATTTTCTTTTAATATAGACAGGATTGGACTCCATCAACAGAAACAGTGTGGCACACACCTTCACACGCATTAGTGCATATCACTCAACAGACTGTAACAGAGTGAACAGCTATGGATAATCTTGACACACCTTCATATTTTCCAGGTACTAAATCTGAGTTATTCAATGCAAATACCTCCTGAGTGCTCACTCTCCCCTACATGAAATGCAATTGGTTAACAGGCAACATTAGATCACAATTAAGTTCAATTCTTTCCCCATCCCTATTCCCTAACTATGGAAAGCCAAAGCAAAACCCCAGTAAAGGAATACAAACAAAACATGACAAATACACACCAACTACTAACTTCAATTCATAGATTTTAATTATTATTATTATAACCATCTGCATTCTATCTTATACTGATTGAAAGCTCGGACCGAAAACTTTTGCACTACATTCCTAACGGAATCATAAAATATGGGTTGGGGGTGGGGTGTTTAATGTTTCTGTTTCTGGCCAAAGAAAAAAATGCAGATACTTTGGTCTACCTTCAGTAGTGTAAGGCCGCCGACGCTCACAGGTTCAACAGTATGCTTTACATTTGCAGAAACCTATGCTTTCCAAATTAGTAACTTCCGAATTCCGATCAAACCTTTCGACAATTAATCATTAATCATGTATAATAAAACCCAAATCCGGCGCATATGAAAAGGGAGTACCTCCGATAGGGGAAGTTCAAGAGAGGGTGGAGGAGGCGGGATGGGTTTGTCGGGGAAGTCAAGAAAGCCCAATCCAGAAGTGGGTTTATCATCAAAGAGACGGAAGATCTCTTCCCTTGGTTCGTTGGATTGTTTGGAGTCCATAGTTGGTCGAGTACGCGGCAGCTTTAGGCTTCAATGTTCTCAACTTCTCATTGCTAGTTTGCAAACAGAGTATATTAGGTCCCTGTTATATTTTCTTTTACTAAAAAAAATTCAAAATTTGTTCTTGAATCTCAAATAAGTAGTAGGGTGGACAAAATATTCGAACCCATTCGTTGAACCGCTGAATCGAATCGAAAATCGAACTGAATTTTCGGTTAACCGAAGATCCCGGAGCAAATACAAATATCATATTCCAGTATTTGTCCGGTTCAAATAAAAATACAAATACTTTAATTTTTCCCCGGTTAACCGAACCGAACCGAATATATTTATTTTATTTTAAAAGTTATATATATTGTAAATATTATAGACATTTGATGTTATAAAATTATATATAGATAATAGTATATCATTATTCATTTAATTATTAAGTATATAATAAAATAAATATAAAAAAAACTAAAGAGCTAATTATAAAAATATATCACCATAATAAGTTTATATTGATTTTTTTTCTTTCAGAATACTATATTATTGAAATATACCTCTACACTAAGATTTGTTACATATATTAACATATTTTGATAACATTGAAAAGAATCACTGGATTCCATAGTTATATATATAATTTTTCTGTAGTGTAATAACCTTGTCTGACCCTCTTAAAATGTATAATCAAGTTTTCATTTCTTAAATCTTTGAGTTTCATATATTTTAAATATTCGAACCGAATCGTTTAACCGCTGAATCGAATCGAAACCGAACCCCCGGTTAACCGAGGACTCCGGTTACAAATATAAATACTGAAATGAAGTATTTGTCCGATTCAAATACAAATACAAATACCTAAAAAATTCAGGTTAACCGAACCATGCCCACCCCTAGTAAGTAGTAGTACTATATTTTGGGGGCTTGATCAAAAATTAGTTCACGTCTATCTTTTTCAAAAATTTAATATAGGTACTAATTCGTTAAGATATACTCACTTCTATTACTTGAATTTTGATATAGTTAAGAACTTAACATATATTGTTTGAGAATTGATCTTTCTAAAAAAAAAAAAAAGTATAAATGGTTGTTTTTCTTTCCTAATTTTCTAAAATAGTCTTTTTTTTCCCATAAGAAGGGGGGGCCAAAGCCTTTTTATCCATAAGAAGAGGATGATACAATCCATTACAATCAATCATCAAAGTAGATTGAATACATTCTGGAGGTCTACTGAGGTATTTAACTCCTATAGTAGGGTATTGTCTCTAAGTAGCAAGTCAGCAACATTGTTAGCTTCCCCAGGGACCCATTTGAATTTTACATCTCATTGCTACCGTGCTATGGTTTTGATATTTAAGAGAAGATGGTGATAGGAGCCAGTGGAAGTTGAGTTCTCGTGGATAAGCTCCAATAGTTGCTGGCAGCCAGTTTCAACTTCGATCTTCGGGATTTCCATCTCCCACGCCAATTGGAGACAGAGTAAGATGCCCCATGCTTCAGCCTGAATCGTGTGTTTGATCCCACCTTTAGCCCGGATACCTACCATCCAACGCCCTTGGTCGTCTCTAATGATTCCTCCAGCCATACTGGAAGATCTGCAAGATCTGCCATCACAGTTGGCCTTAGCCCTACCAATTCGGAGCTTGTCCCATTTGACCTTAATGGTTCGCCAGGTTTTGAGACCATGGGATTGGAGCTCTGTGCAAGCAGCCAGGAATTCAACTTGCAGACGACGTATCTGGAAATGCAAACGGTCCCATTGTATCCTTTCGTTGCCATAAAATTCGCAGCACCGGGCTTTCCAAATCTCCCATATGCCAAAACAAATAACGAGGCCTCTGGATCACCCGTGAGGCCACATTCATTTGATGCAATCCAGTCGATAAGATTATGTGACCAAAACAGCGAAGATGTTGGAATCCCAATTGAGGTCCAAACTCGTGTTGAGTCCGGGCAGTCACGTAGTGCATGAATACCAGTCTCCATGGCACATCACTTCCAACAAGCAGCGTCCGTAATCATGCCTCTCTTCAATTTTTCTTCCGCGGTAAGGATCTTCTCATGCCTGCACAGCCAAAGGAATGTACATACACATTGGGAAGCTGGCCATCTCCAGATCGACTGCCAAGCCTTACTGTCGGAATCATCTAACTCAGACTGGGATTTCAATAATTCTCTGGCACTCTTCGTTGAGAATAAACCTCGTGGAGAAGGAATCCAGAGTCGTTGATCGGAAACATCCTCGGGTTTAGGGGGACTGCATTGAAGAATTAGGTGGATGACATCCAAGGGAAGTATATCTGTGAACTCCTGCACGGCCCAATACCCATTATTGACATATGAATCCACCTTTCTGTTGAGGTCCAGAAATGAAATGGGGTGGATGGTGCGATCCTGCAATGAGAACTCTGAGTTAAGAAACACTCTTACCATTCCCTATTTTCACCCTAAATGAGGGGCAAACAGGGGTCTGATAGCTGCCAGATCTTTTGCAAAGCGTGAGAATGATTGCGGCTTGTGCTTGAAGTTGTGTTCGAGTCACCCATAGCGTGCCTTGAGCAAAGACGTCCAGGTGGTCGTTCTGGAGAGGAGATTCCACCAGTTCTTCATGAGTAAAGCATCATTGAGTGACTGCATGTCATGAATACCAAGTCCACCAGATGACAGCTTCTTCGTGACTTTATTCCAAGCTAGAAGATTAACCTTCCTCCTATTGGTAGTCGATCCCTAAAGGAAAGATCGACATAGTTGCTTCATTTTAAGAATGACATTACGAGGGATTCTCATGACTTGCATAGCATAGATGCCGGTTGATTGAAAGACTGACTTGATGAGAGTCACTTTTCCGGCAAGACTTAAATGTTTGTTCGCCCATCCGGACATCTTGGATACCATCTTATCAAGTAGAAAACCGAAATAATGACGGGTCCGACGACCTGTACTGGCAGGAATGCCCAGATATGTGCCAAGGTTGCAAGAACTTTTGTAACCAAGTTCCAGATCGATATTTCGTCGAGTCGAGAAGGAGACAGTTTTGCCAAACAGAATTCTGGACTTCTAAATGCTAACAACAAGACCCGACATATTACCAAATTGCTTTAAAATACTTTTGATGAGAGATGCTTGATCTGTAGATGTTTTGGCGAACAACAAGATGTCATTTGCAAAGAAGATGTAGGGATTTTCAAGGCTCCTTTGTCCCAGCACACCGGTTTCCAAAGACCATGTGATACAGCTTCGTTGATCAGAGCACCTAGACGTTCTAAACATAGGATAAACAAATATTGAGATATCGGATCTCCTTGTCGGACACCTCGAGATGGTTTAAAGTTGCTGGAAGGTAGTCCATTGCACTGTACCTGCAGGGAAGAGGATTGAATACAGTTCATAATGAAATTAGTACAGGAGGAAGGAAAACTTGCCATCAGTAGAGTTTCATGGATGAATTGCCGTCGGAGCTTGTCATACGCCTTTTCTAGGTCAAGTTTAATGCTCATGTATCCTGGTTTAGCTGTGGATTTCTCCAAGTAGTGTGCTATTTCTTGACTGATGATGATATTGTCTTGGATGAAATGGCCTTTGACGGAACTAGCTTGTCCTGTAGAGATGAGCTTAGGCATAATGGAAGTAAGTCTTAGAAATGACTTTAGTCATGCATTTATATAAAACATTTCATAAACTAATAGGGCGGAATTGGGTGACGGATTTAGGATTAGGAATTTTCGGGAGCAGGACAATAAGAGTATGGTTAATGGATTCGAGTTTCTGAGGACACTTAAAGCAGTCCTTAACAACCTCACAAACTGATGGGCCAACAAAATCCATGTTCTTTTGCTAGAAAGTCGCGTGATACCCATCTAGGCCGGGGGCTTTTAATGTAGACATTCCTCTAACAGCTTGCCATATTTCTTCATTAGAAGGTCCAGCAGCCAGCATAAAGAGACCAGAAGGCGAGATACATGGGATACAGCCTAACACAGAACAGCTAACGACCGGATGGGCTGGATCCTCATTATATAACTGCTTGAAGTAGGAGGTCACCATGCCACGGATGTCTTCTTCCTCTGAAAAAACTTGGCCCTCGGCATTTTCAAGAATAGAAAATATTTTCTCAGACTTCCTGAGCTTAACAAAGTTGTGGAAAAACTTTGTGTTTTGATCACATGCTATTGACCAGTCCTTAACATTTCTCTGAATCCAATTTAGTTCTTCGGTTTCAAGGATCCGGCCAAGATCAGAGCAAAGTTGGGAATGGAGACGCTTCTGGAATTGGTTAAGCATCCAACTGGGGTTTTTCTCAATCCCAGCCAATCTGGCTCTGATACGTTGCTTCCAGCGACCAACATCATTACAGACCTCCTTATGCCATTTGGAGGCTGCAACTTGCAACTTATTTAACTTGGAAGTAAGTGATATATCTTCTTTCCAGGTTGACTGAACAATCTTCTTGAAGGTGGGAGGATTTTGCCAACAGATCTTGTAGCAGAAAATCCTGTCAGAATGAGGCCTAAGACGTGATCTGTCGGAGATTCTGAGAAGGATGGTGTCATGGTCAGAGAGAATTCTGGGGAGAACTTCCACCTTGCCATAGGGGAATAGGTCAAACCATTCCTTGTTACCCAGTATGCGATCCAGGCGCTTCCTGAGGGGCCCTCGAGCCCAGGTGAATTGGCTACCAAATGTTTTGAGTTCCATCATATCCTTGGTATCAATCCAGTTCAAGAGCTCCGAACCCACGGTGTTGATCCTAGCTCCACCCCGGGATTCGCAGTTCCTTGCAATGCAGTTCAAGTCACCCCCGACCAGCCAAGGGCCAACCCTGTCGCTCTTGATGCGAGATAATTCCAGCCACAACCAGGATCTTCTATATTTGTTAGGGGCACCATAGACCATAGTGACAAAGATAGATGAATCTGCAACATGGATAGCAGAATCAATGTATTCAGAATGACATTCAATGATATCGACTTTGATGGGATCCTTCCAAAGTAACCAAATCCCACCGGCAAAGCATTCTGCTTTAATACAGAATGAGTTGGGACAGTTACCCCTATTGACAAATCTGTCAGCTCTAATGCCACTTATTCGTAGTTCAAAAATAGCAATGAAATCAACTCTATTATGAGCAGACATGTCTCTGAATTCGCATCTGAATTCCTTTGATCATGCTCCATGTACATTCCAACATGCAATATTAAGATTCATGAGGAAAACAGAGAAAGGAAAAAGGACGGAATGGAGACTTAGCTATGGAAGTGGGCTGGAAGATTTGCAGCCCGGCCAGTGGTTTCAAAAGAAGGATCTTCCCCTTCATCCATAGGATCATTAGGATCCGATCCAGGTCGATCAGGCGGATGACCTCCCTGGGGCCCAACAATAGTGCCGCCCTTGCTTCTTGCATGAAAAGATGGATCTACAACAATAACAGCTGCATGGCGGTCTACTGGTAGGGATGATTTGACTGCGGTCATCCTAGCACTGGAGTGTTGGGGTACCCAGGTTGGTCGAATGATAAGAGACTCCGAAGCATCAGAAGTCGGGGACGGGGATCGCCGCCTAGGCCGTCCTGTCTTGTAAGTGTGCCTATCTCGGTAGGGTGACTGGTGGTTACGAGGTGGTACATATTCCTGGGGAGAATCATCTTCCATAGGATCCTCTTGTTCGTTATCACTGGCCAAAGAGGCAAAGCGGTTGCGAGACTGAGTAGTGGTATCAGGTTATGAGGTTCTAGGGTTTAAGGGAGGCGTGGACGGCGGCATTGCGCAATCATCCATGGCCCAAACGAGGGTTTTGATTGGTTAGCGACCTTGGCTTGATTTTTTGGTGTGGCCGTTACTTGAGGCCTCTAAACTGTCTTGATGGATTTCAGGCATTTGGATTGCACATGACCATAAAGGCCGCAAAGGAAGCAAACTAACTTGAGGTTTTCGTACTCGAGTTTGATAATATGGCCAGCCACAGTTATCTGCGGAACAAGGGGTTTCGATAAGGGAAACCTGATGGCCAAGCGTGCGAATCTGCCCCTCTTGGATTTGTCAGTGTATCGATACTTACAACTTCCCCAATAAGAGTGCCCAAGTGGTGGAGCATCCGCCTGTTGTACACGAACGTGGGGAGCTTAGGCAGACAGACCCAGGCAACCATGGAGTGTATGATGTTGGTATCAGGATCAAAGGCCTTATTCCATTCCTGGAAATGAAAATTATGACCTACCGCCATCCAGGGGCCTCCTGTCAATGCATAGAGAGCGTCCTCCTTCGATTGAAACTTTACCACGTAGTAACCATTATCTAGGTCGGTGAGTGGGGCCGAGGCGGAAGCCGGCCAGATGTGTTCTAATCTTGTTTGCAAGACCCTGTAGGATAATCGGCCAACCACCTTGATGATCACCGCATTAAGCCATGGACGGACAAGAAACTCTTTGTACGACGGGGACAGTGTCACAATGGGAGAACCATCAATAAAGGTAGTACCAATATCCAATGGGTCTCCGGAAAGATCCTCATTGGCGTCCTCCAAAGTGACATGAACAAAACTGTCTCTTTTGCGAACCATATCACTATAAGACGCTCAAGGCCGCTTGAGAGCACGAGACACATCGGTATCAGGTGGAACGCCGCCATGATCCTCCAGTTCATCGTCGGCCATTGGAAGAAAGTGAAAAAGTAGGAAAAATCTTGAAGGAAATCTTGGACAAACTAAAGATTAGGACTACTGCATTTTTTTCCTTTCCAGATGAATACATTTTTTTTCCCAGTCTTTTTTTTAAAAAAATTTATCTCTATTAATCATCTATGTTTACTAATTAAATTCAATTTGATACTTTTATCATTAATACTCCCTTCGTCTCATTTAAGATGTCCCATCCGGATTTTTTTTACACCATTCATGTATGCTGGACCTAAAATTTTTGTTGCAGTTATATAGGAAAAAATTTAATCGAGTGGGATCTTATTGGATTCGTCTTTTTGTATAGTTTTATAATATACTTATTTTGTTATATATTTTATTTCTATATATTTTAATATATTAATGGTTAAATAAATGTACTGAATACGCGTCGAAAAGTTTTAGGACATTTCAAATGGAACATAAGGAGTACTATGTTTTTTGTTGCCGTGTCAGTTTAAATCGAATTATGTCTATCGTAAAATGTTTAAAAATTGAATACACACCTAGCATGGCACATTAGTCAGGGTAATGGTTTAATCCGATCCAACCCCTATGCACGAACCTTAAAAATCCCATTATGGACGTGCATAAGGGTTCATGCAGTTTCTAAACTTTCAAAGGGTTGAAACATTAGGAAAGAAAAAGGACTTCTTTATACATTTTTCCCATAAAATTATTCTATACTTCTATTAAACTTTTCCGAATTCGAAGTTCGAAATTCACTTCGTTTCCAAATTAGTTAAGATTATTATGCACACTCCTACCTTAATGATAGAAATTCGATTGAGCATTCAAGCTTTATTATACTTCAAATTCAAATTCAACAAACGTTCAGGCCAATTCAATCGTATACAAAGGGCCATATATATAAACATTTATCAAACATCTTCATGTAAGGAAAGCTGCACTAAACCGTACAGCATGGCTGTGTGCTAGTACTATAACAGTAGTAGTATAAGTATTTTAGACTCCACAGTTGTCATCTTCCTTGGCCAAATTCATATCAAATTGAAATTCAAAATAAATAATCCACAGAGGAAAAAAAAAACAACATAAATATTGTGTTGTCAAGAAACTACTAAGTCTAAAATCCATCACAGTTCCTCCGTTCTCGTTGACATTCTTCAAAACTCGACTGCTTCCTTAAGCTAAGCTGGCAATTCGAGCTTTTTGTTGTTCTTCCAGCTGACGGGACACAACCAAACGGAAACCAGAAAATGAATTAGATTTGCTTTGATATGAAAATTTTTGCTGAAGTGGAGGGGTTTGGCTTTCATTTTCTTACCTCTGGATGTAATAGTAAAAGAAATCACCATAAAGCAATGTCTGGACAAGCCCCGAAATCCAAGCTGCAGCAGCAAACAGATGCTTAGTTTTCCATCAAATGGAATTGAATTTAAAGAGGAAAAATGCGGTTATTCACGAGTAAAGAGGGAGCAATACTTATCCAGTGAACATAATGTGGTTCAGTGAAGTAGCGATAAATCCAGTTCAAAATGTATAGTGCTCGGTATGCACTGCAGTAAGAAACCACAAAAATAGTTAGTTCTTTAAGGCTTGAGGGTCTATGGATCGGACACCATTAAATCTACGGAACAGATAAGAAAAAGAAGAGCATAGTAAACAAAGGGATATGGGTCGGAATGGCCAACTCTCTGAGCATCTTATGTCTAGGCCAAGTATTCATCGGGACAGAACAACATATAGCTATGGACAGGCTGCATCTAGCCTGAGAAAAGGACATAGTAGAGATAATAAACCAGTTTTCGGCGGGCAAAGCTTTTCAATTCCCAAGTTAAAAATGGGAGGCTAAGTAACAGCGTTTACAAATGCCTTGCGACTTAGTCGAATAGAAATGCACAGTTGCCACTCTCTTGAAGACGTGGCCAAGCAACGATACATCACCACCTAACGTGAACACTTAAGATAAGTTATTGGTTCCATGATCGAATGTTTGACTGAATGCAGTGAATGACAGCATGCAGTTCAATAGCTAATAACCAATTATGCAATAAAAGCCTGGGCTATATTGACGACAACGGCAATGGCGTTACTTTCATATAATTATCAAGTGTTTCAATAAGCAACTTACTACTGCTCAGTAAATCACTGTACACATGATGGGCTTGTAAAATTCACACAAGAAACTCCAATGTCCCTCTCCCTCAATTATTCATAAACCATCCCTATAAAAAAAAATGACCATTGACCGCTGCTAATTTTGGCAAGTTAAATGCATGAGGTTCCTACAAAGGGATCATGGCATATGCAGCAGCCTCCAGCCTCGTTGAATGGCATTGTAAACACCACTGAAGGATCTCAATTAGTAAGGCCAGACGGCAGAGTAGCAGTTGGCAACTCTGAGCCATGAATAATTCTAAACGAAAATAAAACACTTGTTATCCCAGTAGAATAGATTATAGAAAAGTTCATTTTCACTCCACTACAGACTTAGTCAAGAAAATTTGAACCAGCAGTTTGACCCACTGGTTCACAGTTCTGGTTCACATGGCTCCAAAACCTGAACCGGAGGTTCATTTTTGGTTCCCATTTCAGAAACCACGTCCACTTCTTTTAATATATATATATATATATATATATATATATATATATGAGAAGCAAGAAATGGCCAAATTTGGACAACCAAAAAAAGGTAAGGCACACAATTAAGGAGGAGGTAGGCCATTACTCAAAACATGCACAAGCACAACAGCTGTTGAGATTTGAGAACCATTATGAAAGAGATCAATCAATGGAAATTGAAACTGGAAAGCAAAGATATATTATTAATGACAAAAATCAGTAATGCAACAAGCAAGAGACAATTGTCAGAAGAAAACAACTCTCGCTCTTTTCTAATAATATATTTCATTGTACAAGATTCTCTAGTTATCCCTAATTTCAAAAGAAACATCCGAAATGAAATCATAATGATTTTTATTCTCTTACTATATTCATGTAGCATTATTTCATATTGGCACTCATTTAAATAACACTACTCGTGAAATTAAACTGAAGGCATGATGGGATAAAGGATTATATGGTGCTGACAACGATAATGAGGATAGTTGTGCAAGAAAGGTTACGAATAAATACCCTAAAAGAAAAACATATTGCCCAGTCAAGTTATCAATATTTCTTGTCCTCTGCAACAATACCAGCTGAGGAAGAATGGCGACAGCTTCCAGGTACAAAGAAAAGGTCCAAAAAACCTATCACGTTGAAGGAAGTTAGAAAATCTAGACTTGCAGGCAATTGGACTCCCATTTATAAAAATAAAAAATAAGACACAAAAGAGGCTAAGATGGGATTGGAATACCTCAAACAATGTAAACTTCTCATGTATGATCAAGGCTAATAACAAACAAGGAATAATAAGGAAATGGTGGCGAAAAGTGTCCTGGTCTTTGTCATAGGATCTGCGAACAATCTTGTGCCTCCTTATATACCAGACAATCGAGAAAGAGCTTCCCAAAAAGATTAATTTCATAAGTGTGTTATACAGTGAGATGTAGTTAGTAAATAAATCCATGTAACGAGTAGCAAAGACAAGAGCATAGAGCTCCTGGGTCTTCAGAGAAACGCCTGCATATAATGATGAAATATTAGGAAAATGATCACTGATAGTTGTGTGTTCGAAACAAAGGGATGAAACAAGACTATTAACCTATACAAACCAGTATATTAATGTTTATTTAGTACTATATAGTATTAGGTTAGATGCATATATTATACCATTACCAACTTAAACTGCATAAGTAAGCATTTATTAGTTGGTATAACTAAATCACAGAGAACAAGCAAAGCATGGTTCAATAGTATACCACGGTTCAAACAATATATCTTCCTATAACAAACAAAAGCTTAAACTAAGAGGGATGTATCATTCCATCATTACTATTGATTCCTCTGACACACCCTCATATTTGTAGACTGGATTCTTTACACAAACCCTTGCATATGAACAATTTTTCCACAAATGGGTGAGGGCCTCCCACTCTGATGCCAGGTTAAACAGCCATCTCGCCTAAAGAGTTGAGTTGATAGAATATGCACCAATTCATGTTTATTAATACAAATTCCCATTAACGTAACCATATTCCCCTCCATGGTCATTTCACATCAGCCTCGATCATAAACTTAAGTTATAACAGATAAGACGACCGAATAAATTCAGTAGTTTATCCATTTCAAACTATGCCCACAAACAAATGCCAAATTGTTCATAGCATTATCAATTCTCCCTCAAAATGCAACCTTAACAACATCATTTTTTATAAGTGGCCCCGGGGATAAACAGGGCTATAAATATTAACTCCCAGAAAGTGGGGAATAAATATATTTTTAAAAAAATCATAATCATGTTATATTGTCATGTGATAATATAATACTTAAACTGACAGATTTTATCTAGTTAAAAGAAAATCTAAAGTTCAGTATTTCCTCAAGTTAGACAAGAAGGTTATGAGTAATTTAAATGAACAAGAGATCAACTTTCTGTCATATATCAATCATTTTCCATTGTACACAGACACCCACAAAACAATGCATGAAATGAACATTAAACATTGATGGTTTGGTTAGCTTTTACAACCCTCTTTTAATTGAATGACAGAATTTGAGAGCACAGCATAGAATAGAAAACAAGCCAAACATTTGTGCTAGCACTATGTTATATCAGAAAAATAATGAGTTGTTCTCATCTTAAGATCTTATGGACAATTGCTAAGCTATACATCGAAAAAATTTGTGCTAGCACTATGGTATAATTGCACGGAATGCACTTATGGACAATTGCTAAGCTATAAATCTTAAGATCTTATTCAAATTACATTACAATACCACAAATTCACAAGAGGGACAAATTTTCAATATCCACCTCATCAACGAACTTAAGCTAACATATGGACCACTTCCATTCATTATTATATGATTCCAGCAACACCCCTCTCATGGAGGGTTCTATTTATCTAGCCTGGGGCTCCTGGCACAAGAACAATAAATATAGTGCTAATTTGTAACTATGGCATTTTACTTCTCACTTCATTTACAAGCAATAGCTTTCATATCTCTAAACCAAGATCTCAACACATTTGATGTTGAGGCACACAAGGGATCCATTAGCACAATTAGAATATCCATTTAGCTTTTTTCTAATCCTTCACCCAAATAGAAGAATTTCTGAATTTTACGCCAAAAACAACCGCTTTCTGGAGGAAATTAAGGAAGCATTATTTTATATTGTATTATTATCTCCAATTTAAGGTAGTTTCTTTAGGATGGTGAATTGTTGTTTGCGTGTTAGTAATCTACAAAAGAGTTTAAGTTGTATTAGTTCTTGTCTTCTTTAAAAGAAGATCCATATTACTTATTGATTATGAAAAAATTTCTTCGTATTTTAGTGTATCAAAAACAAAACTAATAGAATAAAACTGACTAAGGTTCAACTTTTTTTAAGAAAAAATATAGGCTACTGTTTCCTTTTCCGAATCTTCTGATAGAATTAGAATCTATTTATATGGAGGAGAAATCACCTAAATAAAGCATGGCATTAGCATTGTCATGGATGCCATATTGAAATAACATACTACACCACTACAGAAACCACAAAACAACTAATGAACTGTGTAGAGAAACAGCAAATTCAAAGCAGCTAGTTATAACTTACATTCACCAAAAAGAAAAATTGTCCATGGAACTTATTAAATATTCAAATAATTTCTAATATAAGAACTAAGGGCACATTTAAGACTATGGATCCCAACTGCTATGCCATTATTCCACTAAAGCTCCAAACATTTAAACAAGCAATAATCGAAGTTTTAACAGTCAGTTCTTAAACTAATGTTATCTGATAATAAAAGAAATAAAAGTCACATCCCACTATTTCCTATATATTATAATGGTGTCACTAAATTGATAAGCCTTATATGCAAATGCGGTTTCATCTTATCCTTGCTCCTTTTGGTCATGTTCCTCTAAGACCATTGTAGCACAGGTAAAGAGGTGAAAATGCTTTACATTCTGTATTCTCAATGTATCTACAATTTCATCCACAATTAAATAATACTGTAGTAGACTTATGGAGGCATACTATTTTGTGTACAACTAAGCCTACAAGCCGCCAAACATCTCAATTCTTAGACAGTGTAGCAATCCAACAAGAGGTTTCCGTGGGGGAGATAGCCTACTGACACCATTTGTATCCACATGTGCTCAAATGTGTAAACTATATATAGTAATTTCTTAGATTATTTATAGCTCTTAAATCCTGTATAATGAGTATTTGAACTCCTGCATAGCAACGTTTATAACAATTACTAACCTTGCATTAAGCATTGTTCTAATCCAATATAAATAATAGTCAAAAATTAATTGAGGGGGAAAAAAAGGGCTTTTAAGCAGCACTTTTCCAAAACTCATATCTCCAATCCTAAATCCTTGCCAAAAGAATTACATCAAATACCAGTACAAAACAACACAACGTCCTCGAAGAAGTTTAACTTTCACCATAACAAAATTAACCGCAATATAATGCGAATCAAACCCTCCAATATTAGAAAACCACTCACTCAACACACAAAATTATTCATACATTAAGCAATGGAAATAAAACAATGTAAACTAAACCTTCCAGAATTTAACAAAAAATGAAAATGAAAAACGAATCTTGCCCAGAAAAATCAAAACATAAATAAATCAATAACAAGCAATGCATACCAGCACAAGATTTAATAGTGTGAATCTTGAGAAGCAAAACAAGAACACTAGCCAAGTGGGTCATGTCCCCTGCCAACCTAAATATATTCATCTTTTATTCTTTGCCTCCCGATTCCCGCGCTCCAGAAATCAAGACACAGAAATTCTCTGTCACTACTACTCCCTCAGGCTCAAATGGACAGGACAAGAAAACAGATCCGCGAACCGCTTGCCGTTTGTCTTCGAATTTTATTTGGGTTTTGATTTTCTTTTTTTTCTTTTTTCAGACAGGGTTGCGGATATAATACAGCAGTTCCTAAAACAAGAAACAGACCGCTTTTGCTTCTCTCTTTATCGGCGGTCGACACAGATTTGCTCTGTATGTATTGCTAACTTAAGATAGGAAGCGAAATACGTAAAGCACAATTGAGCTTTGGAAATAGTGGCACGTGTGGGATCTTGACGTGTATCGCCCAATAATATTGCAGATTCAAGCATGTCACAAGGATTAATGTTAATTTTTATAATTTTTTTATATACCCCTGCTCTAAGCCGTTTTGACTTTTGATATAGTTAAGCATTAATATTTTTTAAATTGTGTGGTTGGGGTTCGACCGATCCCCTATCCCTCATCTTTGTTTTCTTTATAATTATGTGGCATGAGCTCCCACCATTATTTTTAGATGAAGACTCCTCCAAAATAAATAGTATTTTTTTTAAAATATTGACCCTCAAAGTTAAAAGAAGAGAACTTCACCGCACTAGTCTTTATCCCCTAAATTAATTGACATAATTTTACAAGTAAAATAATATATTTCTCCATATTTTTTAACTCATTATAACTCAAATTCCATATAAATAAAATTTTAATATTTATATTTAAAACTACAAGAGGGGATAAATTTAATAAATTCTCACTTAGCAATAAAAATTTAAGTCAAAATAAACAAAAATCAAATTGTAACACAGTATAGTACTTATACTAATATATTATTTATTATTTATTGATAAATTAGAAAATTAATTTTTTATTTAAATGTTTAAAGTATGAAGTAATACATCATGATGTAATACAACATTAACACAAACTCTGTATATAACATTAATTTAATAAAATACATCATAATACAATACACCATCCAAACATGCACATATAGTAAGTGTAGGGAATAGTAATAGTACTATATACTTTTAATACTCCATCCGTCTTTGAAAAATTGTAACGTTTGGAAATTTGGTACTGTTCACACACGCACTTTGACTTAAAGCTTTATCATATTTATATAAGTTTAAATATAGTTAAGTGGGATCATGTTAGATTCATCTCGTCAAGTAGTTTTTAAATATGGAACTTTTAGAATTTTTACTTGTACCGAACTTTAGTTATTAAGAGCATCTCCACCCGTACTGCAAAACGCAAAATGGGGTAGAAAAACTGCTCCAACCGAGCTGCAAAATTGAACCCAAATTGCGTTTCCGGTGGAGAAAACGGAGAGAGGAACGCATTTATGCGTTTCACTGTAGATGACTGCAAAAACTTTTCAATATTGCAATTAAGTCCTTTCGTTTCCTCTCTTTTTATTTTTTATCTTTCATTTATTGATGTGTTTTAATATTAATTCTATTTTTAATTCTCTTTTTTTAATCTTTTTTTTAATCTAAACTTTAATTCTTGTCTTTTTATTTGATTGATGTGTTTTAATATTAATTTTTATATTTATAATTTAACTAAAATTTGATATTTATAATACAACAAAATTTATTAAAAATACTAAAATTCCATTAAAAGTGCTAAAATAAAGTAAAATTATTATTAATATTGAAAATAATCTGTAATTTAACATTTTTTACAATTTATATTATTCTTATTAAATTATTATTTTTATTAATTAATTTTGTTTAAATTTAACATAGGGGTTAACTTGTAAATTTGATAAATACATTGGTGATATATGAAAAGTGTATAAAGTAGTAAAAAGAGAATATTTTGTGGAATATTCTTTTGGGTTTGAGTTTAGTGTTTTCGGTTGGAGATGAAACACTGTTTGATGTGACATTTACTGCATTTTTTGTTTGAGTTTGGTGTTTTCGGTTGGAGATGGTCTAATGATTTAAAATGTGCATTGGACTGCGTGCACTGTGGGTTCGTTTCAATTTTTTTGAAAATAGAGGAAGTAGTATTCTCTATCTAATTTCAAATGACTGGACCCAAGTTTAATACTCCCTCCGTCTCATTTAACTTGTCTTGTTTGACTTTTGCACACAATCTAATGCACGTTTTCAACCGTTAATATCTCAAAATATATACAACAAAAAATTATGTGAAATATATATTCTAAAACTACATGATTATACGATTCTAACAAGATAACACTCGACTATTTTTTCCAAATATATAATTGCAATAAAATTGAGTGAAAGTTGAAAAATGAACAGTGTCAAAAAGTCAAACAAGACACATTTGGTGGGACGGAGGGAGTAATACATTTCACTATTAATATTTTAAATTATGCATAATATATAAATATATGAAATAACTTTATGATTAAATATTTAGTAAAATACAATTCAACTATATTTTTGTTATATAATTACAATAAAAATGAATCAAAGTTAAATAAATAATGAATAAACAAAAGTCAAATGGACCATTTTAAAGTGGACTAAGAAGTATTTACATTTTACATTGATGATTATGTTAGCTTCCAAAAATATTCATAATTTAATACTTAGTAGTCAAATGGACCATTTTAAAGTGGACAGAGAAGTATATTACTAATTATTAGGCGGTTGATCTCGTCGCGTGTACTAGTGGAATTTTCTCTCTCTATGACTTTGCTCTCGGTGAACCTTGCCCCCTTCCTCCGGGCCACACATCTCCAACCAGTCCGGACAAACCACCGGATCCCTTCGTCTTCAAATATGGTGCCACCGTCTCCTTTCGAGATAAAGCCCATGAAGAGTAAGTTGCCCCTCCCAGCCCCCTTTCTGCAAATCCATCCCTTGCTTGCATGGTGACCTTGGATTTTCCTCCATGGTGATCGGCTTCAGCCGCGTATCACGGTAGACCCCAAAATCAAGGAGCGTATTTATAAGCCCTTTGTCGATGGATTGATCGTATCTGTGTTGGGGAAAAGAGTTGGCTACATTGCCTTGTATGAGAGGCTCTCTTGGCTTTGGAACATGCACGACCGCTTCCAAGTGATAGATATGAATGCAGGTTACTACCTCATTAAATTTGATAGACTGGAAAACAGAACCAAGGTCATCCATGAAGGGCCCTGGATGGTATTTGATAGTTATCTCACGGTTTGTCCATGGAAACCTAATTTTGTGGCGGATGCTGAAAAACCAAAAACGACCATGGTTTGGGCTCGGTTTCCAGGGCTCTGTCTAGAATACTTCGATGAACTCCTCCTTACTAAGATGGCTTCCGCTCTCGGCAGATGTATTAGGGTGGAAGCCATGTCAAAAGGTGTGAATCGGGGAAAATACGCTAGGGTTTCTGTGGAGATAGATTTGAGTCTCCCACTTGTGTCTAGCATTTTGGTTGAAGATAGCTGGCAAAGAGTGGCTTATGAAGGCCTCCACTTGCTTTGCTCGGGCTGCCATAAATACGGGCATGCTAACCACGTCTGCCCTCATCGATCGGATACTAAGGTAGTGGCGGTGCCGGAGTTGACAACCACTGGAGAAGATGACCACCATCAGACAAAAGGGAATGACTGTGTCGAGGCACCGCAGGAGTCAGTAGTAGGTTATATTTTTCAGAATAAAAACAAAGGGGTGTTTTCTGAGAAAGCAGTGGACGGTGGTTGTGATACTTTAGTGGGACAAGGAAGTAGGGGTGAAAGCGAAACGGATAATTCCCGCCCGATCCGATGCCGTATTCGATTTTATTCGAATCCGAATTCGAATTTTTATATCCGGTGGATATTTGACGAATACGGGACCGGATACGGGACGACAAATATCCGCCCGTATCCAAAAAATCAGAATATAATGCGGATATTATCCGTATTTTCTATCCGAATATCCGGAAATTTATATATATTTATATGTATATTATGATATACTCCCTCCGGTTTTTAAAAATTTTAACATTCCTTTTTTTCACACGATTCAATGTATATTTTTAAAAGAGTAATATCACAAATTTTATAAAAGAAAAATTATAAAAATTTAATATTCTAAAAGGATGTGATTAGATGAATCTAACAAGAATTCACTTGACTATATTTTATCTATATTACTATGTTAAAACGACGAAACAAAGTAATTCAATAAATAGTTGATACTATGCCAACGTTAGTATTATTTAAATACGGAAAAAGTATTATATTAACTATAAAATAAATAAGTAATACTATATGTATAAATATAATCAAAAGCTTGAAAGCCAATTGTAATTAGATTAAGTTAATCAAATCATATTAATCAACTCGACTACATCATTAGGTTCTTTGCATCTAAACTGTAGTACATAACATCATGTAGTGATGCTATTTAGATGTCTTAAACGAAATAACTAATAGTCTTGGAGTATGTTCCAATTTCTCTTAAAAAAATTAAAAAAAATTAAAAATTATAAGATTATCCGAGTTAAAATCCGAATCTGTCTCGTATCCGTTTTCCGAAATATTCGAATTCGTATTTGTATCCGGCCTATTCGTATTCGATTCCGTATTCGACAAAAAATATGGGATAGGATACGGGACGAGTACTATTCGTCCGTATCCGTCCCGTTTTCACCCCTACAGGGAAGTATTGAAACTAGCAACCAGATCGCAGGAGTTGACTTTAGCACAAAAAGACAAGTCTTGATACTAACACTGGTGCACCAGCTCCTGCTGTCAAAGACCATATGGCCGTTGAGTCAGGTCTCGTGACCACCCCCCCCCCTCCCATCAACTCTCGTTCAGCCGGAATTAGGGGATTGGATTAATTCAGCCCACAATAAACTCCTCTCTTGGCCTATTGAGAGATTTGAACAACAAAAGGAAACTTAATCCCAAAAAGGGCTCCCAGGAAAAGGCCCAAAGTTACACCCTTGATAAGAGGGATAGGAAGATCAAATTGGGAAAGGGCCCATTGTCTACTGACCTGGTCATTAAAGCTACTGGAAGTGCGAAGAATGACGAAGGGAATTTGAATTCCAAGAGGTCTCGTCCTAATGACGATTCCGACGGGGCTGTCGTGGCCTAGGGACCGGGGGAAACTGATAGAGCATACCCTAAATCCAAGGAAGGAGGGGCAAATATTTCGAGTGGCGGGGATTCAGTTATGGCCGAGGGATCCGTTGGAGATGGGGGGGGACACACAAGTCGCACTTTGAGTGGTCAAGTTCCCTGTGTCTCTTTGCTCTCCCAATTTTTTCTTTATGGATTTTAGAAACTTAAAGATTTTAACTTGGAACATTGGAGGGATTAATGGAGGAAATACCAAAAGGGTACTTTGTGATTTACTTCAACAACATTGCCTTGACATAGTCTTTCTCTTGGAGGCCCAGTCGGATTTTGTGAATCTGGGTCTTTTCTACTTGCTGCGGGTTACTCTGATTTTTGCTTTCAGGAATTGAATGGTCGATCCAGGGGAGTGTGGGTGCTTATTCGTACTGGGATTACTTGTGGCATCCAACTTTTCGATGATAGGGTTAGAATTATTAAACCCCGGTTGGAAGAGAATAGGGTGGCAGATCATCTCGTTGCTTTGAAGGAGGAGTTCTTTACCACTTGGGTATTCCCGCCAGATTTCGTCTTCGGAGACTTAACCGCGGAACCCTTGGGTGTTATGTTAGCCTACTTTTTTTTTCTTGTTTTGTGTGTCTTCCTGTCTTTTGCTCTTTTAGTCTCTTCCCCTGTTGCTTTCTTTTTGTTACTTTCTTTTGTACTGTTGTATGGTTTGTGTTTCTCCGGCCATTAGATTGGCTTACCAAAAAAAAAAAATACTAGGCGGTTGAAGTGACACATTTGGTGCATCCGTGAAGGCCACAAGCCCACAACTAGAGGGCTATAATCTCATGTACAGCTTTACTAAAATAACCATCATTCAAGTATACAACCTCAAAGTTGTAGGAATCCGTAACTTTTCCAACATGGTGACGGCAGAACCGTCTAATCATTACCGGTGTTATTGTTCTTTGATTAAACAAAAAGTAGGGCCCATTCTTTGATAATATTTAAGAAATTAATTTAATTTAGTTCATTTTTAGTCTGAACCGAAAAAACTGCCAACATATTCAAAATGATCGATGACCTTTTTTTTTTTGCTAAACAACCTATACAGGCTATATGCTAGAAAATGGATGGTGAGAGCCCTTATAAGTGAACAAAAAAGTACTTCAATTAAAATTATTTGCACATAATAATAGCCAATATGTAGTGTACAGAGAAGAAATATTAAAATAAAATAGCAAAAAAATACAAAAAATTAAAAATAAAATTAAATAAATTTAAAAAATGAGGCATGTGCAAGAGCACTTCTTGCACTCCCTCATCACAGCCCTGATTGCCGGCTTGACCAACCTAACTTGTAAGGAAGTTACAGGACACAAAGACCAATTTAAAATCAAAAAGGTGTTCCAGAAACTAGATTGAAAGGAATAAATCTCACCCAAGAAGCCTCAAGAACCAATTCCCTTGTTTGTGTAGCCAAAAACGCCTCACAAGTGGGAATCTGAGAAAGGGGCTTAGCTCACAACTTAGTGAGAATAGAACCATACACCTCAATTCCAAAGTCTAAAATAGATTTCTAAACATGCTCCACACGTTCAGAACTCAAGGGAACCCTAACGCATTTATTTACTATAAATACTTTAAACAAGCCAATAAGACAGATTTAAATACATGAAATTAGAAAATTTGTAACTCAATCAATCCAGCTCGAAATTGATCAAATCAAGATGTTAAGGTGAAGTTTAGAACCCAAGCTACACCTTACATGAAGGAAGAAATATGAAACTCCTAATATTTCTAATCGAAAATCACTTCACAAGTTCAGAACACCATAATCCCTCAAGCTTGCTCAAATTGAGCACCTTACTTGTTCAAACTCCCTCCCAATTGGTCAATTCTTCATCAAATCCAAAACTTCCAAATCATAGGTTGGGGATTCAATTCCAACCAAGCCCCTTATCCCTCCCCTTTACCCCCTTTGTAATTTGCGTGGCTTTGGCTCCCACATACATTTGCCAACACATAGGTGTCAATATTAAAAAAAAAAAAAAAAAACTCAAAGAAAGAGAAACGGTCTTTAAAAGACAAGAGCTGAATTGCAACGGAACCCATATAAAACCGTCAAACAGAAATCCTTACTTATAAATCCTCCTCCTAACTTCTTCAACATCACCAACATGCTGGAGTGTTGTTGTGTCTAACATCAATTTCATATTCAAACTCAACCCAATATTAACCTAATCAGTTAATTCTATTCTAACATCAATTTCATGAAGTAAACTACACTTCCATAAAAGGAGGAGAAGCTAAATCAAAAGGAAACCCAACCAACTAACCACAACAACACACACACCACATATTTCATTACCTTGAGTGTTGTAGTATCTTTACACTTCTTTTATCAGGATTGAGACCCTTCCAACCTTCAAAAATCACAAGTAACCCTAGAAACCTTAGTGATGTGCAGGAAATCAAAGATTGAAATTAAGATTTGAGTTGCCTGACTTTTGAATCAAAGAAAACAAGGCCGGCCAAAGGCGCGGTTCTGGGACATGACTGCACTTGTAACACCTCGGATAACTATTTTTATAAATTTTTTTTAGACAATAACTATTTTTATAATTAATTTGTAGGGGGTTGGATGTTGATTTATTTATTTGCTTCCCTTGAGCCCAATTTTCCTTTTTACCCTCTTTTAGCTCAATATCCTACTTATTCCTACATAAGATCCATGACATATGATACAAATATAATATTCCGCGAAATGGCTTAAAATGAGTTACATAAGCTATTTATACCAATGAGGTACATTTTTTCTTTTAGTAACCATTCTATAAAAACTTCAAAGTTAAGCGTGTTTGTCTTGGAATAATTCTAAGATTTGTGACCTCCTATGAAATCTCAAAGAGTATACATGAGTGACACTGTGACACCATCACAGAGTGTACACGAGTGAGGCCACAACATAATGAAAAAAGCTTATGTTGATTTGTGGGATCACGCTTCACTTTCGAGCCTACAAAATTGAGTAACATCCTATATTTCTTTCTGTTGTGCCGAAAATGAGGTGCTAAAAACAATTTCCACCACACCCAACTGAGAGATTGTCAATTGACATCAGGACACATAGCGTTCATTCCCGTTTTAGTAGTGGGGGCTAGGTTTTACGAGCCAAAAGTTGAGGAAACACTATGAAAAGAGCAAAAATTACTTGGGCATTGTTTCTATATAAGTGAGATAAGTGTTTTTCTTAGTTTTCTTCCATTTTTTTTAAGTGTTTGAAGTTGTCAAACTAGAACTTGGCTAGAGGTCCAAAATTAGGAAGAAAAAAAAACACCATTTGGAGAGTAAAAAATACTCGGGCATGGTTACTACCACCTTAAGGTAAGTTTTTATGTTGTTTTCCATGTGTCTGCCAAATATAAAAATAAATATAGAGTAATCAATTGGAAGGTACAATTAAAATTCAAATCGCCCATTCGAAGAAGCCTAAAAGAAAATCATGACTCCTCATGGAAGGCTAAGTGTATGAAATTAAAATTCAGCAAAATCTGTAGCCAGCTAAACCCCCACAGTTATAAATAGGAAAACATTCAGAACCAACAAACATTGAAGCCCTTCTTGAAGATAAAGTTCAAATCAAACTATTCCATCAAAAATTAAGCACTCAATACTAAATAGCCCTTCTTAGACAAGGAATTCAAAAATCCAACTTTTCTTGAAGATGATGCCAAAACACATTTTTCGAATATAAAGTTTATAATCAAGTTATTCTTGAAAATTGAGTTCTCAATCCCTTCTTGAACATCAAGCCATAAAGGCATTTGTCAAAATAAGCCTTGGAGTGGCACACTTATTTGATTCAAATTAAGCCCATCTTCTACAATGTTTTTATAAGCATAAATTTTGCCTTGGCATCCAAATAGAATCCAAATTTCAGTTTAAAACTCATGTAATGAACCTCTTTGGTTAATCCGAAAAATGAGATAGATCCATGAAAAATCCCATTCATTAGATATGGTAACGCGACACCCAAAGAATTGATGAGGACGTATAATTTATCGACTCCGAAACAAGGATTCAAAAGATTAGGTGATTTTTATTCACTACGATTCGAGATGAAAAATTGCAAGAAACTTCTTTTCTACCAAAAAAAAATAGTAAGATAAGGAATAACAAATATGAAAATAAGAGCTAATGCCAATATGAATTATTCATGTGATAAATATTCTACTACTTTTTAGTTTTTCTACAGTTTGTACAACATATTGAATAAGTTAATACAGTATATTAAATTGCCAAACATTCATTAGTATGTATGATTATGGACAGCATTGTATTCTTGAAATGTTCTAAAAGGGACAGGAGTGATGACTTATGAGTGGAAGAATACACTCATTCAACCAAATCATTTGTCAATACTCAATACCACCACAAAAACCAGTATAGAGTAACTAAAATCAGTTCCCAAATTCAATAGCTCAATATTGAATTAACTTATTGTATAACTCCATAAAATTTAAAGTGAAAAAAGTTGAGAGCTCTAAGACTTAAATTCCAACAACAACAACAATATCAATAACTCAGGGGAGCAATTGCCGCAGAACTAACTTAAATCTATAAATAAGGAAATAGCAGCAGACACAAGAATGTCTGAAAGGCCACAGAAATGGGAACAGATGGATTCCCATATGGCGTACTGAGCTTTCAAGGAATCATTCGCATACATAGATGTGTGCAAAGTTTGCTCATCAATCTGCAGCGCGTCATGTCCTGCAACAGCACCACAATGTGTCATTACACAAGCACAATACTGCAGTAACCATAACACAATTGCAAGTGCTAGAAATGAAGGCAATCACGGTTAAGTTCATCATTTGATGCTTTTCACAGGTAGTCTTGGTGAGGAACAGGGAAGGACAGAACTGTAAAATTGGATCGGGGGAGGGGGCTCATGTGTTTGTCACAAAGAACCTGTAGCATGATCTCAACACAACCTTTTCTGAGGCTGATTCAATCTTAGATACAGCAACAAGCAAATCTACTACATTTCTTGTGTTGAGGTTTTCTTTTGGATTGGAAGTCGAATCATATTCCAAGAGAGAGTGAGTTAAATGATAAAAACATCTTGTGAATCGACCGACTCTCAAAGAAGTACAGAAATTGAAGCTAAACTAGCTAAGCAAACAAAGATTAAACTGAATAAGGAATTCATGAGGATTTAAGTACAACTGTACAAGTATGGTGCAAGTCGATTTACTGAGCGTACAATGCATTGTTGCCAAAGAATGATTAGGAGGAGAAGCTTACTTACAATTGTGATTATTTGACCTGAAAGAAGTGGTTGTCGAGGCAATACGTCCAATCTGAATCCCCTGAAGCAACTAAGCCACCTCCATCTGTGCATATAGACTCTGCACACATATCAGGCACATCTAATGACTTTTTCCTGCCTCGAGCTAAAATACATGGCTCGTACTGACTAAGGATAGGGGATATGTCCATGTCGCTGCTCACTGAACCATTTTCTTCATTTTCAACTGGTTTAGCTGCGGATGTAGATTTATCAGCGTTGATCTCTTCATCCAACAGGCAGCAGCAGTCGAGATCATCAGTCTGCACATTTCTACTCACTAATCCATCCTTCCACGATATCTTCATCTGAGATAACGTAACATTCTCTGGCATAGAATCAGATGCCCAAGAAGAAACACTATATACATTTTGCTGAAGTTTCGTGAGGTTGTGGGGATAGACTATTGAATCCAGTACAGATGCTCCCCACTTTAGGATCTCATCTGTGGGAGACAAGTCCACTTTGGATAGTGTTTCGGAAATTGAATAAATCTCAGCATCGATGAAATTACTGCAATCCACCTCAGACCTCAACCCCTCATCGCAGTCATCTGAACTTGGTGTCTGAATGATATTACCACTATCCAATAAACCAACAGAAGATGCCGAATTATCCCCAACAGGATTGGGACTAAAAGCTTTTCCTTGGCCTGATCCAATGCAATTGCTTCGATACATACCACAAGGAGACAAATCCATGGATCCATCTACAGCAGTTAAAGGCCCCAAACCACCTTCAACTTCAGTAGCTTTCCCAATATATTCTACGACATTAACATTTCTCGTCTTATGCACAATGTTACCAACACTACCGCTTCCACTATAGCTACCTTCGTCGCATAATAAATCAGACGTATTTGAACATAATAATGGTGGTGAAGACAACAAATCAATCGCATCCAAATCATAGTGACAAGATATTCTACGTTGGCCTAACCTGGCAGGCGAATCACCTATATCAACTTGATCCTCATGCGCCTCATGGCAAGGTGACAACACCCACCGCACGGAAGCCTCAGCAGGCAAGGGAACCATAGATTCCTGCAAATTAACAATGGCACACTCTTCATCGCTCCTTTCAACATCAAAAAGATTTGTTCTTTCGCAAGCTCCTCTGAGGCTTCCTCTTCGCCTGCACTTTCGGTTATCGGTGATTCCTGAAACAAGGTGACCTGCACCGTAACAAATCGGGGTTGCTGCCGATTTCAAAACCTGAATCTTGGAATGGGAGTGGCGTTGGATCTCCGGAGACTGTGAGGCCTCCACTGGCGGCGTTTTCACATCACTGGCAGTGCTAACATTTGAAGCTTCATTGGCTGTATCCTTTATTACACCAACATTCCTCAAATCTAAATTAGGCAAGGGCGCGACTTTCCCCAGAGGAGTATAATTATCAGCAGCAGAATTGGACTGGGCTAATAAACGGCGACGGAAGAGGGACGTACTAGATTCTGTGCAATTTTCTAGGGAAGTTTTAGCCTTTACCTGTAACTGTTGAGGCACTTTCTTCAACTTATTCGCTGGATTGATTAAACTCGACGAAACCTTCGATCTTCGGTCATTTTTGCAAACAGGCTTCGTAATCTTCCCGCATGGTTTCTGGCCGACGCCCAGGGGTTGTACTCGCTGGGATTTCAGTAAATTTGGTTTTCTTGACAACTCATTCTCCTTGGATCTTATTACCGATTTCGAAGCATCCGCAGCTGAAGCCTTGTTCCCATGAATAACCGTAGATTTTGGGTAGGGTTTTGGATTTTTGTCAATTAGGGTTCTTGATGAAGAAGAGGAGGAGGACGAAGAAGAGAGCAAAAGCCTCAAACAACCTTTGGGAGCTTCAATCGAAACGGATGCAGCAGAGGAAGAGGGAATTGAGGTGGTCTTGCAAATTGGATGTCCATTGAGATCCTGCAGAGGACCTCTATTCTTTCGAGTGGTCGGCTTCCCCCGTTTCCGCCCTTTATCCATCGCCGGAACTGCGCCGTGTGAGGGTTCCCGTGAAGGCGAATTTGAAATGAATAAAGTTATTGGATATGACCGTTGGAATGGCGGATTGGAAATGATGCCGGCCCGTTTTATTTCTTGCCTTTTTATTTTTGTGTATTTTGTACGGTACCTTTTGAAAAAATTCCTCCCCATTAAATACTTACATTTTGTTATTATTACTAAATAATAGTATTACTTAAATTTTGTTGGTACTTAGTGGGTGTTTGGATAAGCTGTAGAAAATATATTATTTGATTATTGCGTTTTTAAAATGCTAATAATCAGTTTAACCGCTAAAAAATGGTGCTGCAAACCTGATTATTTGTATTTTAAAAACGCAATAATCAGATACTTCAGTTTCATATCGCTTATCCAAACACCCTCTTAGTATGGATAGACTACAAGTTTTTTTTAAAAAAATATTATGAAAATGAAAGAGTATAGTTTAGTATGTGTTGTAAATATTTGTTTTTGTGGACATTAGTAAAATATAGAGCATGAACACTAATCTAGAATAAACAATCAAACAACACTCAATGGTCATTTGATTTGATGAATTTAGAATTATAAGGTGGAATTAAGGGAGGAATTTGACTCCATCACTTTTGATTTGGTTCAATTAATTGTTTACTGATACGAGGATTTGGTCTAGTGGTTAAGACTCTTAATTTTCAACTTCCAGAATGAATGGCCGATTATCCACTTAACCCCCTATTCCCCACTTTATCCATTTTCTTAATTTTTTTTTGATGAATAACCGGATATCCCCAGGCCACATTGGACCTAAGACTAATTTCTCGAGAATCTGCATAGGCAATGAAAGGTGCCTCTCCCAAAGCAGATTTTTACATACACAAGGCTTGAACCCGAGACCTTGCTTAAGCGACGAAAGCCTCAATCCACTCAAGTCAACTTCTGTTGGTTTTATCCATTTTCATTTAGTTAATTTTCATTTTCATTTAGTTATTTATTTTCATTTCCATTTCCATTTTCATTTAGTTAATTTATTTATTATAATGGTCAAGTCTCTTAACTTCTAAGTCTTTAATTAATTAATTAATTCATTTACTTTTGTAATTTATACAGAGGGCATACGAGAATAATATATTTATAATTAAAAAACGACCATTTAATTTTAATCACGGATAAGATTATAGTTAATTCATTTAAATTTATATGAATTAACAACTTAATTTTTCTTTTATAACATATTAAAATTGTTCGGTTGGAGTTTCTTAGACTATTTTTATCCATGACCACCTCAACCACCCAACCATCCAACCATCTCATTATTTAATTAATTTCTCTATCATCCAACTCATCAATATTCATCCCAACCCAACCTCCCCAATTTTACATACTTTATCAATAACCACCCAACCATCCAACCACCATATTATATTGTAACACCCCGATTTTTGGTCACCCAGGTCGGGATGTCACCGCCACATCTCCCTAGTAAGACACGGTTTCTCCGGCTTACTAAAGAGATGCAAGGCTAGGTATTTCAGTATTCAAAAATATTTAAAACATTTGCAAACAGCCCATACAATATAGTCTCGAAAATAATAATATCATAATGCAGCGGAAATAATATTCAAGTATAATATTGCAGCGGAAATGTAAATAAGACCGACATGGTCAAAACACGGGTTAAACAGGCCCGTTTATTCTATCGTCTAATGCAAGAATTTAAAATAATAAGTTCGCAAAATATAAGTCCCCCATGCATGAACGTGCTCATGTCTGTTCCACATATTCTGTAAGGAAAAAGGAAAAATACACGGTTTGGTCAGCACAACTTGCTGAATAAGTTAACACATGCATGATCGTAGGGTTTAAAAGCCATTAATTTAATATTTACATAAAAACATGATAATACCATAAATAATTCAATTTCATTATTTAACCAATTTGCATAATATTTCATGGCACGAGACAACAATACATTTAGCATAATTTAAAAATGAAAGCCATAATTAATTTAAACAAAGCATTTAATAATTTAAACGACAACTATAAATAATCCAATTCAATTTTAATTCCCCATTACATCCCCGATTTAGTAATTTCAAGTGTTTCACGATTGCATCGCGATATCAACAAGTTTAGCCGGAAACCGGCGGCCGCAGCTGTATCTGCCATACCCAGTACCACTTCGGAGCCTCGGGAAACCCATGTGGATATTCACGAGAGTGTAGGCCATATATCTCATGCCGTTTTGGCAATATCATATCTCAAATTTTCGTGCGGGTCACCATCGTCCATAAAGGCAGGAAGTGAATCGTTAGGAGGACACCCTGCAGAGCACTCACCCCCTAATTTTAAAAGATCAATTTGTAAAGGGGATTTCCTAAATTCCAGATTTTATGTATTTATTTTAAAGAGTCTTCTACTCGTTTAAACCTTAATGTAACACCCCGATTTTTGATAACCCAGGCCGGGGTGTCACCGCCACACCTCCCTAGTAAGACACGGTTTCTCCGACTTACTAAAGAGATGCAAGGCTAGGTATTGCAGTATTTAAAACACTTAAAGCATTCAAAACAGCCCATACAATATAGTTCGAAAATATAATATCATAGCGCAGCGGAAATAATATTTAAGTATAGTATTGCAGCGGAAAATGTAAATAGGGCCGACATGGCCAAAACACGGGTTAAACAGGCCCGTTCATAATATAGTCTAATGTACGAAATTAAAACAAAATAATGTTCCCAAAATCCCATGCATGAATCGTGCTCATACATGCTCATTCCACATACTCTGTAAGAAAAAGGAATAAAAATGGTTTGGTCAGCACAACTTACTGAGTAAGTTAACACAGACATGATCGTAGGGTTTAAAAGCCATTAATTTAATAATTAAACAAAAGCATGATAATAACATAATATTCAATTTAATTTAAGTAGCTATTCAATTTACGTAATTTAATTCAGGCTCCATTTCACAACACATTTCATATTATTCAGAATAAAGCCATAATTTAAATAAAGCATTTAAATAATTTAATTAGACAACAACATAATTTAATTTAATTTAATTTCCCCCTTACATCCCAGATTTAGTATTTCAAGTATTTCACGATTGCATCGCAATCTCAACAAGTCTAGCCGGTAGCCCGGCGGCCGCAACCGTATCAGCCATACCCAGTACCACTCCGGAGCCTCGGGAAACCCATGTGGATATTCTCGAGAGTGTAGGCTCTATATCTCATGCCGTTTTGGCAATATCATATCTCAAGTTTAGCGCGCGGGGTCACCATCGTCCATTAAGGCACGAAGTGAATCGTTAGGGGGCACCCTGCAGAGCACTCACCCCTAATTTTAATTTATCAAGTTTGTAAGGGGATTTAATTTCAAAAATCTGATTTAAATTTTATTTATTTAAAAATAATATCTCAACTCATTTCAACCCTAAAGGTTAATTTAATGTTTCAACAAGATTTCAAGGTTTGACTTCCGGTAAACCACAGTTTACTCTAAAATTCGTCTAAAATCAGATTTAATTCCAAAAATTCCAAACTTTCACGAATGACTCAGAAACGTCGAGATCTACAACTTTTATATTTTAACTTTTTCAATCCGAGACACTGAAATAGGTCAAAAACACCAATTTTCACAGACACACAAATCTGTCCGAATTTTACAGACCACAGTTTAGAGATATTGAAATCTACCATAGCAAATCAACTCTAAATTTAATGACATTTTACAGAGATCATCTTAAGACATTTATCCACAACTTTCATGTTCAGCCAAAGATCTAAATCGGTCTGGAACCTATGTCAGAAACGTGATCAAGATCGGACCTAAGTTCTGTCAAGAATTTCAAGATCTAGTTTCAAGCAGTTCGGTTTCGGTTGGTTTCCACATATCAAATCGTCTCTAAAAATTCTGAAAATTTTACAGTAGATAGATCTAAGCCTTAGAAACGTTTTTCGTGTTTTAAGTTTTTCCGTTTGAAGTCGTTTTAAGGTTCGGAAAAATTCATCAAAACTGTTGCGTCGGTAGAAAATATAAGTTGGCAGATTTACGATCTCTTGTTAAATCTTTTAGTTTCGAACGTTTTAATTCCTCCCAAAACCATGTAAGAGTTAACTTACTGATTAATCATCGTCCCTGTAACACCCCCATTTTCCCCAAGAGAACAGCGGAAGCACAGTGCGGGAAGAATGGGCCGATGTTACCGCCACGCATTCCGGGCCGTCCGGAATACGCTACGGCTAGCAGGCATACTTGCATAAAGTCAGAGTTTGATATATATATGTTACTTACTTTCCGGATGAGTTAACATATAATACGCATTAACTTATAATACTGTAACAAGTATAAAATAAGTTTAATAAATTTATTTAATAAAAGAGACACTAAAAAAAATAGTTCATCACACACACATATATAGATATAATCGTTCATCATACATTAAAATATGAGGCGTATAAATTACTGGAACGGTAGAAACTTTAAAATATACGTCCTCACTAATTTAACACACATATGCCAAGTTGTTTGACTCCATTAAGGAGATTTAAAATATTATACATAACTTGCACTCAAATTTAAATTATTCGGAATAAACCCAAACCGTGCCCGATGCGTGAAATGTTTACTGATCTTCACAAATATCAAAACCTGCGAATGAATATGAAAAGTGTAGAGTCAGCGAAAAACAATCGCTGAGTAAGTAGACCCTTACTCACGGAGGAGGAGGAGTTACAGAAATAATTTAAATAATATTTAGGGGATAAGGCATGCTTAAACGAGGATAATTTATACATAAATGGAATATTATTCTATATCCCGGGAACAGATAATATAACAATATGCGTTACCGAGAAATAATTATCTCAGCCACCGTGTTGTGCAGGTTCCCCGCTGTAGGGCCCAATTCGCACATACACTCAAGGGTGTGGGGGAGGTAAGAAATTTCCTCAAACCCACTGTGAGATAAGGTAATGGCATCGGGCTGAATAATCCCAGTGGTCCCCGTGTGGCTAAATATTGCACAACAAACGTGGGAGTTGGGCAGCAGCGACCCACACACAGTCCCACCCCCGTAACAATGCGCGCTCAAAAATTCGTAGGATTTTGAGAATAGTTATAACAATTATTAAGCACAGTAAAAATGGCATACCAATATTCCAAAAGCAGTAGGGAGCAATAAGCATAAATTTAAAATATAAATGCGGTATTGAAATTTATGCTCAAGCTAAAATAAAATTGGGCTTACTCCAAAGAGTAAAAATCCACTTACAGTTACCGTGGCGAAATGGGTATGACACACGCACAGGCCACGAGCAGATACCCCTTTTTCAGTTATTTGGCTAGCAAAAATTTTAACATTAATTTAATATAATATAATAATATTTAGAATAAATAATAGTTATATATATACACATATTTTTATTTATTTATGTATTTATATATATATATATATTTTTAATAATTCTTACCAGAGAATTGTTAAATCTGAATTCTCCTACTGCTCTCAAAATGGCAAAATAAAACGTGGGAATAGCTGGAAAGTTGGAAAAATAAAATTAAAAAAAAAAAAAAGTATAGCAGGAATAAGAAGGAGATACTGGAATAATCTGGGAAGGAGGAAGAGGGGTGAGCTGATAAGGAATTGGGGATGGTTTTATAAACCATCTATCCGCGTTCCTCTTTAATGTTATCAACATCATTTGTCCTACAAAAAAGAAAAATCCTCCACACTCTCCTTCTCCTCCACAACTCTCCTTTCAACTTTGCCCCATGCTCATGAATTCTTCCGGGCACACAACGAGCGGCGATGGAGACACGACGATGGTGACCGGTTGCCGACAATGGCTCCCATTCTCTATCTCTTTCTATTTTTACATTTATTTTGATGGGTGTTTGGGTGTTTAGATTTTTTTTTTTTTTTTTTGGAGAAGAAAGGAATGGTAGTGGTGGTGGCTGTGGTGTCCCGATTTGGTGGTGGAGGCCGCCGGGGTGGTGGTGGTTCGGTGGCGGCGGCGAGGGCCCTTGTGGTGGCTTCTTCTTCTTCCCTCCTCTTCTCTCCCGCTCCTCGCTCTTGCTTCTCCTCTCTCCCTCATTCTATTTTCTGTTTTCTTGTCTTTCTCGAGCTGTCTCGCCGGCGACGAGATTTTAGGAGGTGGGAGGTGGCGATGCGCGGCGCAGGCAGTGGCTCCGCGATGGTGGCGGTGGTAGTAGGGCTCGGTCGGCCCTCTTCTTCCCTTCCCACTTCTTCTTCTTGCTCTTGTTTTCTTTTTGATTTGGTGGTGTTGGTATTTGGATCCGGGAATGGAGGAGGGAGATGGAGAGGGTGGTGGCGGGTGGTGGTGTTTGGGGATGGCCGACGAGTGGTGGCCGGCGGCAGGAAGGTGTGGCTTGGTGGCGATGGTAGCTAGGGAAGGGGATGGTTGCGGTTGGCGAGGAGGCCGCCGGGGTGGTGGTGGCGCGGGAGCTGCTGGGCGGCGGCTGTGTGGCGGCGAGAGAAGGCCAGAGATGGTGGTGTTGCCGGTGATGAAAAATGGTGGCTGTGGTGGTCCGGCTGGCGGAGATGGCTCGAGATCCGGATTTTTGGGTTTAAGGGAGGTGTTGGCCGGAGATGGTGGGCGGCCGGAGTTTCGCCGGAATCTCGCCGGCGGCGAGAGCGGCGCCGGAGCTGGGGGCGGCGGCAGTAGCTCTTTTTAGGGTTAGGGTTTGGTTGAGGGTTTGGGCTAGGGTTTGGATTGGGCCTAATTGGTTTGTGTTTTGGGCTTTTATTTTTGCTCTCTTCTTTTACTTGTTGGGTCATACAATTTACTGGCCCAATTTTATCCAACCAACTAATTAATCTAAACTATGGACTTAATAATTCTTAACACTTAAAATTTAAACATACGGATTTAATGGGATAAATTTTTATTTATTAGTTTGGCACCAATAATCAAATAATTAAAGGCTCCGAATCCTTAATTTGGGATAATTGTTACTTAAGTAGTTAGACAAAATATAATTTTTTTTTCAACACTTGAATGGATTAATATTTTAATCCATATCTAATAATATTAATCCGACATTTATAAATTGATGGTACCTTCGGACTTGTACCAATTAATTATGTAGATACTACATAATATAATTGACTAGTTAATTTCAATTAAATAGTCGTTTGGGAAAATATTATTTTAAATTATTCAATGATCAACAACTATAATTTAGAAGACATTTCATTTTAGAAAATTTAAATGTCACTATTTGAAATTTAGATTTTATGCAAAATTTTATGGGGTGTTATAGTCTACCCTCCTTAAAATAAGGCTTCGTCCTCGAAGCCATACAATGTGGTCATGATAAAAACAATCTTGCATTATAATAAGTAGTTCAATACACTAATATATTCTCTTACATGGTACTCCGAGTGATTCTTGGTTTTCAAATCTCGTGGAACAATTCGGGGTATTTTTCCTTTATATCAGTTTCTACCTCCCAAGTTGCATCTCTCTCGTCATGTCTTGACCATTGCACCTTTACCATTCGGATCGATTTCCGCCTAGTGATTCACTCCTTTGAATCCAAGATTCGCACGGGATGCTCTTCATATGTTAAGTTCTCATCCAATTCAATTATCTCGGGCATCACTTCCCTTTTCGGGTCCTGATGATATTCCTTAAGTTGAGATACGTAAAATACGTTATGAACTCTGGATAATTCTTCTGGTAGGGCCAATCTATAGGCCAATGGTCCGATTCTAGCAGTTATTTCAAAAGGTCCAATATATCTTGGACTCAATTTTCCACGCTTGCCAAATCTCATTACACCCTTCATGGGAGATACTTTAAGAAGGATCTTATCTCCTACTTTAAATTCGCCAATTCTCCGATGCTTGTCAGCATACATTTTCTGTCTATCTTGAGCCGCCTTAATCCGTTGTTGAACCTTTTCAATTATTTTTCTTGACTCTTCGATCATTTGGGGTCCAACTTGGATCGGATCATGTTTCTCGAACCAACATAGAGGGCTGCGGCACTTCCTCCCATACATAGCTTCAAACGGTGCCATTCCAATGCTCGCGTGATAGCTATTGTTGTAAGAGAACTCTATTAGTGCCAAATGTTTTTCCCAGCTACCACCAAACTCCAAGACACATGATCTCAACATATCCTCAAGTGTTTGAATAGTCCTCTCAGTTTGTCCGTCAGTTGTCGGGTGAAAAGCCGTACTTAAGTTAAGCTTTGTACCAAGTGCCTCTTGAAGCTTCGTCCAGAAATTTGAAGTAAATCTCCCATCGCGGTCTGACACTATGTCCTGCGGAACTCCATGTCTTCTTACCACATTCTCCACATAGGCCTTTGCTAACTGTTCCATACTCCATTTTTCTCGCATAGGTATGAAGATAGCAGCCTTGGTTAGCCTGTCGACGATAACCCAAATTTTATCATATCCCGATGGTGTCCTCGGCAATCCTGAGACAAAGTCCATCGAGATACTATCCCATTTCCAGGTTGGGATTTCCAATGGTTTAACCAATCCGATGGGTTTCTTCCTTTCCGCTTTAACCTTCTGACAGATAGGACATTGCTCAACAAAATCTGCTACTTCCTTTTTCATTCGAGGCCACCAAAAATGTTCCTTTAGATCCTTGTACAACTTATCTCCTCCCGGATGAACCGAGTATGGCGTCTCATGTCATTCTTCCAAAATTTTTCATTTTAACTCGGTACATGCTTGTGGTATGCACCAACGTCCCCGAAATTTAATACATCCATCTGCTTCCATTTGGAAGTCTGATGCCTTTCCCTGTTCAATCTTGGCCTTTATTCTCTCCAGCTTAACATCCCCTTGTTGACCAGTTCGAATTTCCTCAAAGAAATCTGGCCGAATAGCAATCGTGCTAAACAATCTTGTTGGTGTCCCTTCATACACCAACTCAATTCCAAATTTGGCTATCTCCTTATACAACTCCGGTGGAATGACCTTCATACTTGTCATATGCGTAGCCCTGCGGCTAAGTGCGTCTGCTACGACATTTGCTTTACCCTCATGGTAAATAATGTCCAAATCGTAATCTTTAATCAATTCCAACCATCTCCTTTGTCGCATATTTAACTCCTTCTGAGTAAAAATATACTTTAGACTCTTATGATCGGTGTAGATCTTGCATTTCCTCCCATACAGGTAGTGTCTCCATATTTTCAGTGCAAACACGACCGCTGCAAGTTATAGGTCATGTGTGGGATAATTTTCTTCGTGAGGTCTCAACTGTCGAGATGCATAAGCTATTACTTTTCTGAGCTGCATTAGGACACACCCTAGTCCATTCTTGGATGCATCGCTGTATACCTCAAAATCATCTGTGTCTGTAGGAAGTATTAGTATAGGAGCCGTGGTTAGCCTCTTTTTTAATGTCTCGAACGCAGCGTTGCACTCCGGGGTCCATATCACCTTGCTTCCCTTTTTCAAATTTTGCGTCAACGGTCTGGCGATCTTAGAGAAGTCTTGCACGAACCGTCTGTAATATCCTGCTAAACCAAGGAAACTTCTTATTTCAGTCTGCGAAGTCGGTACAGGCCATTCAACCACTGCTGACACTTTGGCTGGATCCACCGAAATTCCTTCAGCTGATACGGTGTGTCCAAGAAAGGACACCTTGTTCAGCCAGAATTCACATTTTGACAATTTTGCGTACAACTGGTGATCCCTTAGTATTGTCAAAACTTTGCGTAAGTGTTCTTCGTGCTCGCGCTTCCCTTTGGAGTAGATCAGAATATCGTCAATGAACACTACCACGCAGATATCCAACAGCTCGCGGAACACGCCATTCATCAGACTCATAAATACTGCTGGGGCATTCGTTAACCCGAATGACATTACTGTAAATTCATAATGCCCATATCTGGTTCGAAAAGCCGTCTTTGGAATATCCTCTTCAGCTACCCTCAGCTGATGATATCCAGATCTCAGATCAATTTTTGAGAATATCCTTGCACCTTTCAATTGATCAAACAGATCATCGATCCTTGGGAGAGGATACTTATTTTTTATTGTCACCTGATTCAATCCACGGTAGTCTATACAAAGACGCATACTACCGTCCTTCTTGCGAACGAACAACACTGGAGCTCCCCATGGTGACGTACTCGGTCTGATGTAACCTTTATCAAGTAATTCCTCCAGTTGCTCCTTTAATTCCTTGCTCTCTGCAGGTGCCATCCGATATGGGGCTTTGGACACAGGTTGCGTCCCTGGCGCCAAATCGATGGTAAATTCTACTCCTCTGTGTGGTGGCATTCCCGGTATATCATCTGGAAATACGTCCGGAAAATCTCGAACAACCGGGATTTTCCCTAGGACAATTCCCTCAGCTTCTTTGTCCTCAACGTGACAGAGATAAATCGGATATCCCTTAGTTGCTAACTCCCTCATCTTTAGAGCCGTGACGATCTTAATCCTCGGTTTCGATGGCTCCGCATAGATAGATAATCTCTTCTTATTGGGACCATACACCGTTACCTTCTGTTGAGCGCAGTCAATGGTAGCCTTGTGTCGTGTCAACCAATCCATTCCCAGAATTATGTCAAAGTCTTGCAAGTCGAACTTAATCAAGTCCGCTGCAAACACAACCCCGTATATAAGGATTGGCACGTCCATATACTTCTGTGAGCAATTCACCACTATCCCATTAGGTAAAGAAACACCTAAGTTTACTGTACTAGGTGTTCTAAATCCTAGTTGTTCCGCTTTCTTACTTGCTATGAAGGAATATGATGCTCCCGAATCAAATAAAACATATGTCGCAAAACCATTAACTGTAAACGTACCAGCTATGACGTCGTCAGCTTCACGGAGATCAGCTCGGTTAACCACGTTCAGTCGTCCCTGGTTGTTCCGAGCAACTGGTGGAGGGTTTGTCGACCCTGGTTTGGCTGTGGGTTCCCTGATTTCCCTTTCAAGCATTCCTCTGTTCTGAAGCGAGGGTCCCTCTTGAGATCCTCCCGCAACTTGTTAACGTCCAAACGTATGCCACAATCATTGACCATATGGCCATTAAGGCCACATCTGAAACAGTCCCCGAATCTGGGGCATGCTTGCATCCAATGACGTTTGTTACACTTAGGGCAAGGTAGTGGAATGGGAGGGCGATTGTCATTTCTCGGGTTGGGGCCATAGAAGTTAGGGCGTGGCCCAAGGTTCCTTCTATCTGGTTTTCTTTCAAAGCGCCCTTTCTTGTTAGCAGTAGAGGACTGCCCGACGTTTTCCTCCCTTCGCTTAGGTTGTCGAATTCTCTCCACTGTCATGGCTCGGTCATAAAGCTTCTGGAGACTGAAAAACTGTTTTCCTCCCAATCCTTCGCGGATTTCCCGGTTAAGGCCGAGCTCGAACTTCTGAGCCTGTGCATGATCAGTGTTTACCAGTCCCGGAGCAAAGCGAATGAGCTCGTTGAATTTCTCATAGTAGTCGTGGACAGAGCGATTGCCTTGCCTTAGAGTGACGAATTCCTCATACTTAGCATTTTTCACGCTAATGGAGTAGAATCTTACTCGCAGGGTTTCCTGAAATTCTGGCCAACTGATGTTCCGATCTTCCTGGTTTCGCCACCAAGTATTTGCTTTGCCACTCAGGAAGAACGTAGCCACTTCTACCATCTTTTCTGCTGGACATTGCACTGCCTCTAGTAACTTGTCAAATGCTTCTATCCAACCTTCCAATTTGGCCGGGTCCTCATGTCCGGCGTATCTGGGCGGCTGGTACTTGTGGATAGCCCCAATATAATCCGTGGGTTGTTCCTCTTGTTCTTCTTGTCTCGCCAATTGTCGTTCCACAGCGGCACCAATAGTAAGTAACAACTGTTCCAACCGGGCTTGCCGACCCTCGATAGGGTCTTGTCTATTTCCCGCCGGGTTCTGTGCTCCTTCAACAGGGTTAGGTGCCACAGGTGGGTTTACCGGGTATTTCCTTGGGCGTCCTCGAGGCATCTGAAAACCATAATTAATCCTCAACTTAAGAAAATTATCAATCTCAGCGCATTTATTATTGTTTTCATGAGTAATTCAAAACCTTTAAATCTAAGGCATGGTGATAAGGAGTGCTAATAGAGTCGAATTCAATTTATTATTTAATTATGCTATCGCTAAATTCTAAGTTCAAATAAATTTAATATATAAAATCTATTACCCCACATAATCTTATGATCGTGAGGATTTTTTTTATTATTTATTTATTTATTTATTTATTTATTTATTTTAGGGTATTAGGTGACTATATGATAATTGATCATTACCTTGCACTATTTCACCTACTTTTCTGATTGCAGCACACCTAGATATATATACATATACACACACCCATTTATTTTGAAAAAGTGATGAGAGTAAGTAAAGAGTTAATGATAAAATTGGTCCCAAATTAATAACTTTGTCTGTTTAAAATTTAAATCCTTTAACTCCTGTACATTCTCAAACACAAGTAGTCTAGTAACAAATTGTTTGTACAATTTTTTTTTATTCATCTTAAATGAAAAAGCACGATGGGTGGTGGTGCATTGATTTCAACTGATGCGACATCACTTCTCACAAGTGGATTTGTATATTTATGGAGGTAAGGAAAGTGGCTTTGTAGGTAATGTAGTATTTTATTAACACTTGATTTTTTTATTTATTTATTTTTTTTATTTTTTATTTATTTATTTATTTATTTTTTACTTTTTTGAAAGAAATTAACCACTTAGATTCTCAAAAAAAAAATCTAAATGAAAAAGCATTCTTATAGTAGTACTGTGTAGTAATTAAAAACAATTTGTTTATACAATGAATCTATCTCTCTCTTAATTAAAATATATATACTTATAGTAATGGTTCAATTTGTCACATACATATAATCCATAATCATAAAGTATCCTTTTTTTTTATTATTATGACATGACATAAAAATATAAAATGTTAATTAATTAATTAATTAATTATTGTCTTCTAATAATTAAAGGTGTTCATTTTATATATATATATATATACTGGAGGCCTTCCTCCACTGTCGTTTTCGCCTACACAACCATGTCGGATATCATCTCGCCCGACGGATGGAGTGACTTCAATGACCCCTCCAGAGACCAGTATGCATTATTTTTGCATTAAATATAATAATAATAATAATAATAATAATAATAATAATAATAATAATAATAATAATAATGTACTACCTGGTTTTTTTTTTCCTATTACATTTCACTCGGTGTAATCCATAATCATAAAGTATCTTTTTTTTTATATATATATATAAATATTCTATATATATATTTATCTTTTTGTTGGACAGTCTATACCTGTTAAGAAATAATGGTAGCGTCGAATCCGATATCTGGGCAAAATTCTTAATATAAATGAATACATATTAAGCAAAGTTTTCTGCTCGTGCCTATATGCATATGTGTGTGTTCCCATCCCAAATATATCTAAAGAAATAGTACTTGGCATATTACCTATATATACTTAAAATAATTTCGTGCAAAAATTTGAACAATTTAAATGCACTGTTATTATTATTATTTATTTATTTTTCAAAGTCACCACCAATTAATCCAACAAGAAAACAACCAGAAGTTTATATTATGGAAATTTTAGTTTAAATAAGTGAAAGAGTACATATATATATGCGTATATATATACTGTACCGGCACTTATATATAAAATAATATTTCCATAAAAAAAATCCTGATTTTTCACATTCAAAAAAAAATGGGAGTTAAAATTTTTAACTTGTACTGTACTAAATTTTATTGCAATATTTCAACTTGAATTTAATAATTTAGTCATCACCAAATGGGAGGCAAAAGTATCTTTCAATGCTTGTTTTCTTCATCTTGATTTCATTATCAATCCACATCGCATTTATTTTCTCTTTTGGTCTTCTCTTCCCACTATATATATTATAATACTAATAATAACACTTGTTGCCACCTTTTTCAAAGTAGCCTCAATTATTTATTTATTTATTTATTTATTTTTTTCAAGAAGCAGCTCTGATACCAATCTGTAACACCCCCATTTTCCCCAAGAGAACAGCGGAAGCACAGTGCGGGAAGAATGGGCCGATGTTACCGCCACGCATTCCGGGCCGTCCGGAATACGCTACGGCTAGCAGGCATACTTGCATAAAGTCAGAGTTTGATATATATATGTTACTTACTTTCCGGATGAGTTAACATATAATACGCATTAACTTATAATACTGTAACAAGTATAAAATAAGTTTAATAAATTTATTTAATAAAAGAGACACTAAAAAAAATAGTTCATCACACACACATATATAGATATAATCGTTCATCATACATTAAAATATGAGGCGTATAAATTACTGGAACGGTAGAAACTTTAAAATATACGTCCTCACTAATTTAACACACATATGCCAAGTTGTTTGACTCCATTAAGGAGATTTAAAATATTATACATAACTTGCACTCAAATTTAAATTATTCGGAATAAACCCAAACCGTGCCCGATGCGTGAAATGTTTACTGATCTTCACAAATATCAAAACCTGCGAATGAATATGAAAAGTGTAGAGTCAGCGAAAAACAATCGCTGAGTAAGTAGACCCTTACTCCCGGAGGAGGAGGAGTTACAGAAATAATTTAAATAATATTTAGGGGATAAGGCATGCTTAAACGAGGATAATTTATACATAAATGGAATATTATTCTATATCCCGGGAACAGACAATATAACAATATGCGTTACCGAGAAATAATTATCTCAGCCACCGTGTTGTGCAGGTTCCCCGCTGTAGGGCCCAATTCGCACATACACTCAAGGGTGTGGGGGAGGTAAGAAATTTCCTCAAACCCACTGTGAGATAAGGTAATGGCATCGGGCTGAATAATCCCAGTGGTCCCCGTGTGGCTAAATATTGCACAACAAACGTGGGAGTTGGGCAGCAGCGACCCACACACAGTCCCACCCCCGTAACAATGCGCGCTCAAAAATTCGTAGGATTTTGAGAATAGTTATAACAATTATTAAGCACAGTAAAAATGGCATACCAATATTCCAAAAGCAGTAGGGAGCAATAAGCATAAATTTAAAATATAAATGCGGTATTGAAATTTATGCTCAAGCTAAAATAAAATTGGGCTTACTCCAAAGAGTAAAAATCCACTTACAGTTACCGTGGCGAAATGGGTATGACACACGCACAGGCCACGAGCAGATACCCCTTTTTCAGTTATTTGGCTAGCAAAAATTTTAACATTAATTTAATATAATATAATAATATTTAGAATAAATAATAGTTATATATATACACATATTTTTATTTATTTATGTATTTATATATATATATATATTTTTAATAATTCTTACCAGAGAATTGTTAAATCCGAATTCTCCTGCTGCTCTCAAAATGGCAAAATAAAACGTGGGAATAGCTGGAAAGTTGGAAAAATAAAATTAAAAAAAAAAAAAAAAGTATAGCAGGAATAAGAAGGAGATACTGGAATAATCTGGGAAGGAGGAAGAGGGGTGAGCTGATAAGGAATTGGGGATGGTTTTATAAACCATCTATCCGCGTTCCTCTTTAATGTTATCAACATCATTTGTCCTACAAAAAAGAAAAATCCTCCACACTCTCCTTCTCCTCCACAACTCTCCTTTCAACTTTGCCCCATGCTCATGAATTCTTCCGGGCACACAACGAGCGGCGATGGAGACACGACGATGGTGACCGGTTGCCGACAATGGCTCCCATTCTCTATCTCTTTCTATTTTTACATTTATTTTGATGGGTGTTTGGGTGTTTAGATTTTTTTTTTTTTTTGGAGAAGAAAGGAATGGTAGTGGTGGTGGCTGTGGTGTCCCGATTTGGTGGTGGAGGCCGCCGGGGTGGTGGTGGTTCGGTGGCGGCGGTGAGGGCCCTGGTGGTGGCTTCTTCTTCTTCCCTCCTCTTCTCTCCCGCTCCTCGCTCTTGCTTCTCCTCTCTCCCTCATTCTATTTTCTGTTTTCTTGTCTTTCTCGAGCTGTCTCGCCGGCGACGAGATTTTAGGAGGTGGGAGGTGGCGATGCGCGGCGCAGGCAGTGGCTCCGCGATGGTGGCGGTGGTAGTAGGGCTCGGTCGGCCCTCTTCTTCCCTTCCCACTTCTTCTTCTTGCTCTTGTTTTCTTTTTGATTTGGTGGTGTTGGTATTTGGATCCGGGAATGGAGGAGGGAGATGGAGAGGGTGGTGGCGGGTGGTGGTGTTTGGGGATGGCCGACGGGTGGTGGCCGGCGGCAGGAGGGTGTGGCTTGGTGGCGATGGTAGCTAGGGAAGGGGATGGCTGCGGTTGGCGAGGAGGCCGCCGGGGTGGTGGTGGCGCGGGAGCTGCTGGGCGGCGGCTGTGTGGCGGCGAGAGAAGGCCGGAGATGGTGGTGTTGCCGGTGATGAAAAATGGTGGCTGTGGTGGTCCGGCTGGCGGAGATGGCTCGAGATCCGGATTTTTGGGTTTAAGGGAGGTGTTGGCCGGAGATGGTGGGCGGCCGGAGTTCGCCGGAATCTCGCCGGCGGCGAGAGCGGCGCCGGAGCTGGGGGCGGCGGCAGTAGCTCTTTTTAGGGTTAGGGTTGGGTTTAGGGTTTGGGCTAGGGTTTGGATTGGGCCTAATTGGTTTGTGTTTTGGGCTTTTATTTTTGCTCTCTTCTTTTACTTGTTGGGTCATACAATTTACTGGCCCAATTTTATCCAACCAACTAATTAATCTAAACTATGGACTTAATAATTCTTAACACTTAAAATTTAAACATACGGATTTAATGGGATAAATTTTTATTTATTAGTTTGGCACCAATAATCAAATAATTAAAGGCTCCGAATCCTTAATTTGGGATAATTGTTACTTAAGTAGTTAGACAAAATATAATTTTTTTTTCAACACTTGAATGGATTAATATTTTAATCCATATCTAATAATATTAATCCGACATTTATAAATTGATGGTACCTTCGGACTTGTACCAATTAATTATGTAGATACTACATAATATAATTGACTAGTTAATTTCAATTAAATAGTCGTTTGGGAAAATATTATTTTAAATTATTCAATGATCAACAACTATAATTTAGAAGACATTTCATTTTAGAAAATTTAAATGTCACTATTTGAAATTTAGATTTTATGCAAAATTTTATGGGGTGTTATAGTCCGGGGTCGTCTATTTCGAAGGCGTGGCTTCCAGTCCACCGTTTATCCTCTCCGCTCGTCTGGTTCTCCGTTCTAGACCCGATACGGGGTGTAGAGAGACAAGAAACGAGGTTAGAATCCGTTTTCGGATTGAAACGTAAAAGAATTTATCAGACTAGAGCTTGCCACAACGTTGGAGATCTTCCGGATTTCGTCCAAACAGCCGCTGTCTCCGTTTGGTGCCTCCGTTGTCTTCCGGATCTAGGGTTTTGGGTATAGAGGGTATCGTAGGGTTTTGAAAGGGGTTTAGGGTCAGTCAAGAGAGTTATTTATAGAGATTAGGACTTAGGGGGACGTCAAGTCTGCCTCTAAGAGTCTTGAGCCGCAAGAGGTGCAACCGAAGCCGAAAAATCCGGATTCGGGCGAGAGATTCACGCAACGGGCGAATCTGTCGCGTGGCGCGGGGTTGGCGCGGTTTTCTCCTCTTTAGCGCGCGGCCAGCGCGCGACTCACGCCTGGACTTCGGTCTGGGTGTGTCGTGCGATCCGCCGTGCTCTTCCGCCTCTCTTTCGGGTTTCTATCCCTCTATGCTCTCGGATTCCAATTTCCGGACTCTCTTCGGGTTCCTATTCCGTATCGTCATTTCCTTCGGAACTAAATTTACGTTTTGACTCGAATTCTCGAGCTCATTTATATCGGGTTCCCGTGTAACGACTTATTTAACTTTATTTAATTTCTTTTGTTTAAATAATCTCTTTAATTAATTTCATTTCTCATTTCGTCTATATTTATTTATTTAATGTATTTACTTATTCATTTATTTATTTATTATTGTATTTATGTTATAAAATTCTCGGGTATTACGGTCTACCCTCTTTAAGAATCAACTTCGTCCTCGAAGTTGTGTTTCGGCTTTTCTCATGCTAAGGTCTTTTGTTTATTTTATTATTTTGTGACTGAACTTAGAATTAAGACTTCCAAGCTGCCTACGTACCCGGTGAAGGGATCAAGCCATGACGTAGTTCAAAACAATTTGAATTTGTTTGGTTGATTACAAGAATGTATGAAAAATATGCGGTATGACACTTAAAGCCTAGTTTCACCGTTTCAACAAGATTTCAAGATTTGACCCAGTAAACTGCTGTTTACTCTAAAATTAATTTAAAATCAGATTTAAATTAAAAAAATTCTAAAAATTTACCACTGACTCGGAAACATCGATATGAAAAACTTTCGTGTTTTAACTTTTTCAATCCGAGATACCGAAACAGGTCAAAAACATTAATTTTCGTCCTATCATTAATCTATCCGAATTTATCATACAGCAGTTCAAGATTATCAAGATCTACCATGGCAAATCAACTCCAAACTTAACGAAATTTTACAGAGACCTTCTTAAGACATTTGTCTACAACTTTCATATTCGGCTAAAGATCTAAATCGGCCTACAACCCTAGTCAAAAATGTCATCAAGTTCTGACCTAAGTTCTGTCAAGAAATTCAAGATTCAAGTTTCAGCAGTTCGGTTTCGGGTGGATTTCATATATCAAATCATCACGAAAAATTCTGAAATTTTTACAGGAGATAGATCTAAGCCTTAGAAACGTTTTTTGTGTTTTAAGTTTTTTCGTTTGAAGAATATTAAGGGTTCGGAAAAATTAGACAAATTCACTGCGCCGGTAGAAATCACATGTTGACAGATTTTCGAAAGTTTCGATTAAGCTTTTAGTTTTACGTGTTTTAAATACTCCCAAAACCATATAAGTGTCAACTTACAGGTTTGTAGTCGTCCGGGATCGTCGATTTCGGAGGCGTGGCTTCCAATCCACCGTTTATCCTCTCCGTTCGTCGGGTTCTTCATTCTAGATCCGATTCGGGGTGGAGAGAAGAAAAGAAGAGAGTTAGGGTTTCGTTTTTGAATTAAAAACGAGATGGATGAACGGATCAGACTTACCACGTCATTGGAAGACTTCCGAATTCGTCCAAACAGTCTCCGGCTTGGTTTTGGTGCCTCTGATAACTTCCGGATCTAGGGTTTTGTGTATAGAGAGTATCGTAGGGTTTTGAAAAGTGTTCGGGGCTTTCAAGAGGTGTTATTTATAGATAGGCACGACCTAGGGACGTCCAAGGTCGGCCTTGGGGAGTCTTGAGCCGAAAGGTGTTCAACCGAAGTAGGAAAATCCGGATTCGGGCGAGTGAATCTCGCAACCGGCGAATCTGTCCGTTGGCATGGTCGTGGCGCGCCCTTTCCCCCTTTACTGCACGGCCACCGGGCGGGTCGTGCGATCCGTCGTGCCTTTCCTCCTCTCTTTCGGACTTCTATCCCCCTATGCTCCCGGATTCCGATTTCCGGGCCATCTTCGGGTTCCTATTTCCTCTTTAAATTTTTACTCGGGTCTAAATGCATGTTTGGACTCGAATTCTCGAGTTCATTGGTATCGGGTTTCGGTGTACAATTTATTTATCTTCAATTAATTCTTTTTATTTAATTAAATTCCTTTAATTTCTTTTAAAGTTAAATTTCATTTCTCATTTCCTTATCCTTATTCACTTATTTGCTGAATTTATTTATTTATTGTATTTATTTTATTTATTGTTTATTTATTTAATTATTTATTTTATGTTGCAAAATTCTCGGGTATTACATATATATATAATTATTTTAATTTACATAATTTTAGATTATGTTGAAATATATTAAAAAAAAGTATAAAAAATATAAAATATTTATCTTATTTATAAAGAATAAAAATATAAAATATTAATATATTTTTTATTTATTTTTAATTATATAAATTTTAAAATGGGTTAAATATATCAAAATTGATATATTATGTATTTAACAAAAATATAGCAAGAGTGGTCTCTATTTGTAGAGAATGAAAAATTATAAACTATGGTATATTTTTTATTTATTTTTATTTTAAAATATAAAAGATATAATGATTTTAATAGGATTTGATTAAAATTTTAGTTGGCCAATGAGAAGGAGACAAATGTCTCATTCTCATTCGCCAAAAGATGAGAGACCAAGAGGTTGGCTTTTTTGGATGGTCGAACTTGGATTAGAGACCATGTCTCATTTTATCTTTTTTTTTAAAAAAAAATGATGACATGGCCGTTGGGTCTCCTCCCTAAGACTAGGATTAACCATGACCTTCCCACCCCCAACCCAACCGCCACATTATCATTAAATTTTAAAAAAAGAAAAAAAGAAAAAATGGTGGGTGGTTGCACTCAATGGGTCGACCAATTCATTTTTGACACCATGTGGTTACACTTGTCACCATCCCATTGGTTAAGTAATTTTTTTAAAATTTATCTAATAAAATAAATATATCTTTTATATAAATAAATAAATATAATATTAAAATACACCAAATTATATATTTTTTCGTTCTCTACGAATAGAGATCACTTTTGCTATATTTTTGTGAAATATATAATATATCAATTTTGATATATTTAACTCATTTTATAATTTATATAAAATAAAAATAAATAAATAATATATAAAAATTTTAGATTTTTTATTCTTTATAAATAAGATACAATATTTTATATTTTTGATATATTAATTTTTTAATATTTCAACAAAATTTACAATTGTAAATATTAAAATAATTATATTGGTTAGATGGTTGGGTGGTTATTGATAAAGTAGATAAAATTGAAATGGTTGGGTTGGGATGAATATTGATGATGTGGAAGAGAGAGAAAATAATAAAATAATGAGATGGTTGGATGGTTGGGTGGTTGGGGTGGTCATGGATAAAGATAGCCTAAGGTCATGGTTAAAGATGATCTTAGGGAGCAACCGCCTTGCCTTCATCGGGCCTGTCAGGATGGCTGGAAGTGGTCTCATTCCGCGGATGGAGTTTATACGGCGAAGTCTGGCTATCATTTCCTGTTGGGCGGAGTTGAGTCCTATTCCGGATGGTCTTGGATGTGGTCATCATCCTTTCCTAAGAAGGCATGTCTCCTTCTGTGGCTTATTTCACATGCTGCTCTACCTTGCAACTTTCTTCGATTCCGCAGGTATTTAGCTACCTCTCCTTTATGTGGTATATGTTCGGTTGATGAAGATGACTGGTGTCATACTCTCTTTAACTGTCCATGGCTGTTGGTTTTTGGTCTTCGATAGAGGTGGGGATTCCAACTGATTTATAGTCCCTCCCTATAGAGGATATTCGGTTATGGCTCCGGGGGTTGATTAATTATTATGGCTTTAAAATTGTTGCTGCTTTGTGGGTTGCGTGGACTGAGAGGAACCAACGTGTCTTTCGTGGATCTTCTCCACGCCACATGTTCTTCAATGCCGGGTGTTTCATCTCCAAGATGCTATTCAGAACATCATGTCAGCCCATGAAATACTCAGCTGCATCCTCGCCTTGTTAATTGGAATATGGGGAGTTGACAGGTGATTTTCATTCATTCGGATGGCTCCTATTTTAGCTAACAGAGGGCGCGGAGGTTATGGGGCAGTGATTCGGGATGTTATGGGAGTGTGGCTCGGAGGCGTCTCGGGTTTTATGGGTTGTGTTTCAGTGCTTCAAGTTGAATTTATGGGTATATTGGAGGGTCTTCGGTTGGCTCATGAGAAAGGCTTTTTGGAAGTGGTATGTAGGTGTGATTCTCGTCATGCTCTGGGCTTGATTTATGCCAACCCGGGTGGAAATCATTGACAGTCTCCCATCTTAGCGCAGATTAATGATGTTCCGGGAAATTCCCTTTCTTGTCGATTTGAGAATATCTTAAGGAAGGGCAACTCAGTCGCCGATGGCCTTGCCAAGTTGGTTGTAGATAGTGAACTTTTTTATACGACTCGGGCATTTCCCCCTGTTTGAAACATCTCTTGTCAGCAGATGCCGTCGACACTTGGTTCCCTAGGCAATAACCATATTGCCGTGGCTCTTTACTTGTTTTCTCGGTTTTTGGTTAATTTTTTTACTTTCCAAGCCATATTGTGTGTAACAAAAAAAAAAAAAAAATACCAACAGCAGTTGGCTTGAGTGGATGGGGGCTCTAGTCGCTTAAGCAAGGTCTCGGGTTCGAGCCTTGTGTATGCAAAAAACTGCTTTGGGAGAGGCGCCCTTAATTGCCCCTGCAGATCCTCGAGGGATTAGTCTTGGGTCCAATGTGGCCTGGGGATACCCGGTTTCACCAAAAAAAAAAAAAATGTTCACCGCACTACACAACCCTACCCACGAAAATATCTAGTGATTATTTATGGATTTAAAGGATAAAAGATATTTTTAAAAGAATATTAACATAAAAATATTTAATTTAAAAAATAATATAAAATATAATATAAAAAATTACTTTTTTTTTATAAATATTAACTCCTATGTGTCGGCAAATGTATGTGGGAGCCCAAGCCACATAAATTATAAAGGGGATAAAGGGAGGGATATGAGTTGGATGGGAATCGAACCCCAACATATAGTTGGAAGGTAAGGACCATGACCACTTGGGTCAAGTTCCATTCACATATAAAAAATTACTTTATCTTTTCAGAAATTTTAACAAACTTCTTTTTAAACAGTATAAATAGAAGTAAATATTATATTTTCATTTGAAATTGCACTATATAAATAGATGAAGACATAGACATAGATAGGGATATTTAACAATAAATCTAACTTAGGATATGGACTGTTTGTGAGAATTGAAATATATATAAATTTATTTTAAATTTTTTCAAAGTCATTGATTAGAGAAAGATGTGATGGGAGTACGTACCATATAAATTATAAAGGGACAAAGAAGATAAAAATGTCCTAATAGGAATGTAACACCCAATCCTAAAATTGAGAAGAATGGACTTAACCACTTAAATTAGTATGAAAATATTTATATTTTTCATAATTTATGAATTTATTTTATAAATAAAATAAAAATTTTAAAGTTAGTTTAAGAGGAAAGTGTGTGAAAATGTCGGTACTTTTATATGGCTATAAAGTAGTAATAGGGGGACAAGTTAGGGTGCAATCAAGACATTTGTCTTGATGTACTGCGGCCTTCCACCACCGTTGATTCATTTTGTAAATCGACGGTTGAGATTAACTTAAAGGGTAAAAATATAATTTTGTCATATTACTCCAAAATATAGTTAGTACATTTCAGCGACAACTCATATATATTTCAGCGATTTGTTAATATTTCAGCGACGTGCATAATGTTTACAACGTGCCTTTTGTGTATTTCAACGACGTACTATAATATATTTCAGCGACGTATGATAATATATTTCAGTGACATGCATAATATTATTCAGCGACTTGATAATGTTCATTTCAGCGATTTCATAAAAGTTGAAAGTCCAATTCTTTGGTTTAGCATATTTCAGTAACGAGCTGTATGTATTTCAGCGACGGGATGTGCGTATTTCAAGCGACGGGGTGTGTTTATTTCAGCGACATGCCGCAATATTTTTCAGCGATAACAACCTATGTGTATTTCAGCAACTTGACCGTTATACATTTTTTTGGACAATTTTACCCTTCTATATTTTTTTGGACATGCCGCAATTGATGTGCTGCGGGATCACTTGGTCGCACCCTATCTAGTCCCACTAGTAGGGTATATAGATATAGTCCCCATATTATTTTGTATAATAATTTAATCTATTAAATAAATTAAAAATATTATAATATCACAATTTAATCTATAATAACGATCCAAATTTAGTACTACCTCTGTCACATTTGAAATGTTTCAAATTTTTGGACACGCAGTCCAATTTATTTATTTAACAGTTAATATCTTAAAATATAGAAAAGTAAAAATTATAAAAAATATATATATTCTAAAAATATGCAAAAATACGAATCAAACAAAATTCCACTTAACTATATTTTTTTTATATAACTGCAACAAAAAATTAAGTCAAACATTCATAATGAACATTATAAAAAGTACTCACTCTGTCCCACTAGAAGTGTCTCAAAACTTTTAGGCACGGTATTTTATGTAGGAATAGTTAGTATTTAATGTAAGGGTAGATTAGTGTTTAAAGTAATGGTAAATTAATAATTTAAGTGATGTGATTGTAATGCGTATGAATTTTTAATTGATTTATTTATGTGATGTGATGGTTGTGAGTTGAAATTTATTAATGAAAATGAATTTGAAATTTAGTATATTTATTTATTGATATGATGTGATCAGGGTTAGTGGGTGATTAATATTTAATGATTTTCTAAAATGGAAATGAGACAAAGATGTTGGGATGGATAAAAAAGGAAAGTGAGACATAAATAATGGGACGGAGGGCCTCCGTCCCATTTGAAAAGTCTCATTTCTTTTGGGCACATATTTTAAGTAGAGTGAGTTATTATGTTAAAGTGGAGTAAATGGTTGATGTGATGTTTATTTGAAAGAGTAAAAATTTTCTAAAAATGGAAATGTGATTATTGTAGTAGGACGGACCAAAATAGAAAATAAGATATTTGAAATAGGACGGAGGGAGTATTATATAGTACTTCCTCCGTTTTTAAATGGTTGTCACGTTCACAATTTGACCACTATTCACATAATGACTTTGATTTAAAGTTTTATCATATTTATAAAAGTTAAAATATAGTCAAGTGTGAGTCCGTAGAAAAAATTTGATCTAAACTTGAGTTATTAATAATTTAAATTTGTATTGGACTGCGTGCTGGGTGACTCCGTAGTAAAAAATGAAAAACGGAGGAAGTATATATTATATAATTTAAATATATATTTTAACTATTATATTATTAAATTTTATTTTTATTTTATATTTTTCGTATTTTTAATTTTATGTATTATATTATATTTATTCTATGTTTCTTTATTCAATGTATTTTGAGATTGGATTTTGAAATATCAAGTGGATGGTATGTAAAGCTATGTTTGGATTGATGAATTTGGATATGGGAGGTGATTTGAATAAAAAACAAGAAAAGGTGAAATGATGTGTTTTAATTGTTTAAACAATTGCGAAGATTTATTATTATAAATTTTAAATCCCCACAAAATAAATCAATCCAAACATTGTTTAAAGAATGATGAAAGAAGGGTTAAACTTTCAATTTTCAAGTTTGGAAAAAGAAAAAAAAAAAAAAAAAAAGAACATTAACCCACGAAAAATGAAAGATTAAAGGTTGGACAGCTCACAAATAATTTATGAACCTTGTTGACACAATTTAATTATAAATATCAGCCCTAACTACGTAGGCAATTATAATCAACAACAAACGAGTACATACATAATAAATACTGTATTCCTCAAATTTGGGAGTAGGTAAATTGAGATTTTGAATTTAAAAATTAATAAACCGTCGCCTGAGAGATTCGAACTCTCGCGGGGAAACCCCATGTACTTAGCAGGCACACGCCTTAACCACTCGGCCAAAGCGACTGCATTGGCATTAATTAAATTTTTAATATTTAAATGAAAATAAATAGAAAAGGCGCTTCCAACCTATTGTGTGTCTATCCATCGTCTGAAGAAGGCAATTTGAATCAAATCATCTATTCACCACTTTGGCAATACGAGAAGGATTGAATCGATCACTTGATGACTTAACCTTAATTATATTCAAATTAGTCAATACAATGAAAATTATTTTCTTCTACCGGGCCAATTGTATTCATTTGGTGTTGTTTGGAAGGCAGTAGATTTGAGAGCATATCTAGTTTTAGCATATTTGACTACTACATCTGCTATTTTATGGTGTTTGTTAAATGATACTCCCTCCATTTGTTAAAAGTTGTAACATTTGCATAGTTGTTACTATTCACCGAGTAACTTTGATTCAAATTTTAAACACAATTATACAAGATAAAACATAGTCAAGTAAGAACTTGTTAGATTCATCTAATCGTGTAGTTTTAGAATATCAAATTTTTATAATTTTATTTTTACACAATTTGAGATATTAAGCGTTAAAAATGTGCATTGGATAACATGAAATGCAGAAATGTTAAATTTTTTGAAGAATGGAGGAAGTATATCTTAGGAGCAGATTGGGGTTCATCTGTTATTTTATGGTGTTTGTCTTAGGTTTACCAATTACTATTTATTGGTACGGGTACGGTTCCAGTAGTAATTGGTTTTGAATTTTTAGGATCAGAGACTATGGCCCTGTTTGGGAGTTTAGTAGATGGTAGAAGCAGATAGTAGATTTGACCAGCATGTTTAATTAGCAGATTTTGGTAGTAGATTTGACCAGCAGATACTAATAGCAGATTTGATTGTGTTTGGTAGATTGAGGTTGAGATGCATGAAGGATATTTGGAAGGAGATATGTAATCTGCTTGCTCATCTGCTTCGAAATGCAGTAGATCGGATTTCACCAGATTGATTTTAATCTGCTCCGTAATCTGTTGGTTTACCAAACAATAAGAATAGCAGATGATTTGGTCAAATCTGTTAAGTGTCAATCTGCTACTTAATCTGCTGTAAACCAAACAGCCCCTATATATTGATTGATTCTCAGAGTGATTGCACAGGAATGGAGTAACTCTAATGTAATAACTCACCCATTAATCGGCCCAATGGGGTAATGGAAAATGTGTAAAAAAAAATGATTATCTTTATTTTTAAGTAAATTAATCTTATAATAATGTCTCGCATCAGACATGAGTCATGACTAAAGATTATACAAAAATACAAATTTGTTAATAGTTTATACTTTATAGTGCTAAATTTTTATGGCAACAAGAATGTATATAACATATAGTAATATATAGTGTTTACATGGCAAGGTAAAAATAATATCATGAATGGAATTAAGTTACCTCCCTTTAATTAATTCCCAATACTTCTGAAAAGCTTGGTTAACATTAAATCATACTAACCGAATATAGTTGACCTGAGTGGACAAGTGGTATGGGCTCTGACGACTTAAGTGAATGTTTCGGATTTGAGCTTTTGTATATGTAAAATTCTGGTTTGGAACCCTTCAATGCCCACAAAACAATTCAATGAAATCTGAGGATATCCTTGTATTTTATTCACCTACAAAACATTTAAATTATACTATAAGTCCTGTTTGGAAAAACAGCTAAACGGAATAAACTTATTCTAGGCAATTTGAAATAAATTAGCTCATTTAGAAAGACAAAATAATTTAAAATAGTGTTCAATCAACTATTTTCTTGAAACAGCTGCAAATAGCAACATTTTGTAATTAGCTTATTATAAGCAAAGAGTTTGCCTCAAAACGGTCAAACAGCTAATTTTAACTAATTTATTACTCACATAATCAGTTAACAGCTAACAGCTAATTCCCAAACAGGCCCTATAATTTTAAACACCACCATGGTGTGGGAATTTAAGTTGTGAGTTAACTTGTGGATTTCTTGAGAATTGAATTAATATTCCATCAAATATTCGAATTATGGTCTTTGTAAATAAATTTGGACCTTGAATCTCCAATTCAAGAAAAGTGTTATTCTTGTGGAGTTCTCTTGGTTTTTTTTTCCCTTTAGATTCCATGACTGACATGATCCATAATGCAATTTGCAGTGTAGAGTGTTTTTATTTTAGCAGTGAGCCCATGAATGTATGCAGTACTACTGTTGAGAAGTTGTCAATGCCACTTTTTGTCCTTTTTCCCTTATTCATCTTTTTGCTTGGATTTTTCAAAGCATGGGATATGCTAATCATACCCCAGACACGGAATGGGTTATGTGTAGAGGAACATACCCATTTTGTATTTTATTGATTTGGAAAAAAAGAAATTAATCAAACTAAAGCAAGATGGGAAAAGGATTTGGCCTAGTGGTCAAGTCTTTGATTTATAATTTTATGGTCGATGGTTCAATTTCTCATCCTGGCCCTACCATTTTCCTTTATTTCTTTATAATTTGTATGGTTTGGGGGTTAAGGCTTCATAAAAACCATTCCCGAATGTCTATGTTTAAAAAAAAATAAAAAAATAAAGCAAGATTGAGAACTCTAAGGGCCATTTGGTTGTTTGAGCATCTTTTATTATTATTGAGAACGTAAGATTGTTGTTGTTGGGAATATGATGTTGTCAATGATCTCATTTGTTGATTTGGTTCAGTTGGGAATTTCAGATTTTTCATCCAAATTAATTTTAAAAATGTTCTTAAGTTTCAATTAAATAATTTTTTAAATACGCACTACACAATACAAAATATTTAAATATAATTTATTTTATAAAATAAGACTTTCTTTATGTATGATGATTATTACTCCCTTCGTCCTTGTTAAAATACTCTGTTTGATTTCTGTACACAATCCAATGCACTTTTTAATCGTTAATATCTCAAAATACATACAACTAAAAATTATGTAAAATATATATTTTAAAACTATACGATTAGACGAATCTAACACTACAAGAAAATTGCTGATTACCAACCGAAATTTGCGGTCGGTAAGCTAAGAATACAGGTTGTTTCGGGCTTTACCGACCGCAAACGTCGGTCGGTAATCAGCTGGTCGGCATTTGGGCGACGACCACCAGCCCATGCAGTCGGGACATTTACCGACCGCATTACCGACCAACAAAGGGTTGATAGGGTTTACCGACCGCATATGCGGTCAGTAATGGTTGGTCCCGAAGGTCCTCGGAGACGTTTCCCAACCGAATTTCGGTCGTTAAATTTAGCGACCGAATTACCGACCGAAATGTGTGGTCGCTAAAAAAACACAACATATAAGAAAAAATTGTACTCTGGAGGGCTCGAATCTAACACCTCAATATAATCCAGCCACCACCTTAACCAACTTGGCTAGCTCTCTAGCCCACCATTCATATCCCTCCATGTGTCATATATTGCCTTCCCAAATATTTTGCGATTTGCTGAAAAGAGGGCTCGAATCCTGATGGGGAAGAGCTTTTCTCGCGCGTCTATCATCTGTGTATCCTACATTTCATTTCATATCATTATATGTAAATCTTTATATATAACATATATATATACATATATAAATATAAATTTATAAATTAATAACTAAATTGAAACATAAAATAAAAACTAAAATACAATTCAATAATTAAATTATAAAAATATAAATTTATAAATTAATAACTAAATTGAAACATAAAATAAAAACTAAAATACAATTCAATAATTAAATTATAACATAAAATAAAAATGAAATAAGCTAACTAAAAGAAATATTTAATTAAAAATTAAAATAAATAATAATAAATTAAAATTTTCATGAAAATAAAATTTATTTATATTGATAAAAAAATTCAAAAATTAAATTATATTAAAAAAATATTTAATAAAAATAAGCAATAAAGAAAATTCAAACATAAAAATGGGGAAAAAATTTAGCGACCGCAAATTTTGGTCGGTAAATCGGTCGCTAAATTTTATTTTTTAAAAAAAATTAAAAAAATTGGAAAAAATTACCGATCGAAATTTCGGTCGGTAATGCAGTCGATAATAACGACCACCTTTGTTGCGGTCGGTAAATCAGTCGGCAAAAAAATGCACTAACGCAATAACAGATATAAATTACCGACCACGGCTTGCGGTCTGTGATGCGGTCGGTAATACCGACCGCAAAATGCCGGTCGGTAAATGCGGTCGGTGTTCCGGAATTTTCAAGTAGTGTAACGAGACCAAACTCGACAATTTTTTTTCAAATATATAATTACAATAATATTGAGTCAATGTTGAATAATGAACAGTATCAAAAAGTCAAACAAGACGTTTCTGCTTGGACTGATGGAGTAATTTATTTACCTAATTCTTATTATTTTTATTTTATATATACGAATATAAATATATTTTAAACAAACATAGAAAATATACATTGGTAACATGAATTTAAAAATATTTAAAATTTTAATTAATTTATTTTTTAAAATGTAATAATGATGTTTGTATAATTTTTAAAAATAAAAAAACCATATTTATTTAAATTTATATAATTTTTTTTGGCGAAGCCGAAGCTAGGAAATACAAAAAAATTAAAAATAAAAAGATTTAAATTTATATAGTTAAATTAGGATGAAAAGTAAGGATAATATTAAAAAAATGTGAAAGATGATTGATTGATAATAAAAAGTGTGAATCATATCCCCACTAAAAAAATAGTAGTTGGATGGAATATACGCAGCGGTATATTTGTGGAACGGCATATTCGTCATCCATTTGGTTGGCGTAGATGCATGCAAACAAGAGACGGTGACGTTTGAGAACGCATTTCAATGATAACAGGCTAGGAAATGACGGTGGAGCGCATGCCGCACAAATTACAAAGGAAATAAAGGGGATGGATAAGGATCAGGTGGGGAATCGAACTCCCAACATATAGATTGGAAGTCGGTGGACTTGACCATTAGGGTAAGTCTCATCCCCAGTAACTAAATTAATTAATTATTGCTATGCTTTTTATTGGTGTAAATTAGTGTAGTGAAATTTTTTAGGTGAATACCAGGTATCCCCAGGCTTCATGGGATCCAGAACTAATCCCTTGAGGATTGGATGAATATTGAAGGGTTGCCTCCCAGAGTAGAATTCTGTATACAGAAACGTTTGAACTTGGGACCTTTATTTAAGCCGTTAGAACTCCATACCACTAAGATCAACTGCATTTGATAATTAGTGTAGTGGACTTTTTTTTTTTTTTGCCGAACAACCTATACTGGCTAGGAAATTAGGATAGTGAATTTTTTTTTGATGAGCAATTAGGGTAGTGAATTGAAAAGTAATAAGAAAAAAATATTCTTTATTTACTCACAATGCTGTAACTATCATTAATTATCCAAATTTGCTCCACAATATATTACTTATCAAACAAGTATATAAGTTAGTCAGATACCCCTAAATAGACAATATTATGGTATATGTTCCCAATGTGCTTGCAACTAAACAACCCAAATATGTAAACATAAGGTATGTTTCAAATGTTTCAAACAACATGCTTATATATGTTCGGCCAACTCAAGCAGTTTCATTTTCATTTTAAATATTCAAATTCAGCACATCCAATTCCAAAATTTACACATGGATTTTCATGAATTTTCCATGAGAAATTCAAATGTCAGAAAATCATAATCAATAAATGATCGATGTTTACGAATTTTATTTATTTTCTGATGAAGGTCAGGGTTAGTAATTTGTAAATTGTTTGTGTATTGTTTATTAAATGGGTTGCAGATGTTTTAAGTATACCTATGTGGCTATTTGACTATATCACGTGGTGTCCACTTTTTTAAGGTGTTTTTCACATGGATGGTTGGTTTCCAATTCCATAGCCTCACATAGCATGCAGATTCACGTGTATTTTAAGTTATTCCTATATCAGAAAAATTACTAATATTTTAGTCCATTAATGTTCAAAATTATTTATAATAGTTTCTTTTTTTTTTTTTGTTTTAATTAGAACAATTGGATCCGTATGTTTGATTTTTTTTCTCTAATCATTCGTGTATAATAAATTTAATTAACAGGATCAAATCATTAATGTGGGTTTCAAAATCCTTAATTAAATAGGATCAACTCACAACACATTTATCTAAATCCATTTTATTCAAATAAAATTATCATGGATTAAAAAGTTATTTTATTGAAACAAAATAAACATTTATCAAAAACCCATTTTATTCAAATAAAATTAAGATTGTGGGATCCATATTAATGACTTAATCCTCCTTTATTATATGTTAATTATTAAATTTATTATACCAAAGAACTAAATTTTAGAAAGAAAAAAAAAAAAAATCAAAGCTAGTACAAGTGGTCGTGAATTATTCTGCGAGGGAGGCTGGACTGTGGACGAAACACAGAAGACAAGTGATTGGAAATCATATGGAACCTAGTACTTATCATCGGAATAATTCGTCGCATAAAAATGTTTTTTCTTGTAGTGTAATTTTTTCATTTGAAATTAAAATTTTAAAAAATTTGATATTTAAAAACTACTTCATCCGTTTTTATTTGTTTGCTACGGACCCACATTTCACGCAGTCCAATGCACATTTTAAACCATTAATAACTCAAGTTCGGCACAAGTAAAAATTCTATAAGTTTCATATTTAAAAACTACATGACGAGACGAATCTAACAAGATCACACTTGATTATATTTTAACTTGTATAACTATGAGAAAAATTAAAATTAAAGTAATTCAATGAATAGTAGCAAAACTTCCAATGTAGCTAACAATAAAAAATGAAGGAAGTACAAGATAATATAATAAATCCATTTTCACTTTACTATATTTTTTTTTTATAATTATGATAAAAATAAAAGTTAAAAGTGTTATAATAGACATTAAAAAAAGTTAAAACGTTTTTTTTTAGAAAAAAAAAAAAAGAATTGCGTTTTGGGGTGACCTAAAATTTTTGGCCCCAATTGTTGGATGACGTTATCTTTACATGTGTGTCTATACGTGTCGTGTGCGCCAACGGCTCGAGACAAGTTGCAGGCCATCTCCATCGCTATCGCCAAATTCCTCCAATTTCCCTTCCCTCCCTTTCTATTCATAATTCATGTTCTGATTGTTTCTGTTTCTTCCTTCTTCCTTCTTCATTCCCAATTCCATATTTCCTTCAATTTTTAACTGTACCTACATTCCGCAGCATTCTATTCTCCAATTTTTCTGATTTAGGATTTCTGTTTTTTTTTTTTTTTAAATGGTTGTTCATCTGTGTTGCTGTGAATTGTGATTATGATCATATATTGCATTTGGATTGCCATTTGAAGTTGTTTGAAGCGTGAAGCTTCATTTCTCTTTTTTAAAAAAAGCACCGGAATTGATTTACTCAACCCTATTTGTTCTCTCCGATTCAATTCCAATTTTTTTTCCTGGTTAGGATTTGTGGCCAAAATGGCCCTTTGCTTGGGGAAACCCATTTGGGCTTCAATTCTTTATCTCATTCTGAATTTATGTCCCATTTATTGCGAAATTGCTACGACCCTTGATGGTCCCTTTAAGCCTGTCACTGTTCCGTTGGATCCGAGTTTCCGCGGCCATGCTATAGATTTACCGGATACTGATCCCAGAGTGCAAAGGAATGTCATGGGGTTTCAGCCTGAACAGATTTCAGTCTCCCTCTCTTCCACTTATGATTCTGTCTGGATTTCTTGGATTACAGGTTGCACAAAAGATTTTTATGTTGAATTAAGTTGCTGTGTTAATAGTACACCACTGCTTCACAATTTATAATCTATTGATGATACGGATGCTAAGAATATGTAAACTTTCCTTAAATTCTTGTTGTGGTATCTCCTCTTTGTATGTAATTAATGAATCGTTTTGGAAAGACGCACCAAGCAAATCGATAAACGGCTTGTATAAAGGGCTCGCAGCCTGTTCTATTGCAATTTTATTTTAATGGAGGGTATTTTAACTCTGGAAACACTAAATTTATGTGCAGGAGAATACCAAATTGGGGATGCCATAGAACCACTGAATCCAAAAACAGTTGCTAGTGTGGTTCGGTATGGAAAGTTGAGATTCCCCCTGAGTCACAAGGCTACCGGAGAATCTCTCATCTATAATCAACTCTATCCTTTTGTGGGTCTCAAGAATTATACTTCTGGAATCATTCATCATGTTCGTCTTACTGGTATACTAACGAACTTATGGTACTAGTGTTTATGAAGATATTGATCTTAATGGTGGGATTTTTTATGTGGAATAATGTGAAGTGTTCAGTATCTTCCTGCAATCATGATTCACTATGCATTTTAAGCTGGTATCACAAGAAGGTATTTGTTCCACCGCTATCGGGACTCAGTTTATCATTAAGAATGCCAAACTTTAATAGGGGAAACAAGGATTCGGTTTTATCCATCATTAATCGAGTCCTTAGGAAGCAATATCATCTTTTTAATTGGCAATGTCATGCTGAGCAATTTTAATGTAATGATTGAACTGAAAGTAAAAGGAGTAGCATCTCCTAAGAAAAATGATGGAATGATGGGAATTCATATAGTATTCCTTGATTTTCATTTAGTAGTATTTAGAGGAGCTGAAGTTCTCATAAAGCAAATCTCTGCAGGATTGAAGCCAAATACAAAATACTACTACAAATGTGGAGATCCTTCAATACCTGCAATGAGTCCAACCTACTATTTCAAGACGATGCCAATTTCTTCTCCAAAAAGTTATCCTAGTAAAATAGCTATCGTTGGAGATTTAGGTCTCACATACAACACCACTTCAACAATTGAGCACATAACAAACAGTGCGCCAGATCTGATTCTGTTGGTAGGAGATGTATGCTATGCTAACCTATATGTTACAAATGGGACTGGTTCGGATTGCTACTCTTGTTCCTTCCCAGATACTCCAATACATGAGACTTATCAGCCCCGCTGGGATTACTGGGGAAGGTAGAGCTAGTGATTTTACTTTAGCATGGTGTTAATTTTGATTTCCTAAATTTCTTTATTAATCACAACCCTTCATTTTTTACATTTTGTTTTGGCAACCTAAAACCATTGCATTTAGGTGTGTTTATTCTCTTGTCATGTTTACTGTGGTGTTATTACTTTTGTTCTCATTGTATTCACTGCTAAAAACATTGAGTTATCTTTCTTTTTTCTCCACAGATATATGCAGCCACTAATATCTAAAGTTCCAATTATGATGGTGCAAGGGAACCACGAAATAGAACAGCAAGTTCAAAATCAGACATTCGTGTCCTTCAGTTCTCGATTTGCATTTCCATCTGAAGAAAGTGGGTCTTCTTCCAAATTTTACTACTCGTTTAATGCAGGGGGCATCCACTTTATAGTTCTAGGTGGATATATTGCTTATAATAAATCAGGTAAAGGACTTATTCAGATGTTACCCAAAAAGGCAGTGAAATATAGTCTTCCATAAGTTATATTAATATAGATCACAACTTCATTCTGCAATTTATCTCCACAGATGATCAATACAAATGGTTGCTGAAAGATCTAGAAAATGTCGACAGAGAGGTGACTCCATGGTTAGTGGCTACGTGGCATCCACCCTGGTACACAACTTACACCGCACACTACAGAGAAGCTGAATGTATGAGGGTAGCTATGGAAGAATTGCTGTACCAGTATCGTGTTGACGTCATATTTAATGGCCATGTAAGTTTTCATTTACTTAAATTCTAACCAGATAGTGTTGATGTATCTCCCTTCAATGCATTGAGTTTTTATTTTCATAATTCCATTGCATCAGTTCACATTGACCTTTCCATTTCGAATAAGTGAACTTTGTGGTTAATAAAGACTTAAATGACTTTTTATTGTGGTGGCTTAATAGCAAATTGAAAATAAGTAAATCAGGATAAAACAGGAAATAAATGATGAGGAAATTCCTTTCACTACTCTTGAAAACAAAAAATAATAAAATGATAAAATAATAAAATTATATGATTGACCATGTTGTGTTTGCATTCTGCCCCTGTTTGAATATTATATTTCCAAATGTCAATAGCCCAATAGATGGAAAGTCAACTACCCTTGAAAACTTGTCAGGTTCATGCTTATGAGAGATCAAATAGAGTGTACAACTATACCCTTGATCCCTGCGGCCCCATTCATATAACAGTTGGGGATGGTGGGAATAGAGAAAAAATGGCAGTCCAGCATGCTGACGAACCAGGGAACTGTCCGGAGCCATCCACCACGCCCGATGAATTCATGAGTGGATTCTGCGCTTATAATTTTACGTCAGGTCCAGCTGCCGGCAAGTTCTGCTGGGATCAACAACCTGAATACAGCGCATATAGGGAGTCAAGCTTTGGCCATGGAATCCTAGAGGTAATTCATCTGACCTTTCATTTGTGTATTTAATGTTTCATTTACTTTCTTAAAACTCATAGCAAAGTGTCAGTGATGCCTGTTTCCTATAAATGAAACGCTAGGAGTAGAGATGATCTTATATTCTTACTAGTCCTGTATGCATCTTATTTGCAGGTTCACAATGAAACACATGCTCTATGGACATGGCATCGCAATCAGGACATGTACAACCAAGCTGGAGACCAAATTTACATCGTCAGGCAGCCTGAGAAGTGTCCAGTTTGGCCAAAGGTAACTGAGGTCAGGGAAACAGAATATTTGAAAAATGTACCTATTGAAACCCTGACAATATCTGAGGTTTTCATCGACCTTAGTGCTTGATACAGACCATGTTGTGATCGATATGATTGCCCGACCAACTAAATAGGAAATCAGTCTCACTGTGTAGTTGGTGCAGATCTGAATCATGAGGCATTGGGGATTGTTGTTCATTGATATGTTTTCTTTTTTTTTTAACCTCTGTTGTAAGCCGTAGTTGATTCGCCCAAGTTCCAACCACACCCCATTCCCCAGATAATTGTATATTGTGTAATGTGTAGTTGCTTGTTTTGTGGGTCTAATGCTAATGGCTAATGCTACCCTGTTTTTCTTCATTGATTTTGAAAGTGAAGGATCTTGTGTTGTAGTAGTATTTTGCTTGTGTTTCAATGTTAAGGTATTCTTGCAAGGGACAGTTCTCCTTCATTGAAAGCAAGGACAGGTGGTTTATGACTTTGGAGTTCGACTATGCCCTCTGCTTAAGTTAAAGGTTAGATTAAAATGAAAGTAAAAGTTACAAGTTGTGTTTTGTGTTTTCATCACAAAAATTACAACTGGGAAATGAATACTTAAAGACTTGGCCAAGCTAAACCTCCCATTTAATATAATATTTCATATTTGCATTTTAATCTATACAATTAAGGCGGGATGCATTAGAATAATATAATTTGTTTTTCAAAATTACTAAGTTAACATAATCTTTTAAAAAATATATATTTAGATATGAATGAAAAATAGGATGTAGAGTATTAATTAACTATTTCATTTATTAAACAATTAGATATAAATGTAGGTCATTATGTGTATCCAATAAATTAAATCAAATTAAATGATTATTATTATTATATTTGTTCTGCACTGTTTAAAATTAGCATTACCCGTTTCTTTAGTAGTGTTGTTAATGTTTTAGGGAGGTTGAAGTTTACCTTTTATACAAGGAAAATTAGGGGAAGAAACAGAGGCCCGGTGTAGATCAAACCCTCAATCTTCGATGAGTTGGGGAGATGAATAATTTGACCACTGTGTGAATTAAGGTTTGGTTTACTGATTAAACTATTCACCTCCCAATGTAAGAGTTTAGGTTCGGATGGGTTCTAGGGGTGTGAATTTCAGGTTTCGTGTCGTGTTCGTATCGGGTTGAGTATGTTGTATAATATTTCAGGTTGGGTTTCGGGTCGACCTAATTTAGGAAAAAACCCAAAACGTCTAAATCCAAACCTGAAATTTTGCGTGTCGTTTGGGTTCGTTTTTTGGGTCATGTCCAAAATTAACACCCTTAAGACAAGTAGAGGTGTCAATTTACGTTTTCGGATCTTGTTCGTGTCGGGTTGAGCAGGGGTATAACATTTTAGGTCGGGTTTCGGGTCGACGTGATTTAGGAAAAACCCGAAATGACTCAACCCAAACCTTAAACTTTTTGTGTCGACCATGTTCGTTTTTTTAGGCCGTGTCCAAAATTGACACCCCTATGGGTTCCCATCACACCCTATCCCCTCCCCTTTTTATCAATTATAGTAGGATGGTTGTTTGATCCTGATTTATAAAGTTAAAAAGTAAAACAAAGGGGGCTTCCCATAAATCATAACCGATTCGGGCCAACTGTTTTTGTTTTCCACCCGATTTAATCCTTTTCTATTTTATTTTATTTTTTGGTTTCCAAAAAAATCCATTGACAATTGCTAGATTGAAAGCAATGGTTGAGAGGGAAAAAGAATAGAGTAAGGAAAAACAAAAAAGTAAATAGTACTAGAAAACATAATGAAAAGCAAACAAGCTAAGCGGGCTCCCATCCCATCCCATGCAACAAGAATATTCTTTTTCTTTTTCGGACAAAGAGAAAAGAAGGAAAGAAAAGGATCATCAATCGAGGCTTGGAATACCAAAAAGTTTTTGTTCCTAATTTTTTATGTGCCCCCCTAACAATTTTATTAGTGTACATGAGTGATGAGCCCCCAAGCTATAAACATGCATGGAAAATAAATAAACTAGGTTAAATTTTAATAATTTTAAAAAATACATTATTATTATTTTTTAACCTGTGGGATTAACTTCCAATTCGCAACAAGGGGCCATTGTCAACAATATTTATTAGAGAGCGCAAGAGTTTCGACAGTTGTTAACTTGAATAATTATGGTGTTTTAGGCGATAAAGTAAGATATTGGTTTCGACTCCTTACCAGACAAAGGTACTACTTTGACAACAATGCAAATGTAAAATTTAAAATAGAACGGAGGAAGTATGATTTATCGTTTAATCGTGTGATTTACTTGAATATCCAAAAACTTATTGAAGTGATAGAGTATTAATAAAATGTTTGTCTTTATTGCTTCCTAACTCCTTAACGAGGTTCACAAGTTTAAAATTAAAGCTTTAAGTTGAAAGGAATAGAAAGTACATATTCTTTGGTTTCCAATGATAACATTATGTTAAAATTGATCAAAAATTCATGGACGGATAGATGGAGTATTTCACATTTGTGTCCCGGTTAATATAAAAAATATGGTAAATGTGAAATAATGATTTATATGATAGTTACAGAATCTTTTAACTTTCAAATCATTCCAATTTCGGCAAATGATTTTGAATGAGAAAAAGTAAAGAAAAGTATCATTTCAAATCTCTCTCTTCTTTCTTTTTTTTTTTTTTTTTTTTTTTTTTTTTATAGGAGCCATTTCAAATCTCTTGGGAAGGAGCCTACGAATCTCGGGCTAGTGGCCAAATTGTCTAACTTCAAAATTTATGGTTGATTTTCGATTCTCCATACAACCCCTTATCCATCCCCTTTTTCTCTTTATAATTTGTTTGTCTTAGGCTCCAATATATCTTTACTGACACTCGAATGCCAATTTTTACCAACAAAAAAAAAAAATATCTTCAAATTCTGTTTTTATGTGAATGTGGGTTTGACCTAACAGTTTTTGTTTCCTCCCTCTTAACTAAATGATTTAGACGCTATTTTACTCCATCCGTTCCTAAATAGTTGTTTCTTTCAGCTCAATTTCAATAACCAAAATTTGCATTAATTAACTCTTAACTTTCCATTTACCCTTCAACTAACCTATTTTGTAATAAATGTTAAAAAATAACATTTATGTAAAGTAAATGGCAATATAATAAAAATATAGCATAACTACCTATAACTACCTAAAAATGACAAATATTTTGGAACATTTTTCAATCTCTAAAAGGACAACTAAAAAAGAACGGAAGGAGTATATTTGAACCAACTCCTAAACTAGGCAAAAATGTAAATTTACACAATATGGAAAGTAAAACGCAATTAAATAAAGAATAAAACTTTTAAAGTACAATAAACTATACAACAAAAATGGCATTTAAATCAAATTTATAGTATAGCACATACAAAATCAACTTCAAAAGGTCAATTAAATCCAATAGAGTTACTATCCATACTCTTCATAATATGGATATCGATAGGTGTTTCAAGAAAGAGCATATTGTGATATGTGTGTCAATCATACTAATTAAATGCAATCAAATAAAAAGGAAAGTGGATCTGTCAAAAACCCTCATTAATGGTGTAATTGTGGGAATGATTTGTAACTTCCAATTATGGACGATGTCAATCCAGTTATGGACGATGTGCTATAGGGAAAATTAAGCATATATGTTATATTCGACAGGAATACAAACTGACACGGATTTCCACAAAGCATGTACATAACATTTTATACGAAGAAAACAACATCAATGATACATAGTCAGAACATTATCTGGACGAGGACATAGCATCAATTTTACAGATTAAACATATACTAAATATTATCATCATTTGAACAGATGCATACCATTCTAGATCACACATTGTACCACCTTAGAGCATTAGCTACTCGAGTTCATAGCACAATGTACAGTGTTCAGAAGCAGACTCTAATTTGTAACATCCCACAATTCCTCCCATTACTTTCCACGATTTCAGGAATATTCAATTTGTAACCTCTCCCACAATTCCTCCCATTACTTTTCACAATTTCAGGAATATTCAATTTGTAACTTCCAAATAACCATCAATTAATAAAACTTTAAAAAGAAAATGATATACATTCACAGCCATATTGGGCAAAACCCAAAAAATATCACACAGTATACATCAAAAAAACATGTCTGGAAATCCATAGTATGGATACAAACTCATTCGAATTAAATCTCCTATAGAGATTTCTTGATCATAGATTTGAGAAAAGAGAATACCAAAAATGGGATCAATATCATAAGCAGTTAAAGTGTTCTCTTAATGAAATGATCAACAAGTATACTACAAATGAAGGCTTCTTGATTCTTCATTGCATTTGCATGCTCTGCACAAAACTGGCCAGGCCTAAAGCTACTTTCTACTTTCCAAAATCCACACTACACAACATCATCATATTTTCACTACCAACATGGTTTGAACACAAACCACAAAACCAGAAACAACATTGTCATAGGAGACATCATTGTTTTTAGCAACAAACAACAGCTTCCGGAGCCATCTGAGCTGGACGAGTCTGGGATTCCTGGTCCCATGTCCGGTGTAGATCCCCCTCCCCCTACACCTCCATATATAGGTGTTGCAGTGGTACTGCCTGGCTGTGGTGTTCCTATTGTGACCGGTGTTGTGCCTGGTGAGGTGGTTGTTCCTCCCGGTGACCCCAACCCAGCATTCCTGAACCAATGTTGCGATAAGTAAGTACCCCACCAGATATGACATGCTTTCAAGTGTATAATGTGTACATGGATTGCACACTATATGTTACTTATCCTAATCTTGTCACCCTAATTAGTACATCATGAGGACATATAACTGGCCCTACACGGACATCTATTTATAGATCGAATGTATTAAAAATAGATGAGGTATGCATAACACATTTAAATATTGTGGACATGATTCATTTCTATTACACTTTATTCACAATATATACATCAAATTTAAAATTCTAACACTACAAAACATCATTATGATGGTAATATCCTAAACCTTATTACGAAGCATTTCGGCCTTCTCCTTGGAAGTCACTTAAGGATAATAAGGATATGCCAACAAAATAACCAAGCATTTTAAGACTTTACTCTTGGCCTTCATAATGCTAGCATATAGAGGGATCAAATCTTTTCTACCTAAATTGTTTGCCCAGGTGGGCTAATCGCACTTCCCAATGTTTTACCAAAAAACGTTAAAACCATACCCTTAAAATTTGACAATCCCAATTGAAGTTCAAAAAATAAAATGATGGTGTGACTTGGGTTCTCATGTGTTAGAGATGAGAAGGGAAGGGAATAAATGGGACAATTGATTGGTGGTATTTAGTCCCACTGATAATAAAAACACCCTTGTGCTGTCAAGGAGTGTATAGCATATGTAGAGCAATCAAATTCAATGGGTTGCGTACAAGCTGGGATCTATTACCTTCATATATTTACTCACTACAACTTTTGTCTTCAAAATGTGTATCTTCAACTACTTGTGTCAGATTGGTCCATTAGCAACTAAAATTAGAAAAGTGCCTTTATATTTAAGGGATTTGCATGGTTGTGTCTGTCAAGGAAATTCTATGGCATGCTGCTCAAGGGAAAAAGAGAATTAGAGTATGGTATGTGTATGCCAATATAAAAGAAAGGCCTAAAGCTAGATGATGGGATCCTCGATCCCTATTTTCTCGACATGCTGGTTTACAATTTAATCAATGGGTTTTACAATAAACCATGACTTAGTTAGTGGGACAAGAAGAATGGAAAGAAAACTGGAAACTAGCATCTTTAAAAAAAAAAAAAAAAGAGCATGGATTGATGTAGTGGAATATTGTGTGAACCGTTTTAGCGTTCACATACCCAATCATACTTCATTATAATCCAAGATTAGGACCTAGGACATCTGAGATTTACATCCACCATCAACCATTATGCTATTACTGTAAAATGCAAAAACAACTTTATAATTTGCTTTCTAGTGAAGCAAAAACAAATCACCTAACATATAGCCAAGTGGTCTTGAATATGACAGAGGAGGAGGAATTAAAGCTGAACACATAGTTATTGCTCACCAATTAGCATTTCATAATCTTGGAAGATTAGATTATTCAATATATGAGTAATTCAGTATTCCAATATGAAGCTAGAAACATGTTTCCATCTAATTGTTATCAACTTTATTTTCTCCTTTTCCAACTTCTTCCCAGGGATTAAACAAGAGTGTACGATTTTTGACAAGGGCCAGAATGGTAATAGAATTTGAAGAAACATCTGGAGATAGAAAATCTTGATTTGGATTTGGGGTATTAAAGCTCGAATTATGTAAAACACTTCTCGGGTTTTCTTGGCATCTCTTGCCTCACCATTGTCTCTCATAAGTTTTAATGTGAATCAAACACATTGTAAAGAAGAGTAGAATGAGGACAGTAGTCATCTAATATTAAAATAATGAAATCAGGACCAACGGGCAAAAATCAAAATAATCAAAGATGCAAAGCAGATGAGCAACTTTGGAAAAAGCAACAGCCAACAGCAGGGCGTATCGGAAAAGCAAAAGGCAAAAACACATATGCACACTAAAAATCAGTACTCCTATATACCATAAAAATCAAGCACTGCAGCAGGAAATTAAAAAGCTTACCTTGGAGAAGACGGATAAACGCAAGACCCATAGCCTAAAAAGAAGAAATAATCAAGAAATCAACTCAGTCCTTCAATTCACAATTGATAAAAATGCAATCTTTAGAAAGTAATAAGACATGCAGGGGGGCAGGGCAGAGGCAGGAAGTTTAAATTTTAGTAGTAGAAGTAGTAGTAGTAGTAGTACGGACTTGGATCGGTGCGAGCAATGGTGGAAGTGCCGGCGAAGGAGCAGGAATCGGGGGCGTTGGCGCGGCGCTGGAAATAGCTGTTGAAGGCGTAGGAGGCGTGGGCCTGGAGGGTGTTGGGGAGGAAGCAGAGACCGGAGGGCTGAAGGGGGGCGCAGTCGGCGCCGGCGCCGCATGCGTAGTCGAGGGCCGTCTGGAGAGCCTGGTCGGTGGCGTCGCTCCGAGCCACGCACCAGTTGGCAGCGACGGAAGAAAAGAGGCAGAGCGGGAGGAAGACGACTAAGGCGGTGATGATGATCACAACTGCAGCAGCAGGTGCCATGGGTATGATGAAGTTAGAGGACTAGGAGGAGGCTGAAGAACAGCTGAGGTGAGGGAGTGAGGAGGAAAGAGGTGTGTGTTGGGGTTTTCTTGTCCCTTGAGACTGTCTGTCTGTCTGTCTGTGTTGGGGTTGGGATGAAAGATTTTCATGAATGGTGACTGACTCTCCTTTTGTCCTTTTTCCTCCTTTTCGGGGTTTGCAAATATGTGGGTTTGTGCGGAAGGAATGTCCTCACTAGTGGATCACTATTCACTCCCTCGGAGACTATTTTCAAAACATAGTACTCCCTCCTCCGTTTTTCTAAAAATTTAAAAATAAGTAAGGTAACCACAGTACACGCAGTTTAATACACATTTTAAATCACTAATAACTCAAGTTCGATATAAATAAAAAATTCTAAAAGCTCGATATTTAAAAACTACTTAACGAGACGAATATAATAATATCACACTTGGTTATGTTTTAATTTGTATAACAATGATAAAACTTTAAATTAAACTGCATGCGTGAACAGTACCAAATTTAGCTTCAAGGTTTTACGACTTCATTCAACCACCAAATCGCGATCAATGGTATTTGTTACTACAACAATAAACAACACAAATTTATTTATTTATTTATTTATTTTGGCGTAGCCATACAAATTTATTTAATTTCCTATATTAGGAGGTGAGAATGTTTGTGTAGAGAATTTTAATATTTAACTAGTAAATAACCCGTCGAAACTCGACGGGCATAATTTTATATTTTATATAATATATATATTTATATTATATAAAGTAATAATATAAATTATATTTTGAGTAATGAAAATGTGTAATGATTTTTTTTTATATATTCAAAAGATAATGTATATGATAATATAATTTAATTATTTTAAAACTAACAAAGAAATTACATTATACCGTATTCTTTAGCTTCTGTGGCTTGTCCGATACAAACATAACAGATCATTAAAAATAACTATTAAAATAATATTTTTATTGATTTGAAATTTAAATTAAGATAAAATAAAATTTAAAAATAAGTATGAAGCATAATATGAAAATTTTTCTAATAATTTGCTGAAAATTTCATTGGTGAAAATCTCATTGATATGGGCTAGTATAACAATTTATCTGTTAAAATGTTTGAATTTGAAATGATGCAGTTTATATTTGTATATGTACTTTAAAAATTACCGCTATAGGATCACCCGTAGAGTTCATAAGACTATCATCCGAAAGTGTTACATCTAATTGTACATCTCCAAAATCAATACCCGCTTTACCATCACCTACATCAACTATCCATTTTGCAAATTTTCTGTCATATATAAATTTCATTATAAACAATAATTCTTGTGGTATCTTGAGTTAATTATTGCATATTAATACTTTTAGCCACATCTTGCTAGTGACGCGAAATATTACAACATAACTGTTTATGACTAAAAACTGGTTTTGGAAGATAAAATATGACATTCTTTAAAGATTGAAATTTTATTTTGTTTATAATCATAACAAAACAAACTGTGAGTGAGAACTTTTTCATCTCAAATCGAATAAAAAATTTGGTAAATCAAATAGGCTCATAAGTCATAATCATTCTACTAATCAAGAATTTTCTACTTTCATAGTTTTCCGAAAATTAGTTTAACCCCAACTATCTAATTCCACATCTTGGTTACTATCAACCTACTTCCATTTCATAATTTATTTGATTGATATATATTTCTAAGAAGCATGACTATGCAACCCTAATTCAACTATATTTCATAATTCAGTAATCCAGAACAATTGATCATGTTTAGATATTCCAGTAAAAATAATTCATTGGCATTATCTATGCTTTCATCCTTTTGAAAAATATTGTTAATTGATTGTAGTAGAGAGGCATTGATGTTTTGGTGGCTGTGAACTCACTTGTGTTTTTGTAGAAATAAAACAGATTATTTTCTCAAAAAAATTGTTAAAACTAATGTACATATATATATATATATTTTCATTTGCAGACATATGTTCCATGATGTAATTATTGATTATAGCAACACTCATTGGTAGGGGTTAATATATAATTTTTTTGGATTTGAAGTGGTGCAGTTTATATTTGTATAAGTACTCTCAACAATTGCCGCTATAGAATCTTGCGTAGAGTTTATAAAATGATCATCTATAAATTTCACATATAATTGTACATCTTCAAGATTATTACCAGCCTTACCAATTACCATCACGTACATGAAGTATTCATTGTGGAAATTTTTGCCATATATAATTTTCATTGTGAATAACATTTCTTATAGTATCTTAAGTTAATCCACCTTAATTACTATTAATACTTCGAGTCTCCTCTTTATAGTCGCACGAGATGTTGCAACATATTACTGACATTGGTAAAAACTGGTTTCTGAATATAGAGTCTAACTTTCCTTATAGGTTGACATCTACTTTTTTTTAATAGTCATAGTAAAACAAACTGCGAGTGAAATTTTTTTCTCTGAAATCGAATGGAGAATTTGGTTAATTCGGACATGCTCATAATCATTCTACTAATCAAGAATTTTCATCCCCAATATTGAGCTTTGTTTTAATGAGAAGAGAGATTAAATAATTTTCTGATAGCGTGATTTTTGTGCTTGATAATGATATATATTTTGGATGATTTTGTGGTGGTTTTGGTAGCACTTGACTCTTGGTATGCTTGTTTTGTTGGTTGTAGGAAAATGGCAAGGCAAATGAGAAAAGTGGAACAAAGAGATGAAAAGAAGCAAGATGGGCAGATTGGCATGACTTTACTAGTCATGGCAATGACTAGGTGGAAGGCATCAAGATGGGAAATGGGTTAATGGGCTGTCAATCCCATTCACATTCTAAGCTTTTATTTTATTTTAATATTAGGCCCAAGCCTATTACACACAATAAGAAAAAAGCTGAAAGGAGAAAAGAAGCAGATTTCACTTTCCAATATGACACTTTTTCATTTGCTACTTTTAGAATCACTTTTGGAAGGAGAAAAGATTCTTGGCCAGATTCACTTTTTGGTGGTGTTCAATTCTTTTACTTTTGGAAAGAAGAAGAACGTCCGAGAACCAGACGGAGACAGAGAGGAGGGGAGCAACCAGCTACTGGCCATTGGAAGCAGATCACTCTTCTTCTCTACTCTTTGAAAAATTGGTTGTAACTCTCTTTATTTTCTTTTCTCTTCCATGGATTTAGATTAAAGTTTTATTTTTCTCTAGTTTAGGGATTTGAGGAAGAATGGCTATGGGATTTTGGGAGATGATGTGATATGTAATTTTGACTAAGAAACTATTGTGTTTTTTGTATTTATACAATTTCTATGCTTAGGGTTTATGATTTTTGAATTGGATGAATGTTTAGGGCCCAAATATTTGTCTAGTTTGATAATCGATTGCCAATTTGATTTGGGTATCCGTAATTGTACTTGAATTAAATAGGTGGTAACCGGGTTGATTAGTTCCTTCCCGGGGAATTGTATAATCGAATTGTGAATTACTCTGCGTAGGTAGTAATTGGTTCGAATTAGGCTTTTCTAGATTATAATGCAATTGGACAACATGTTCTACGGACGTACTTAGGAGTGTTAGTTTGATTAGAAGCAATTAACGGGCGTACCTTAGTTGTATAAACTGAAAGGAAAAGTTTGTTGTCTAAGCAGATCTGACAACTATAACTGGTTTATCAATTAACACAATGTTTATGCATCGATGATCTTACCCAAATGTCATTCCAAATCAATCTTCGAACTAGAGATTTTTAATTCCAATATTTTATTTTAAATTTATGTTCTTGAAGCTCTGTCATTTTCATGGTTTATAGAATTAATTAGCCTTTTAGTTCTTTTTATCTTTTTCTTGTTCTCAAAATACAAAACCCCCCCTTTATTTATTATATATAGCATGAAATAGTTGTATTCCAATCCCTGAGGAGACGACCCTTGTCATACTATACTACATTTATTTTGTGCTTGGTGACACAGGATTTAAATTATATTTTGCAGCTCTACGAAAAGCTGTCAAATTTTGGCGCCGTTGCCGGGGATTGGCGTTTAACTACTACATTTTGTGATATTTTCTATCTTTTTAGTTGTAATCGGTATTTCCCTTGTTTATGCTTCGTTATTCTCGTACATGTAAATTGATATATGATCCAGAAATTGAGAAGACAGATCGTAGATTGACAAGGGAAGCGAAGTTAAGAAAAGAATCTAAAGTTTCTACATCAACTTCTGGTTTGTCATTGGCCACAGAGCTGGATAGTTCTAGTTCCAGTAGTGAAGGAAGTGATACAAAATCTTTAGAAGAACAAAAAGTTGTCATGGCTGAAGATAACCGCACATTGAGGGAGTTGGCTGCTCCTGATTTGACACAACAGCCTTTATGCATTACATTTCCTGCAATTGATGATGAAACTCCCTTTGAATTAAAATCTGGATTGATTCATTTGTTGCCTGAATTTAATGGTCTTACAGGTGACGAGCCTCACAAGCATCTCCAGGAATTTGATGTTGTATGCTCAAGTATGAAACCTCCTGGAGTCACAGATGAACAAATCAAATTGAGGGCATTTCAATTCTCATTGAAGGGGAGTGCAAAAGATTGGCTCTACTATATTACGACAGGTAGCATTACAACTTGGACAGACATGAAAAGGAAGTTCTTGGAGAAGTATTTCCCAGCCTCAAGAGCTGCAAATTTGAGGAAGGAAATATGTGGCATCAAACAGCAATCAGGTGAAATGCTCCATGAATATTGGGAGCGGTTTAATAGGCTTATAATTAAATGTCCTCAACATCAAATCCCACCCCAATTATTGATTCAATATTTCTATGATGGTTTGTTGTTAATAGACAGGAACATCATTGATGCTGCAAGTGGAGGAGCCTTGGTGAACAAGACACCAACTGAAGCTTGGGAGTTAATTGATCGAATGGCAGAGAATACTCAACAGTTTGGCACAAGGGATGCAATGCCAACCAATATGCCAAGTGGTGATTCTTCAATGCAAACAATGCAGCAACAACTTTTAGAGTTGACAAGCTTTGTTCGTAAGATGGCCACAGGAAGTATAAAGCCAACCGTACAAGTGAAGGCATGTGGCATTTGCACAAGTCCTGAACATCAAACTGATGCTTGCCCAACCTTGCAAGAAGATACACCGGTGGATGTGAATATACTTGAATATTCCAACAGACGTCCACAATACAATCCCTATTCCAATACTTACAATCCGGGTTGGAGAGATCATCCAAATCTTTGGTAAGGCAATCAACATCAACAACAAAATCATCCATCTTCAGCACCACAATAAGTTCACCCTCCTCGTCAATATGAAAGGTAACCACCTCAGGCCACAACAAGTTCAAGTCCATCTTTGGAAGAATTGGTGAAATTCATGGCCACCTCAACTTTGCAATTTCAACAAGCTACAAAAGCAAGTATTGAAAAATTGCAAAGCCAAATGAGTCAAGTGACCGAGGAAGTTAGGCAAATTCGAGAGAAAGGAAAGTGGCCAGCTCAACCGAAAGAACGTGAGTGCCATGATTTTGAGGAGTGGAAAGGAAGTTCAAGGTCCATCTCCAATTTCAAAGGAGCAAAATGAAGAGCAAATTGAGAAGGAAATTGAAAAGGAGGCAGAAACTTCAAACAAGGTAAATTCTAATTCTATTCCTTCATATCAAACTAAAATACCTCCTTTTCCTGACAGGTTAAAGAAGCCTCCAAAGGTTGACAAAAGGAAATAGATGCTTGAGATATTCAAGAAAGTTCTATTGAACATCCCACTCCTTGAAGCTATCAATCAAATCCCTAAGTATGCAAAGTTCTTGAAGGATCTATGCACCAACAAGAGGAAGCTTCGGGGAGATGAGCATATAATAGCAGGTGAGAGTGTGTCTACTGCCATAAAAAGGAAAATCCCACCTAAAACAGGTGATCCGGGTATGTTTTCAATTCCTTGCAAAATTGGAGAGAAAGAGATAAGCAAGGCTTTGTTAGATTTAGGTGTTGCGATAAATGTCATGCCAAGATCAATGTATAATTCTCTAAATCTAGGTCCATTGAAAGAAACAGGAATTATTATTCAACTTGCTGATAGATCAAATGCTTATCCAGATGGTATGCTTGAAGATGTGTTAGTTCAAGTTAATGATGCGATATTTCCTGTTGATTTTTATGTTGTGGATATGAATGATGCACATTGTTTTAACCCACCTCATCTTTTGTTGGGAAGACCTTTTATGTATACTGCAGGAGTAAAGATCGATGTGAAGAAAGACACACTCACTTTAGAATTTGATGGAGAACTTTCTTTCAATCTTTCTAATGCTATTGAACATCCTGATGACTCTAAAGCTTTATATGCTATTGATGTTATTCAACCTAATGTGCAGGACGTTCGTGATCTTAATGGTAAAGATTTTGTAGAGATTGAATGGGTGGATAATATAGAGTTTGGTTCTAACAAGAAAATTAAGTTGAATGGAAAAGATCCACCGAAATTATGGCTTGGAGCATTAAGGGATAAAAATGGTGGAATGGATTTGAATGATCATGGATATAGAAGGAAATTGCAATTGCAAAAGTTCGATGGATTTCGTTTTGATGCTTATGAGAATGGTTGAAGAATTTGGAGGAAGAGTCTAGCTCAAGGACTATAAACAAAGCGCTTCTTGGGAGGCAACCCAAGAAAATCTAATCATTTTGATACTATACATGTTGCTATATTGATGAATATATTTTGGTATAATTTTGATATCTAAATAGCATTTTGTCTATGATTTTGTAGATATGAAGATGGAAGTTTGATGATTTTTTGGATCAATGAACAAGTTGAAGTGTTGAGGGAAGAGATTTTCAACGGAGGAGGTAATAGGTACTCATGAGCATGATTAAATGGTATATAATTTGCTGAATTTTGAAGGAAATTTCAAGTTGATTACAGCAAGGAAGATACCTCTTAATCATGCCCATGCCCAAGATCATGACAGTTGCTATTTTGAAGGCCAAATTCCAGAATGGCATGTAGTCCTTATTCATGGCCATGACCAAGCTGCATCTGCCAACATGTGTAAAAAGGGGATGGGGACTTTATTTTCCAGATTGGTATACCATCATTAATCATGCCCATGACTAAGAATCACTTGGCAAGCTATTTTGAAGAGCAATTTCAGATTGGTGCACACTCCTTAGTCATGACCATGACTAATTTATAGATGCCAATCAGAAATCAAATCCCACTTACCTGAAAATAAATCCCCTCAAACCCTAAATTACTTCACCCAATTTCACTTTCACCTGGACTGCCAGGGTTTGGGGTTGAAGTAGGCAAGGACCATGAATACGGCTCTACTAGGCAAGCAAGTTTGGAACTTGGTTACATCGAGGGATAAACATTGGGTGTTGATGATGAGAGACAAGTATGGTCTCCTGCATCAGAAGCTTCCTCGGCCTCATTGGCTTGGTACTAAGCTTTGGAAATCTTTAGTCCGAACGGCGAATGAGATTAAAGGAGGCTTCGGTATACGAGTTGGCGATGAGAGCTCATCATTGTGGGACTCTCCGTGGTGGGAAGGACAAGCTCTGGGACCGCTTATGCCCCTTGTAGATATCCATGATAGTGACCTGCGGATTAGAGATATCATTGGCAATGGAGCATGGGACCTGGATAGACTCTATACATGGATTCCGGCAGAGGTGCACGCACGATTGCAAGCGACGCCGCAGCCTGTTATCAACGAGAGGACTGGTGACTTGATGCATTGGCGTCTGGATAAGGGAGGGAGGTACTCGGTGAGATCGGCATACAAGGTTCTTGAGCCGAGTAGTGAGGGCGTTGGCAGCTGGAGTTGGATGTGGCGTATCGAAATCCCTGAAAAAGTTGGGATGATATTATGGCTCATGGGGCATAACTCGGTGGTAACCAATGACTTACGGTTTCGAAAAGAGATTGCTGCATCGCCTCTATGTGGCATTTGTGGCATGGTGGAAGATACTTGGCAACATGCCATTTTTCTTTGTGATTGGGCGAGGGATTTTTGGCGTCATTGTGGCATGAGGGAGACGGAACTGGTGAGTGGCCTGGTTAGGGACGACGTCACTCATTGGCTTGAATACTGGTTCCGTGTCAAGAAGGCTGGTTTCTGTAGGTCTTGTGGACCTGTTGGAGGGAAAGGAACATGATGGTTTTTGAAGGGAAGAGCAAGTCAAGGGATCAATTGTGGTGGCAGGCGAAACGCATGGAGGCGGCGTTGGCAGCTGGGATGAATGAGGAGGAGGAGAGGCAGCGGGGCGTGAGGTGGGTGGGATGGAACGATCATGCCGAGATGGAGATGGTCGTTCATACTGATGGGTGTTGGTTGGAGGAGCAGCAGAAGTCGGGGTTTGGAGTGGTTTGTCGAAGGGGCGATGGCAGCTGACTCTTGGTGCTTGATAATGATATATATTTTGGATGATTTTGTAGTGGTTTTGGTAGCACTTGACTCTTGGTATGCTTGTTTTGTTGGTTGTAGGAAAATGGCAAGACAAATGAGAAAAGTGGAACAAAGAGATGAAAAGAAGCAAGATGGGCAGATTGGCATGACTTTACTAGTCATGGGCTCATGGCCATGACTAGGTGGAAGGCATCAAGATGGGAAATGGGTTAATGGGCTGTCAAGCCCATTCATATTCTAAGCTTTTATTTTATTTTAATATCAGGCCCAAACCTATTACACACAATAAGAAAAAAGCTGAAACAAGAAAAGAAGCAGATTTCACTTTCCAATATGACACTTTTTCATTTGCTATTTTTAGAATCACTTTTGGAAGGAGAAAAGATTTTTGGCCAGATTCACTTTTTGGTGGTGTTCAATTCTTTTACTTTTGGAAAGAAGAAGAACGTCCGAGAACCAGACGGAGACAGAGAGGAGGGGAGCAACCAGCTACTGGCCATTGGAAGCAGATCACTCTTCTTCTCTACTCTTTGGAAAATTGGTTGTAACTCTCTTTATTTTCTTTTCTCTTCCATGGATTTAGATTAGAGTTTTACTTTTCTCTAGTTTAGGGATTTGAGGAAGAATGGCTATGGGATTTTGGGAGATGATGTGATAATGTAATTTTGACTAAGAAACTATTGTGTTTTTGGTATTTATACAATTTCTATGCTTAGGGTTTATGATTGTTGAATTGGATAAATGTTTAGGGCCCAAATATTTGTCTAGTTTGATAATCGATTGCCAATTTGATTTGGGTATCCGTCATTGTACTTGAATTGAATAGGTGGTAACCGGGTTGATTAGTTCCTTCCCGGGGAATTGTATAATCGAATTGTGAATTACTCCGCATAGGTAGTAATTGATTCGAATTAGACTTTTCTAGATTATAATGCAACTGGACAACATCTTCTACGGGCGTACCTAGGAGTGTTAGTTTTACTAGGGGCAATTAACGGGCGTACCTTAGTTGTCTAAACTGAAAGGAAAAGTTGGTTGTCTAAGCGGATCTGACAACTATAACTGGTTTATCAATTAACACAATGTTTATGCATCGATGATCTTACCCAAATGCCATTCCAAATCAATCTTTGAACTAGAGGTTTTTAATTCCAATATTTTATTTTAAATTTATGTTCTTGAAGCTCTTTGTCATTTTCATGGTTTATAGAATTAATTAGCCTTTTAGTTCTTGTTATCTTTTTCTTGTTCTCAAAATACAAAACCCCCCCTTTATTTATTATTTATAGCATGAAATAGTTGTATTCAAATACCTGAGGAGACGACCCTTGTCACTACTATACTACATTTATTTTGTGCTTGGTTACACAGGATTTAAATTATATTTTGCAGCTTTACGACAAGCTGTCATTTTCTGAGGTAAGTCTTTTGCATGTAGAATTCTCGTCATAGTCCTACCTCTTGAATGAGTAAGGGTTCTATTCTATTGGATGCTATAGGCAACACAATATTACATCTACCATGAAGAGCTAAACATAATATTAAATTATCGATAAATGTCTTGTCAGTTCCACCACGTAAAGAAAAATTAGTCAACATCCATCACTATCAACTACAAACATTATATTATTATAAACATTCTTCTTATCATTAATAAAAAAAGATAATAATTTGGCATGATCCGCTTTCATTTCTTCCATATTATAATGTGTCTTTTCTAGTATCAATAGATTATTTGTTTCAAACGTTAAAACTTCATCTAGTACCGGCATTTGTTTCAAACTCATAGAATTTGCAGCAATTAGCCTTTCAATATGAACTTACTTTGATCATTTACAATCACAATTTTTTGAGTATTTGTTTTTCGTCAATTACAAAGCTGTTAAAATATAAATTAATGAATTACATCATCCGTTTCTTAAGTGTTATACTTTCCCTTTTGGGGTGTTTGGAAATAAGTGTTACGTTACCATATTTGAAATATTTTGAAGGTTAATAATTTTTTACTAATTATACTTAAATTATTATTTTTTATATTCATTAAAAATAAAATTCAAAAGGATTAAAGGGGTTGTTTGGGAGTCAGCGGATCCGCTAGCAGATAGCAGATTCGGAGAGAGAATTGTGAGAGAATATGCTATTCTAATCCGCTATATGCTACCCAATATGCTAACATCCAAACATACTCAAAGTCAAATTTGACTTATGTTATTTATTTAAGAGTTAAATATTTTTTTAGACCGTAACAAGGCGACATTTCCAGTTTTAGGCCATGACAAAACACTATTATGAATTTTGGCCATTACATGGCATACGGGCTGAGTTCTAGGCCATTTTGTCCATTAAGAGCTAAACTCGAGCCGGCGTGAGCACACTTGCGTAATTGCATCCGAATTGTAAAAGTGTTATGTTGAAACCACGTTTCTTCTCTACCTGAACCCAAAAATTTGGGGGAAAATTGATATCGAACCCTAGTGTTACCGGAGGATTTGAGATAAAAGATAAGAGAACCAAGCTACAACAGATTTGAGATGAAGCAGCTCAAACCAAACAATATATGTTGACTCTGTGGGACCCACGACAAAATCTTCTTCTTCTTCAACTTCTGTTTCCCACACTATAGTCCTTCATCCGGCTGCCACTCTGCCTTCCTGCCAGCACCAAACCCAGCTGTCATCTCCCCAACACACCATTATTCTCCATCCCCAGCAAGCTCGCACCGGCCATCCTCCGATTGGCCAACCTCCTACCGAATTTAGGTATCTCTGTTCAGAAACTACGCAGCCACCGCTCGATTGAGATAACAACAACTGGAATCTTTCTCGTTGTCATTTTCTTCAACTCCGGCGAAGTGAAGCAAAAATAGAATCGTTGATCCGCGTTTGAAGCTATCAACAAGTCTTCAAGCATGCAATCTGACCACAATCACAATCGGTTCTAGGAAGCCCATACCAAGTGTCACAAGTCGAATTTGATTCTGACGTCGCAATTGTTACCCAGCGCACGAACCTGATCAGATTCCCTAAACGCCAATTTTGGGGGAACGTTCTTTACCTTCAATCTGTGCCCAATTGCATCTGCATAAAACCTTAAATTGAAAGGCGAGAAACATGCATATCTTTGGGGAAGAAAATTGGTGAATCGGGTCCAGACCGCTCAATTCAGCCCGCGCGTGAAGAGGAGCTCGTGTTTCACACACGCGGCCCGCGCAACACTTGACTTGGTCAAAATGACCTTGAACTGAGCCCATATGCCTTGTCATGGCCAAAAATTATACTCCCTTCATTTTTTTTGTTAGCTACTGTTGACTAATGGGTACTGTTCACTTATATACTTTGACTTAAAGTTTTCTCATGGTTATACAAGTTAAAATATAGCAAAGTGTGATCTTGTTAGATTCGTCTCGTCTTGTAGATTTTAAATATCGAACTTTTAGAATTTTTATATGTACCGAATTTGAATTATTAAGGGTTTAAAATGTGCATTGGACTGCGTGCTGAGTGGGTCCGTAGCTATCTTTAAAAAACGGAGGAAGTAATAGTGTTTTATCATGGCCTAAAACCGGAAATACCGCCTTGTTATGGCCTAAAAAAAATTAACTCCTTTATTTAATTACTTCAAGTAAATAAATTTTATAACTTACCTTAAATCTTGTGTCATTTCCTAGTGTTACGCTTATTATAAAACGGGGGGAGTATTTCTTAAAAATATTCCCTCCGTCACACTCAAAGTGTCTCATTTTAAATTTTTAATACCATTTATTGATCAACTTTGACCTAATGTAATCGTAATTATATACAAAAAAATATAGTCAAAATTGGTCTTGTTAGATTTGTCTAATCATGTTGTTTTAGAATATATATATATATACATATTTTACATAATTTTTACATAGGTACATTTTAAGATATTAAATGTTAAACAAATGTATTGGGCGACGTGTCCAAAAGTTTTGAGACAGAAATAATGGGACAGAGGGAGTAGATTAAAAAAAATTAAATTTTTCACTTTTAAGTCATTGCAGCCCAAATTCGGCAAAATTGCCTAAATTTAGGCCCAAAAACCTTTAATGGCCTATTTGCCTAAATCAAAATATCGTGGCCCCAAAGTGGAGGGACCTCCTTCTCGTGGTATATTTTAGTTATTATCTCTTTACTTTACTAATGATCTATTCGCAACTATATAATTGTATATTACTTTTAAGAGAAGTAACATTTTTTTGTGAAAACCTGACCTATATATACATTAATTAGTATGCATTGATTAATATATACAAATATTTTTACATTTTCATTAATGTATCTTTTAATAATATAAATTTCATATACACCGCAAATACCATTTAAATTTAAAATTCCTTTTTTAAAAAAAAATTGTGGGAACTCCATATAAATTGGAAAATTAAATATCTTTTAAAAACTAAAAATTAGGATTTTCATATACACATTAACATATCTTTAATATGAATTGATAAATTTGACGTGCAATGTACATTTTAATTACATCATTCACCATACAAAAAAATATAACCAAAGTTGAGATCAAAACCTACACAAAATTACCGGCATTATAATATGTTCACCATATTGAAATATAAATGCAACATAATTCTTGTTGTCAGTGCAAAAGCTCGTCATAATCCTATGGTCTATAAATAAATTCTAAATACGGCAATAAAATTCAAAATAAATAAAAAAATACAAAATAATAAAATCTAAAATAGATAAAATAAAAAAATACAAATAAATAAAATCCAACATAGATAAAATAAAAAATGCAAATTTTCAAATCTTTTTAAAAGTGAATATATATATAGTGACATGATAGGATGATCGAATGAGAATTATAAGTAAATAATATATTTTATATACTATAGGCTAAAATCTATAATGAATAAATAAATCAATGCGAAAATCTAAAATTAGTAAATTAAAAATTGAAAAATATTATAGATAAAATAAGACATGCAAAATTTTAAATTTTAAATCTTTCAAATCTTTTTAAAAGTGAATATTGTAGGAATTCCATATATTTCAAAAACTGAAAATCTATAATAAATAAATAAATAAATAAATGTGAAAATCTAAAATTGATAAATTAAAAATGCAAAAATTTATAAAAAAAAAGAAATTTGAAATGGAGACACCATAATAAATGTAGGATAGGTTGTTCACTAATGCTTTAATATATATATAGATTATAATTATAAGAAAATGTGCGGGGTTAAATTTCACAGGAAAATTACAGATGGCACTCAAGTGAATATAATTTAAATACTTTGAAGTCCGTATATACTGACACTTTTCCGTATGACTGAAATATAGTGTAGGTAAAAATGAGATAATTTTATATATACATATATGTATATTTTAAAAAATTTTAATTTTCTCGACAAATTTATCTATAGCATTAGAGTGTCGTCTGTAACTTTCCTACAAAATTTCTTCTGCACACATTTTTTATAATTTAAAAAGTATTATTAAAATTTTTTATCCAAACATTCGCATGTCATAATGTAGAAAATGAAATGAGATTGTAATGTTTGTTGTTGTAGTGGCAGAAAAACCAGTAAACTATTGACTGCAATTGGATGATTGGAGAAAGTCAATAAAACCCCGAAAGCTAGGAAAATCCGGTAGCACACAAACATTATATATCGGGTTTAGTGTTTAATTTTATTTACGGAAGTATTTGTACATTTTGTTAAGCATATCTATCAATTAAAATGAAAATTAAATTATGGGGTCTAAATATAATAAAATAAAAGTGTTGAGATCAATTTACTATTCATTCATAAAATATAATGAACTAAATTTGCTAAAATGATGATAGTTGATGAACTTATTTGACCGTCAGAGGGTCCCACATCAATAATTTGTTTTAGTTATACCATTAATGAATTAGATGACCTTTTAAAAATAATTAGCATATTTAGGGCCTGCTTGGATTGAATTTTGGAAAACAAAAGAGAGAGAGAGAGAGAGAGAAGTTGGTAGAAAAAATAGAAAGAGAATTTAAAAGCAAAAGCAACTCAAATAATTATTTAATGAATATTATTAAAGTTGTTTTTCAACGGGAACATGTTTGGATGAATTGTACGGAGAAGGACTTTTGATACATTAAAATTACTAAAATGGATATAAATATTGTAAGAATAATTACAATATATTTTATTTCTTTTTTAAATAGAGATATTTGGGAACAGTTTCTATGCGGACAAATGTATGGTTGTACGGTACAGACTGCAATCATGGCAGTTTATTTTCATTTAATGGCTATTATAGATTAAGGGTATAGTTGTCAAAAGAAATACCAATATTGGTGAATTGAGTAATAAATCTACATACCATATTCGAATGCCATATTTGTATGTTTTGAATTTTCAAAATCTGATAAGATATTTAAATTCATTGCATCGAGTAGATCGATTTCCATATAAAGAACATGTTTGGGAGCCAGCATAATTATCAGCATATAGCATATTGGAAGAGCATATTGTCTCACAGTTCTCTTTCCGAATCCGCTATCTGCTAGTGAATCCGCTGACTCCCAAACATCCCCAAAGAACGTCCAAATCCGAGTTCATTTGAGAAAATTTATAGCCATTTGAAGTTATCGATTTTCAGAAATAGAGTACGTACATCTCAGCGAAAAGGCATGTGCAATTCAGCGACGGAGCCTTTCACAATTCAACGATATGACATATGTAATTCAGCGACATAGTCTATATAGCAAAGCCTACGCAATAAACTTCGAATTACGGGTGTCAATTTCAGGTTTCGAGTCGTGTTCGTGTCGGGTTGATCAGGTTGTATAATATTTCAGGTCGGATTTCGGGTCGACCTGATTTGGGAAAAAACCCAAAATGACTAAACCCAAACCTGAAATTTTTCGTGTCGTTCAGGTTCGTTTTTTCGGGTTATAGGCAAAATTGACTAAATTCGTGTTCGTGTCAGGTTGAACAGGTTGAATAATATTTCAGGTCGGGTTTCGGGTCGACATGATTTGGAAAAAATCCAAAATGACTAAACCCAAACCTGAAATTTTTCGTATCGGTCGGGTTCGTTTTTTCGGGTTCGTGTCCAAATTGACACCCCTACTTCGAATGGATGTAACTTTTTCAAATGAACTCGGATTTGGACATTTTTTATATGAAAATTTATCTACCCGATACGAGGATTCTAAATATCTTATCAAATTTTAAAAATTCCAAACAAATAAATAGCTCATATAATGACGTCGCTGAAATGAATACAATTAGTCGCTGAAATGCATAGACTATGTCACTGAATTATATAGGCTATGCTGCTGAATTGTGTGGTCTTTGTCGCTGAGGTATGTATGGTATGTCGCTGAAATGTTATATTCGTGTCGCTAAAGCCATAAAAATATCTAATACTCGTTGTTATGATAATATGCTATTTTCCTATTAGGATTTTCTCAAATCTAATTAAATATTTAGATTCTTTGCATTGAGTAGATATATTTTTTTATATAAAGAACACCGAAATCCGAGTTCATATGAGAAAGTTAGAGCCATTTGAAGTTCATTGCGATTTTCAGCGACGGAGCTTATGCAATTCAGCGACGGGTCCTATAGAATTCAGCGACAGTGCCCTATGGAATTCAACGACCGGGAACAATAGAATTCAGCGACATAACTTATGAATTTCAGCAACAAAGCCTACGCAACAAATTTCGAATAACTCCAACTTTCTCATATGAACTCGAATTTGGGCGTTCTTTATATGAAAATTCATCTACTCGATACAAGGAATTTAAATATCCTATAAAATTTTATGAAATCCAAACAAAGAAATAGCAGTACCTCTGGACACGAGAATGGATTGGCCATCTATACTATTTTTAATCTTACCAAATGGTAAAATAATCAAAATGACAAAATTACTCTTACAATTAATATAAATCATTGGATTCTAAATTTCATCAACAGCTTGGGAAAGCCCTTTGTACCATATTGGCATTTTGTATCCGCACAACACCATGACTGGAGATATTTTTGTATTTTTATTCCTAAAATGATTTTTCATTTTCTAAAAGTAACCCACATCTTTTTTTTTTTTTGGTGAACATTGCCAGGATGGCAAGCTAAAAAAAAAGAAAAAAAAGATTAGGCGCGGGAGAAGAAAAGAAAACAGACAAGCTACACTCTTAAAACTCTTCGACCATCAACATTAGCTTGAATCAAAACCTCTATCTCATCCGGGGGATAGGCCCAAGTCGTGAACATATCCTCTATCAAGGTGACCTTCTTGGCAAGAACATCCGCCACCTGATTGTCTTCCCTCAACAAGTGCTTAATTTCACACACCTCAAACTCCGAATGCCTTTGACGAATGGAACGTACAAGCGGCCAAAGTCTATGAGTGATCATATGTTGTCACCAGCCGCATTGCCTCAAGTGAATCCGTAAAACAGTGAGTAATACCACAAAAGAAAAAGATGAAATTTAAATTAAGAAATAAAATAATACTAAAAAGCACATATATAGGAATGTAAAATACTGGAAGTTCATTAGTTCATACACAACGATTGGACCTACTGTTGGCTGATGGCAGTACCTTGTATAGAAAATAGAGATGGAGAGGATGGAGGTTGAGACGGAGGCAGAGGCGGGAAGGCGCAGCGGCGGCGGAGGCGGAGGCGGGAAGGCGCAGGCGGCGATGGATATGGAACCGAGGATGGCGGCGAGACGTGGGGGTGCGGTGAGAGTGCAGCCTATTGGACTTCAATGGAGCGATCAATCTACAGCATATTGGACTTCAATTGGGCGAGCAATCGAAAATGGGGAGACAAATATGAAAAACACAATGACAATTAGGGTTTCTCCACCAGTTACCTAATGCAGTTAGGAGATACAGACGGGGTTGGTGGGCAAGGCAGAGGCGGAGGAGATTTGAAATTTGAATTTGGAATAGAATCATTTGGGATGAATGAATGATAAAATATGGGGAAATGAATCGGTGAATTGGGTTGATAATACTGATGCATCATCAATGAAGAAGAGCAGGAGCTTGGTCCTTGGCATTTGGGTAAATATCAACCGGATGGACTTTGGTCCAGTGGCTTGATTGTAAATAATTAAGTGTGTGTGAAAGAGTGTAAAAATTGTTGAATTGAGAGAGGAGGAGGGATGGGTGGGAAACTATGTGTGTAAAAGGCTATTTTACTTTATTATATTACATGATTGCCAGGATGACAAGCTAAAAAAGAAAAAACAAAAAAGATGAGGCGCAGGAGAAAGAAAACAGACAAGACTACACTCTTAAAACTCTTCGACTATCAACATTAGCTTGAATCAAAACCTCTATCTCATTCGGGGGATAGGCCCAAGTTGTGAACATATCCTCTATCAAGGTGACCTTCTTGGCAAGAACATCCGCCACCTAATTGCCTTCCCTTAACAAGTGCTTAATTTCACACACCTCAAACTCCGAATGCACTTGACGAATGGAATGTACAAGCGGCCAAAGTCTATGGAAGTGATCAGATGTTGTGACCAGCCGCATTGCCTCAAGTGAATCCGTAAAACATGTGACCCTCGGCACTCCCATGTCCCTACTCATACGCCAATTCCAACCCCTTCCAGATACCAAAGAGTTCAACCTCTAAAATCTGATGTCTGCCCATGAAACCTCCCACTGCCTTCTTCCATGTACCGTCCATATTCCTACACACAGCTGCAAAGCCACATTCCTAAACCCCATACCTACTTTGAAAAAAAAGTAGTATTTTAACTTTTCCTTTTCATTTTCCTTTTAAAAGAAATCAAAAGAAAAAAAAGGACTTTTGGGTGAACAAAAATCTTTCAAGGCTTTTAAAGTACTAAATAATTAAAAATAAAAAAAACAACTGATTCGTTAAAAAACATACTATCGTTAGAAAACTATATTTGTAATTTTCTCTACTACAACATTATACTATGAAAAATTGATGATCTATTATGCGATTATTAATTGAAAAAGCAAAAAAGAAAAAAATTGGGAAATCCCAAAGCGGACAGCCAACAGCCCAGCCCAATAGTTATTTAGGTCAGCCCACAACCGCATTACAGAGTAAAGTGTTATTCCTTCCCTCCCAAGTCTCAAATCCCAATTGCTGGCTGCACCTCTTCGCCTGTCTTCCTTTCTTCGCAATTTTCTCAATCTGCTACAAGATTCGGGCTATTTTTTTTTTTAAATTTTTTTTTTAAAAAATCAGGAGGTAAGAGTTCCTTTTCCGTTCGCTGCCCCGCGCCGCGGCAGTGGGTGATTGGGTGTTTTCCGTCCAAAAGGGACATACCTTGTATTTGAATTGTGCAGTTTCTCCGTTGTTAATCATACTCTAGTCGAACCACTCTGCGATTGCATTCGAATGTCTGAGAACAGTGCGTCCATAGGGCTTGCCTGGCAGCCCAAGCTCAATTTTTTATCATCCACCAAGAAAGAAAATTGCTCCGCCAATGCGGCAGAATCCGGTGTGCTTTACAAACCAGATTCTCAGCTCGTGGACGGTCTTTTTGTTCCACCGAAGGATCCGAGAAAGCTCAACAAATTGGCGAGGGCAAAAGTTCCCGACACTGCCGGAAAAAATTGGTGCTCGTTTATTTTGAGTCCTTATTTTTACTCTTAAATTGGATTTCTGTTGTGAATTTATATTTTATCTCCAATAGGTTTGATATGCCAGCTCAAACTATTACCCCGGAATTGAAAAAGGATCTCCAGCTATTGAAGGTAATGCTAATTTAATGCTTATGTGGATAGTTGCTAACGTAGTGGTGCAAAGGTTCATATATGTGTGTGTCTATGTGTGTAAATCAGATATTTTAGATAATTTCAATAGAAAGAGTTGTAATACTGGAAATATTGATAAGTCTCTTGGAGTGTATGGCAAAAATCAAGTTTTAAGAGCTATGGCATTGGCATGTATATAATATGTTTTTATGTGCATAGATTCATATATCTTCTTAAGAAGCCTGAAATTTAGAGATTATGTTATAAAATCAAGTTTTATGGATCACAGGGCTACAGTGTTGGCAAGTAATCCATAACTCACGTGGTTGTATGATATGAATTATAGTTCATATTTGGTAATTTCACAGAGGAACAATTGCCACTTTATCTGTCTGACTGTCTATTAAGCAGCTCTCTAGTACTTTAAGTAGATTTACTCACTAAAGTGAAGGATGTAATTTTCACAGAATTTGAAACTGTTAGATGCATGTAGTATGCATTCCTAAAGACTCTTGCATCTGCATAGTTAAAATTTTGGGTTTCAGATCAATTTCTGTCTTCCTTCCATAAACTATAATGAAGTTGGAAGTTAATCTGGATCCATGTTTGGAGTGCTTGTTTATTCATAATTCATATCTTGGACTGCTTGTTTATTCATTACATGATGCTATTTTGGAGTTGGGGGTTGCTTAGATTTGAGTTTTTGATCTTTTATGTTGATTCAGAAATTTGGTTGTTTTTTTTTTTTTAAGTTTATTTTGCCCATTAGTTTGACTCTGCATGTATTATTCAATATGTGATGCTCATAGCCTCGTACTACTAAGATAAATACAACTGTCTGCCTGAATTTGGGGTGATGCTACGCAGCATGATAAATAGATATTTTTGTATGGATGGAAAGGCACAGTAACGCTTATGAGACACATTGTGGAATTGTTTATTGACCTGCTTTCCTGTTCCATGTGTTGCTTATTGAAGCCTCAGTGGTTTAGCATTTTGATGCTAGGATGAATTATAAATACCCTAATTTAGACTTGTAGAATATGGACTTTGATGATTATCTGCTCCTATCATCGTACCTCTGGAAAATATGTTTCCCAGAATTTTATGGCAATTATTATGATTGGACAGACTGCAAATGGTCCTGTCCAGAAGGTTTTCTATTCTTAAGGAAGTGAGTGATAGTTAATGACTTAATGTACTCTGCCTCCTGATTTTATGATAGCAAGCTTTTATTACTTCTTTCTTTATCTATTGCAACTTTATTTGAATAATTTCATGACTGAAAACTGAAAACATATGCCAATTATCACAGTTGAGGGGTGTCATGGATCCAAAGAGGCATTACAAGAAGGGTGACACAAAATTAAAATCACTTCCCAAGTATTTCCAGGCAAGTCAATCTCTATGCATGCAAACTACTGCATTTATTGATTCGAGTCACATTTTAAGTGCTCATGTTATTTGTGTTTTATCAGGTGGGCACTGTGATAGAACCCGCATCCGAGTTCTTCACCAGTCGACTCACTAAGAAGGAGAGGAAAGCAACCATTGCAGATGAGCTGCTGGCTGATAGCAACCTTCATAATTATAGGTATGTCCATATGTAGTAATTGTACGATAATTGCTTTCATGTATTTGTTGTAACAGAATTGAGAACGAATATGCCATTTCTTTTGTCTTCTCTCGGGCATACTTGTGATTCATTTATTTACTTTTAAAATGCAAACCACTGATGTGTTCCTGTAATTTCAAAATTTATGCAGAAAACGCAAGGTTCGTGAAATTGAAGAGGTAAATAGGCCTGCAGGGGTCGGGAAATGGAAGATAAGAAAGTTTTCCAAGGGTGCAAAGAAAAGAAGGCATTGATGCAGCCAAACGTTGAAATACCATACTGGTTGGGAACTCTAATGTATCCGCAAGTGCCAATGGAATTGAGATGTAGGATCTCCACTATTTCTTAAACCATCTTTAAATGAGGTAAGGCATACAGATAGATGATAAACAGATGTCAACTGATTTCTACTGGGAATGCAATGAGAGTCCCATATGGAGGTTGTTGCTTGTTTTCTTAACAGTCTTTTCTTTTTTGCTTTTCCTTTGAACTAAGTAGGAATAGTGAAAGAACAATTCTACTTGCAACGCTTCGATGTATTATTTAGTAACTGGGACGTCAATACATGTGTTTTCAATGGGTGACATTCTCTCTATTTACAAAAAAAGAAAAACAAATCACAAACTATGGTCATCGTAAACTTTCTTAGCCCATTTTTATCCGGTCGCATACATTCTTACTCGATGATCTAGGAATGGTCACCAGTGATTTTATATTTAAATCTTCTTTTCCAATGGCTTTCGGAATGGTCACCAGTGATTTTGTATTTAATCATTTTCTTTTCCAATGGCATTTGGAGCAGGACTATATGGAAATTCAAGGCATATGTGATGCTTCTATTCTTTCATTGATTGGAGAGAGTACTTATTCACCCTATATCGGGTTTGGTAAATGTTTGGTCAAGAACTTTGGGTAACATTACATAGATGATCTCATGGCTACTGATCACTACAAAGTTCGCGGCTGTTAATCACCCTTTTGGCCTTTTCCATGTATTATTATTATTATCGAAAGTGACTCCTCAGCCATTGATTCCCAGTTCCTTAAAAAAGGCGTATCAATCATTTTTTGCGACGTGGATCTTCCCAGATCTGTGAGATGAATTGCTGTTTGTTTGAATTTCGTTAGTGATGTTTGTTTCCGTAAACGAGCATTGCTTCCAATTCTACAAAAGTGAGCAAGACGAACATCCACTTTGTTGTCTCGTGAAAAAGTTAGGGTCAAAATGATGGAATGTTCACAATGAGTGCGATATCCAGGCTTTGAATCACAGATGGATCAATACATCCCTCATTCGTGTAATCTTTCACCATCCCTTTGAACACAAAAACGATTTCTAATCGCCTATTAATGTTCTATAGAAACGAGAATATAAGTACATGTATCCGGCATGTAAATGTAATAATTGATGATTATACTGAATATGATCATCTGTAAATCTTAAAAATCTCAACACATATAAATTTATCATAACTCCTTGATGAGTTGATAATAATGTTGGTTATCCATCATTGTGTGCAGTTAAGTTGGGGTGCAGAATATGATGAATAACTCAGCTGAGTTTACATGTTGGGATATGTGATGGAAACCCCTTCAATTATTTCTAGCCTCTATTTATTATTTTTTTTTAAAGAAAATAAATGGTTTAGATTATAGAAGTATAAGGTTATGTATTTTACACTTCATGATTTCACGCAATCCAAGACAAATATTTAGTGCTTAATATTTCAAATTATATAAAAGTAAAATATGAAAAATTGATATTCTAAATCCAACCAAATTCTATTTGACTATATTTTATCTTATATAATTCTATTAAAAAGTCAAATCAAAATTACTCAATAAATCGTAATTACGTATAGGGATGGCCAAAAAAAAAAAAAACGGCACCCTATTGTGAAAATCAAAAACTGAATTTTAATGTGAATTATGGTTTGCTGAAATTAATGACTATATTATTTTAACACAATAAAGTAAAAAATTTTGAAAATTTAATATTCTAAAACTATGTGATTAAACGAATGTAACATCTTACTTGACTATGTTTTATTTTATATAACTGTGTTAAAAAGTCGAATCAAAGTTACTCAATGAATAGTGTTTACATGCAAAAGTTAACATTATTAAATTATGGAGGAAGTATGAAGTAGTAAACAAATTGTGTAGAAAACGGAAAGAGGATGTCGGATAGGTTGAGGAAGAATATTATAGAATTAAGGACATAATAGCACATTCTGTCTTAAAGTTGATGACATTATGTCTAAAAGAATAACATATTTTACTAGATTTATGTGACACTCTGTTACTATTATTTATTGGTACTTGGTATACTGTTAGTTGAGGTATGTGAGTCTAGGTTTTACTTTCTCAATATAACTTCATAAAATAACCCAACATAATCTCCAGGTTACAAGCCTCATGAATCGAAAATAAATAACAAGCTAAATATCTCAAATAAAAGGGGCTACAAGTCCAAAACAATAAATCACACATGGCCACAGGCCGGTGTAATGTAAATCCTAGGCTCAAAGGCCTCAACTAGAAGTAAACCAATTACCAACAATTAATAATAACAACGTGCGTATCACATAAACATTGTAAAAATGCGACATAATATCCTATTTACGTGATATCTCTATACCCAAACCTGAATCATGCTCCAGTGCCTCAGGAGGATCTATAAGACAAACAAAACAAATGAGTCAGCACATTGTGTTGAGCAAGGGATATACGTGTAGCGGAATTTAAAGGGGACAATTACAAGAACAAACAGGAATTAAGTAAAGTAGATAAACAACAAAGTCTCATACCGGTGCTTCAACCACAAACATACAATTTATGCAAATGATGCATGGCCTAACATACACATATCTACCCAATGTAATGAGTATGCCTAGCGGACAACCTAAAACCCGGGCGATATGAATCTGCGTGTGAATATTTGTCAACTCTAACCCCCGCATGGACCATAGGGTCATCGGGTCTCAACAATACTTATAAAGGCTGCCCAATATATCATATCATCTGCCCTATCGGGCCACGGGACTCAATAACTGTTGGAGTATGTAGAAGGAAGGGACGCACAACAGCTGGGGTGTAAAGACGAAGAAGAAAAGAGTAAAACACTTGGGCCCTAATTAGATGATACATATATTGGGCTATTGATTTAATGGGCTAAGTCCAATTAATTCTCTAAATATATTTTGTGTAGCTATGCCATTGTGTAGAATATTCATTGTAATTGTATACATACCTGGTTTGAGCAATAACATAATGGGGAATTAAATCTGTAAATTCTTGTTTCCACCGTCTCTTCTCTTTTTATCATGGTATTAGAGCAATTCATATTCCTGGGTCTCTCACATTTTGCTTTCACTGTTTCTTTCTTCTAATGATTTTGATTCACATTTGATAGATTGTGATTGCATTTTATTCTAATCATTGGGTTCTAGGTCTAGCTGGTCCGTAGCTATGCAGGATAATGGGTTAACTGAACTCTTAAGCTAGACTAAGGCTGTTGTGGAGGCTGCGGTTCATGCAGCAGCCTATGCTGTGATGAATCCATCCGAACCACTACTTATATCACTACAATTGGGATATGGTGATCATCCTTCGATTACCATGACAAATGTTCGTCTCACCTGCTCTAATTATGTGGTTTGGAGTAAGGGAGTTTGGACTTCATTAATTGCCAAACAGAAAGTTGGATTTGCTACAGGTGGAATTCCTAAACCACCTGTTGGGACAAATGAATATGATGCAGTAGATGCCATGGTGAGAACCTGGCTGAGGAACTCAATAAGCCCTGAGTTGCAAGGGGCTTATGTATTTGCTGCTGCAGCCCAGGAACCCTGAAAAATGTGAAGGAAAAATATGGCCAATACAATGGCGTTGTTGTAGCTAGGCTGAGGTGGCAGATTGCCAGTTGCAACAAGGAGATGATTCATTATCGGAATAATTGCCAAATAAGTCTTTTTTCTTGTTATTTTTTTCGGATCCGTCCTATTCGAATTTTTGGCCCCTATTAGTTCACTTTTTTTGCTAATTAAAACCAAATTCGTCCTAAACTCACTAATTCAAGTCAATTAGAGATTTAATTAGAAAAATTGCCAAAAACGTCCATTTTCTTATAGTTTTCCCCGAATCCGTCCTATACAACCATTGCAAATAATTGGCTTCAACTGTTGTGATTATTGCATTAACTATAATCTACTTTTGTGCATTATATTTTGTTCTTTTTTTTTTTTGTTTTCTGCAGTCTACATTTATACTGTCACAACTACAAGTAAGATATTTTCAATGCATATCATATTCGCATGTCAAACATAAAAAAAACCTAATTATATGCATTACATACTCTCATTATAATACCATCAAACATTGGGAAATTAAATATTTCATCAGCGGCTTTCTTCAAAATAAAAATGGATGGCAAACCAATGACACTAAATCTTACTCATTACCACTTTTACTAATCACAACCTCCTTCTTAAAAAAAAAAGAACGAATTAACCATGTTGGAATCCGGATGGCATATCAAGACGTTGGAAATGATACTTCATTTCAATAATACAAAAAAAGGGCAATAATCCTCCACACAAATAAGTTTCCAATATATGCCTACTTCATTTCTTTCAATATTTGGGTGCTCCACAAATTCATCCGCTCTCTGAAAATGTCTCATTCACATTGACAATTTCCATACCCAATTAATTCTTTGTTTGGATGGCGACCCCACTAGTTTCTCATTGAGCCCTCATTGGTTATCTCAATGGTTACATGTTCATTTTTGTTTTGAAGGAAGACATCGTTGGAATATGTAATTTTGAATTTGATGTCATTATAATGTAATATGTAATACATCTAATTAATTAGGTTTCTTGATTGTTGATATGTGAATATGATATGCATTGAAAATGTTTTACTTGTAGTTTTGACAGTATAATGTAGACTGTATAAACAAAAAAATATAATGCACAAATGTATATTATATATTTAACTCAATGATCACAATTGTTGGAGCTAATTATTTGCAGGGGTTGAAGAGAAAAGATTCGGACAAAACAACAAGAAAATGGACGCTTTTGATAATTTTTCTGATTAGATCTCTAATTGACTAGGATTAGTGAGTTTTGGACAGATTTGGTTTTAATTAGCAAACGAAGCGGACTAATAGGGGCCAAAAATTTGAATAGGACGGATTTAGAAAAATTGACAAGAAAAACGACTTATTTGGCAATTGTTCCATTCATTAACTGCATACTATACTAAGATGCAACAACAATAGGGAGAATTGCTTATAATGGATCGACCCTATGTGTGTTCTTGTCCTGAAGCTATGGAGAAAGGGCAGAACAGAGCACAAAATGAGCAATTGATCCAATTTTTGTATGGCCTTAATGGCTCTTGTGAATACTTGAAGAATCAAATCCTTTTGTTGGATCCACTATCTACCATCAAAAGGGCATATGCCATGATCTTGCAGATTCAGCAACAGAAGGAGACTAGAATTGCCATTGATCAAGGAGTATTTGTTGTTGTAGACAACAAGAAGATAGATTTCAAAAAGGAAGCTGAGAAGAGGAAGGTTGAGAAAAGAAATATGTACTGTGATTTCTGTCAGAAAAGAGGTTACACTAAGAAGACTTGCTTCAAGCTACATGGCACACCTTCATGGTTCAAAGAGTTACAGGAGAAAAGAGGCAAACCTGTACATGCTGTGATAGGACCAGAAACCTCATAGTACAAAGCTGCTAATAGAAACATGGATGTCACTACATTAGCCAGGGAAGTACAAAAGCTTCTGATTAAACCAATTGAAGAGTCACATGTGGAATTCTCAAATGCCATACTGGAGTTTACAGGTAACATTATTCTATCTTATCCTTGTGCATTTGATAAAGAAACTTGGTTAGTTGATAGTGGTGCTTCATGCCATATCTGTGTAGATGAAAACCTATTTACTAACCTGAAATCCACCCATATACCTATCAAAATTCTCTTACCAAATGGTTATTACATCCCTATCAAATAAATTGGTATTGTCCAGCTCAATAAAAATTTAACCCTACACAATGTGTAATTTATACCTACCTTAAAATTAACCTTTTGTCCATGAGCTCCTTGATCAAGAATACTAATGTGCAGGTTGTGTTTACTAATGATAAATGCATGATTCATGAGCAGTAAATGACCAAGTGATTGCAGTAGGAATTAAGAAAGGGGGTCTCTATTTGATCCAGAATAAGCTAGATCAAATAATCCTTGCCAATGTTATCCAGTCCAAGCCTCAAACCAAGACTGAACTCACTATGTGGCACAATAAATTAGGACACACCTTTGAAAATATTCTGAAACACATGTTTCCTGATTCAAAAGTTCAATTCAGACCATGTGATGCTTGTCATTTTGCTAAACAACAGACTTCCTTTCAATGTCCGTGAATCTTGTTCTGAAAACTGTTTTGATTTAGTTCATGTTGAGTTATGGGGTCTCTATAAAATAAGTTCACAACAAAACCTTTGTTTTCCAAGCTTTACAAAATTCCTTAACATGATAAACACTCAGTTTAGTTTCCAAATAAAAAGTGTGAGATTAGACAATGGATCCGAGTTTGTAAATCATACTGTCAAAATATTATTCTCCAAACTTAGCATTTTTCATCAACTCACTTGTCCCTATAGTCCACAACAAAATGGAAGGGTTGAGGTAAAACATAAATAACTGTTACAGATTACTAGAGCCCTTATTTTTCATGCTAATATGCCAAATAGATTTTGGGGGATGCCTTATTGTATGCCACTTACATTCTTAACAGATTACCTGATCCCTACCTAAAATAGTTGTAAATTATGAAAAATTGCATCACCAGAAGCTGATCACTCACATCTTAAGGTGTTTGGGTGTTTGTGCTATGCTTCCATTCTTGGACCATCAAAGAACAAGCTTGAACCTAGAGCCACAAAATGTGTGTACCTTGGCTATCCAGAAAATCAAAAAGGGTATAAATTGTTGGACCTCACTCTCAACAAAACCTTCACCTCCAGGGATGTAACTTTCTATGAACACATTTTTCCTTACCAGCATAACACTCCATCTGGCAATTCTCTTTCCATCATAGAATCAAATCCTCTAACATTTGATTTTTTGAGTTTCCTGACTTATCTGACTCTTATAACTCAATCCCAATTCCTACACCACCTGTAACGCCCCGAAAATTTGAAACCAAAAAAATTGCGTGACGTCATTGCCGTGCTACATCACCTAAGTTGTCGGCCAGTCAACTTAGGGTTAGTAACACGAAGCCGAGTACCTGTAGAATCAGAAAATCCCACCACACTACAAACATAGTAAAACACAACCACTTAAACAACATATCCGGGTCACTGCCCTATTACCTGACTCGTACTCATAACATAACTAATAAGTCAAAATTCTTAACTCAAGTATGGCCCTCCGGCCCTTCAAATATATTAACGAATTCCAAGTTCATAACCAACAAATACGATTCACGAATTATACGAATTTTACTATTTAGATGCAATATAATACATTCGCTCGTTTCCCCCATCCCTTCACTATGCCCAATGCACTGCGCCATCATCGGAGTATCTATATAATAAAACATCAGGGAGTCAGTACGGGTACTAAGCAAGGGAAAGAATAATAGGGGACGGGGATTACATCAACCAACATAAATATAATAACAAACATTCATTGACAATATAAGTAAAGGAATGCAAACCATCACACCGTCCCATACCGGTGCTTCAACCACTGTAATCATAAGAATGTTATGATATGATGAGATGAACGATATGACGTACGTGTCTATCTATCCTAAATGCAACACATAATCATATCTAGCGCATATCCTAATAACCATGGTCGACAGTCATTATTGGCGAGAGGTCACCACACTCTCCCATACACAATGAATTGTCCGTTAACATCGCCCCAGCCGCGGACGAACGGCCTTAACAGGGCCAATAACATAAGTGAGGGAGCCAGATAGTCTACACTGACCAGAGCGGCGTCTAGCGGGTACAGGCACAGGGTACACGCCTAATTTCCAAAACGTGCAACTCGCACAACACACAGACCCGAGATATCAGCTGAATATCACGTTATTGTCAGAACACAGATAAGGGAATAAATTCCCAACACGGTTGTACACACAAGACTGAGGCTCCACGCCTCATATACAGACAACCATTACATAACTCAGAGCAACTCATTCGATCCTGCCAATACCCGCCAAGTACCACGGGTTCTATGTTCAACCATATAACACGAGGGCTGCCAAGCCTCACAGAATGGCAACATTACTAACAAAATAACCAATGTACTCTTATTCGCATTATCATCATAATTACTCATAAGAACCAACATTATATTTTTATACTTACCAACAATACATTTTCATACTGAACAACGTTACATTTTCATGCCGACCACATTACAATTTCATACCGACCACATTACATTTTTATATTGACCACATTACATTTCATACTCAGCGACATTATGTTTAACACTTGTCATCATACTTGTTCATTTATTCGAAAACTAACCAAGGGCCAATCCTCACATACGGCCATAAACATGATTTTCCCTATCATCACATGTACAAGGCACAATCAACAAGATTACGAGCTCATATCATAATTCACACCCACGAAATTAATTATCAATTTCACTATAATTAATTTCAGCTTTCATATCAACTTATTAAAACACCACCTTACGTTGAACAAACAAAGAATTAATCTTTCAAATACAAATAAATAAATCCAACACTTAAGGCACTTATCACCATCCCAACCATTAACATGGAAATATAGACTAACCACACAAGTAATAAACATGTCAATATTCACGAGACTTCATAGCAATAATAACACCCACAATAGATCAATTAACACAAACATAAAAGCCAAAATAAAGAACAACAGCAGACAGAACAGGGCAACACAGGGGTGGGCGCTGCCGCGCGCCGCTGCCAGCAGCAGCGGCCTGTTGGCCCCTTCCGGTGCTCGGTCGAATTTTTGATCCGATTTCCGGTCAAATTCCGGCCTCCCATTAACATACACACATTATCATTTCCCTTGCCTTGTTTTGCAGCTTTCAATCTTCAATTTTCACCACTAAACTTCCACAATCTTCCATCCATTGCACACTCTTTCTTGCATGCACTTGAAATTCCCAAGTAATACTTCACCTCCAACACCAAACCCACCTCCCTATACCAACAAAAGCATTCTCATCTATGCTTCCATTCTTTCAATTAATTGATTCATTTATCTTAAAATTGGAAGAAAATAAACTTACCTTACTAGCTAAAGAAGATCCTCCAAGGCTCCAAGAATAATCTTCCCAACTCCTTCTTCCCAGAGAGCTCAATCTCCTCCTCCCTCTCTCAAGAAAGGCTCGGTGGTGGTGAGAAGAAAATGGCTGAAGATTTTGACTCCCACACCCATAAAAGGGGCTCCTGGGCCGGGTTTGGAGAGATGGGCCGGGCCCAGATCGGCCCAATGGGCTTGGTCCATGTTATTGGGCTCTAGGTACACTACTACAACTACTAGATAATGTTGGCCCAAGTCTTCATTGCCATTGCTCTTGCATTGGGCTTCTTGATGACAATTATTTATCCCAATCCATCAATAATGTAGAGTTTGGCAACTTGATTGCAATTAATTAAACTAGTCTATAAATTAATTACTCGGGATGTTACACCACCTGCTGTTAATCCTCTCACCACAAGATCCTATCTCTCCTAACCCTTCCCAAGGAAAAGATGTAGATCCTGTCATATCTCAAGAGCATGTCTCCCATGATTCTTCCTCTAAAGTTGAGTCTTTCCCACCTGAACTTGAACTCCTCACTGATACAGAACCTTTACCACCTCAACCCTCTGTGCGGTCACCAAGACAAAAAATAAACACTAGAAAACCTGCTTGGCTTAAGACTACATCTGTTCCACCATTGACTATCCCTCTTCCGCACCTCCTCTAATATGGCATGTTCCACTAATTTGTTGATTGTCAGGAACCTTTGTCTTATGTGCTGGCCAAGAAAAAAGAAATGTGGAGAAGAGCAATGGCTGAGGAACTGGATGCTTTACACTCTAAAAATACTTGGAGATTCACAACTTTACCACCTGGAAAAAGACCAATTTCCAGCAAGTGGATTTACAAGGTCAAAAGAAATCCCGATGGAAGTATAAAAAGATATAAAGCAAGGTTGGTTGCTAGGGGATATCTGCAAATTTCAGGACAAGATTATAAAGATTCATTTGCTCTGGTTGCAGTAGTGACAGTGAAACTTCTACTTGGCATAACAGCTAGTAAAGATTGGGAAGTCCATCAATTGGATGTCAACAATGCCTTTCTTCATGGGCATTTGGAGGAAGACATCTATATGATCCCTCCACAAGGGTCTGATCATCCTCCTGGACAGGTATGTAAGTTAGTAAAATCCTTGTATGGGTTGAAACAAGGCCCAAGACAATGGTACAAGGAATTTTCTGCCAAAATCCCATCATATGGATGTGCAAACCCTATGAGGACGGACTCATAGTTTCTGTGCTAGGCAAAAGAGTGGGATACATGGCTCTCTTCGACAGGCTCAAGGCTATCTGGAAGCTGCAAAATCGTTTCCACATGGTGGACATGGACGCAGGCTATTTTCTAGTTAAGTTTGATAGAGAGGAAGACCGCCTAAAGGTATTGAACAAAGGGCCATGGATGGTCTTCGATTCTTACCTCACGGTGAGGCCATAGAGACCAAATTTCATAGCGGATGCAGAGACACCAAAGAAGACAGTGGTGTGGGCAAGGTTTCCCGGCTTATGCTTTGAATTCTTCAAGTCAGAGTTTGACCACTGTCTATTTACCATGCACAAATCATACAGTTTCACTGTTTTGTTGGTGTATGTAGATGATGTATTGCTTACAGGCAGCTGTAAAGAAGAAATTGAACATGGACCTCCTTGAAAAAGAGTTTACCATTAAAAACTTAGGAGAAGTGGATTACTTCTTTGGAATTCAAATCCATAGAAACTTTGCAGGCATTTATGTCTCAAAACAAAAGTATATTGCTGACATTCTTATTGAAGAAGGGTTGCATGAGGCCAAAATATGTCCAACTCCTTTTTCCACAGGCTGAGGATGATGAACCTTTATCTCAGCATGGGAAATACAGGAGGGTGGTTGGGAGATTATTATATCTTGCCATGTCAAGGCCAGACATCAGCTTTGTTATCCAACAACTATCCCAGTTCATGGATCGGCCGACTAAGTCACATTAGAAAGTGGTTCAAAGAGTTTTAAGGTATCTAAAAGGGATATTACACTTACAACTCTTCTTCCCTGCTTCTTCTGATCTAAGACTTACTGTCTTTTTTATGCTGGCTGGGGGTGTTGCTTAGACACTCAAAAATCTCTCTCTTGGTTCTGCATATTTCTTGGATCTTGTTTGGTATCTTGGAAATCTAAAATGCAAGCCACTGTTTCTAGGTCCTCAGCTGAAGCAGAGTACAGGGCTTTAGCCTCGGCTGTCTCTGAAGTACTGTGCATTACTTATCTTCTCAGAGATTTTCATATCCCAATCCAACTTCCCATTCCTCTGTATTGTGATAATCTTTCAACTATTCACATTATACAAAATCCTACTCATCATGAAAAGAGTAAACGCCTTGACATTGATTGTCATTTTGTTCGAGATCATTACTCTAAGGGTTTGGTTTCCCTGCTTATGTGCATACCTTGCAACAGACTGCAGTTGTCTTTACCAAACTATTATCTATATCCTCTTTCCAGCGATTTCTTTGCAAGCTGAACCTTTTGTCGCCACACATTTCGATTCGGGAGGGGGGGATGTTGGAGTATGAAGAAGGAAGGGAAGCACAGGAGCTGGAGTGTAAAGACGAAGAAGAAAGGGGGAAAACACTTGGGCCTTAATGAGATGATATATATATATACTAGGCTATTGATTTAATGGGCTAAGTGCAATTAATTGTGTAAATATATTTTATGTACAACTATGCCATTGTGTAGAATATTCCTTGTAATTGTGTATATACATTGTCTGAGCAATAACAGAATGGGGAATTAAATATGCAAATTCTTGTTTCCTCCGTCTCTTCTCTTTTCATCAATAACACCTGTAAAGGCTGCCCGATAAATTCCTAATTGTTTATTTCTAATAAATAATATTATTTATAAATTTACTAGAAAAATAATACTGTAGAATTTATTAAATAATACTCCCTCCGTCCAATTTAACTTGTTTTGTTTGATTTTTGCACACAATATCATGCACTTTTTCAATCGTTAAATTTCAAAATTTGTATAATGAAAAGTTATGTAAAATATATATTCTAAAACTACATGATCAGACGATTCTAATAAGACCCAACCCGACTATTTTTTTTTCAAATATATCTTGTAATAAAATTGAGTTAAAGTTGGACAATTAATAGTGTCAAAAGGTCAAACAAAATGCATTAACTGGGACAGAATGAGTAGTACTAATTAAAATTATATTATAAATATTTAGTACTTCCTCCGTTCTTTTATAAGTGACACATTGGAGATTTTGTCACTATTCATTGAGTAACTTTGATTCGAGTTTTGAATACAATTATATAAGATAAAATATAGTCAATTGGGATCTTGTTAGATTCGTCTAATCGCATAGATTTAGAATATCAAATTTTCATAATTTTTACTTGTATGCAATTTGAGTTTTTGAGGATTAATAAAAACGTGTATTGGACTGAGTGAAATGTGGGCCCGTGACATTTAAAAAAGAAGGGAGAAAGTATATACCTATATTGAATAATTATATATATGATTCTACATAAAAAACAAAAAAAAATTATATATAATATTTAATAAATAGTACTCCCTCCATCCCAGTTGAATTGTCCCATTTGACTTTTTGACACTGTTTATTGTTCAATTTTGAATCAATATTATTGTAGTTATATATTTGAAGAAAATAGTCGAGTTTGGGATCTTGTTAAATTCGTTTAATCGTATAGTTTTAAAATATATTGTTTATATAATTTTTAGTTGTATATATTTTGAGATATTAACGATTAAAAAAGTGCATTGGATTGTGTGCAGAAATCAAATGGGACATTTCAAGTGGGATGGAGGGAGTATTTATTTCATAAAAATATTCTTTTAATTTTATAAACATAGAATGTTTTATTTTACGTGTCACATTTATTTTTAATTTTTAATTTTTATTTAATAAATATTTTTAAAAATACTTTATATAAACATAGAATATATTTATTAAAAAATTTAAATTTTATTATTTAATAAATACTATTATTGTTCTAATACATTTATAAATTTACAAGTAATATTTAATACAAATGAATAAATTTGAGTCTAGTTGAATGAGTTATGAATTTTTAATTAGCTTGTGGGCATTTTGTAAATAGATAAATTTATAAAAATTGTACATTAGCCCAATATAAATATTTTTGTTAAAAATAGACTAAAGTTAGAAAAATAATTATCTAATGAAACAAAAATAAAAATTTCATACAACCAAAAGCGAGTGAGAGATGGGGTTGAGGACTTACCGGGAAAACTGCCAATTTGGTGTCGTAAGTTTGCCAATTTTCCAATTTAGTGCTATAAGTTTGTAGTTTTCTAATTTGGTGTCATAACTTTGTTAATGGTCCCATTGAGCCTTAATCACCCAGATTTGCTGACGTTGCACGAGATTAATGTAAATAATTAATTTAATTATGCCGCGTAGGTGCTATGTAGGCATTAACTGAGTTTAACCTATACATGTGGATATTTTCTAGCCCTAGTTCAAACACAATGGTATCCTTCATGAAACTTTTGAAAGATTTTCCCACTATATGAGTATTTTCTGAAAAGAAAATAATCCTGGTTTAGTTTTATTTAATGAAACCAAATTATGAAGATGAAGTTGGGATCAGGGATATAATTATAGGTTGCACGTTTTTATATACTCATGTAGGAAACTGTGGCCCGAAAGCGCACGGTGTCAAAAGTTGCAGTAATTTATAGTAAGACCGGATCGTTCACTGGAGGATTTGCGATAGAAGCAGGGCCCACGTCGTTTACTAAGATTTTCCACTCGATTACTCGTTTCAAGCTTGAGTTTAGTTTTAACAACTACTTGACATAATTTAAACTGCACTATAAAAGTAGGTAAAATAATTCTACAAAGCAGATAATTCTAGGCTAGAGAGCAATCAAATCTAGGTCTAGAAAGCGGACAAAATTATCCTATGGAAGTAGTAAAAATTATTCTAGAAGCCTTTAAATCTATGCTACACTAGCTATGAAGCTGTTTCAGTATGATGACGGAAGGGACAGTGAGAAAATAATAAAGATTGGACAAGATTCAGATAAAGCATAATTAAACTTCCATTTTTTAATACACAGATCTTTGTTTGGGGATAATCCTGTCAGATAGCTAGTTCTCATGCTCTCAATACTATGTTCCCTTTAACAGACAGGTACTTACAGTGTGAGTTTATATGTTCTTAAGACCACAAATTCTAAGATACCAAAGATTCATAACTGCCCCGGTCAGGGTATGTTATTTCATCTGTGGTGGATAAGCAACACCTGACAAATCATTAGTTGAAGTGCCAAGCACTGCTATCATTCCTCCATGTCACACCCAAATTCTAAAAATAAGCCTGATCTATACCTTAACTCTCAGTCCTAGTAGCAGTTAAAAGTTCTAGTGACACCTCCGAGTGACCTCTACAAAAGCGATTAAAAGAAAGCAGTAAAGAAAGCATTTAAAATTCTAATACTCGGAAGTCTCAAAAGCTTCGTACTGGTAGTAAAAGAAAGCCCCAGTCAGGATGACCGGGTGTGGATCAAGAATTCCCGGATCTCGGTGAACTGCTCGCAGTGTTCACTTCCTTCCGGGTGGTTATGAGATACAAACTAATGAAACGAACTAATAAATTAGCTCGTTCCGGATTCACTCATCCAGGACTCAAAAGTAGGCTTTGGCAGAAGAGGATAGTAGTTGAAAGGAACTCAACCCTATCTTAGGAAATAACCAAGGCCTATGTATTGTTCCTCTAGAATCATCTATCTTACTGTATTTGAATCCAAGTGGATCCCATCTCGGTGTGACATTTAAGACTAAATTCCCAACACATAGCAATTTCGGAAAATAATAGATTTGAAAACCACTCCCTAAACAGGTACTAGACTCTCAATAAGAACACATACCCTTTTAGTCTATGAGAGACCTAATCGCTGACTCTGCTTCTAATTTCCCAAAATTTAACCCTCGACAGATTGTGAACTAGACATAACTGAGGAATTTATCCCTTACTTAGATCTGGATTTTACAAATGAATTTTTGTTATATGCAATATCTGTGTAAAAAGTCATGACTTCTATGTCCAAGGGAAGGATCCCAAAATATTAGAGACCACAATAATTACATAATAGTATCATGCATAAGGTTATATGGAAGGTGTAAAATAAACTGACCCAAAATATAATGGCGGGTCTAGACAGAATTTGGAACACAGAATGAGTTAGTCTGAGACTAAGGAGTGGCAGAATGACCAAGGGAAATGGACTGCAGTTGACTGTGGTCCAACCTCTTATCATTCAGATGAAGCGAATTGAGACAGCAATTTGATCTTAGACTAGCAGTGGTCGCTGTCAGTCAGATCATTACTGCCTGTGAAGTAGAATAAAAACCTACATGCACTCTTGTTGTCTTAATTACATAGATGACATTGACCTATGTCATCTAGTGTTGGAACAGCTCGAGATTTGGGTTTGAAAATAAAATACGAAGATGAAACTGTATCTGACAGAAACTGGCTCAGTGGCTACTTCATTTCCCTATAAAGGGACCGTTCGCCTGACCTCATCAGTTATTGTCCAGACCATGCAAAATAACAAACAGCAATTAACACACAGACTACGGGCTACTTCATTTCCCGGTAAAGGGACCGTCCGACAACATTATTCTGTATATCTTTCACTGCTCATTTCATACAATGACAAAACAAAGACCAAAATAAAGTGAAAATAAAATAAAAGAGAAGAATAAAAATCATCTTGCATGAGAGACATTGGTTTCTCATGCAAGGTTTATAGATTTGGATCCATAATTGTTCATTAACCTAAATAATCCCTCTTTCCATAATTAATTAATTACAGTCCAGATTATCTGTTTAGATTAAATAAATTTTGTACAATAGTCTTTTAATGATGAATTGAACAAAATTCCTTACACCAAATAATCATTGACCTTAATTATTGCTAATATTGATCGTTAATTACTGATGCAAAGGTTCAATCAATTAAGTGAAGCAATGGAGAATAATAATTTGGCAGCATAATGCCTTATGTTGCAATCTAGAATTTTACATCTTAACCCGTGGGGCTAGGATGTGAGTGATGCATCATAATGGTGGGTTAAAGATAGAATAAAGATTTTGGATGAAAATGGGTGATGTTTGACGCCAACCAACCTCATGACATGATCCTGGGATTGCGTCATGGGGTTGGCGTCAAACAGGTTGGAAAGGGGTCATTCATGACGCCAAGCCTTAACGATGACGCCAAAGGTTGGCGTCCAACAGAGGTTTGGCGTCATACATGACTTAGAAGTTTTGCTGTGAAATTTTGGGGGGGGGGGGGGGGGGGGTCATGACGTGGAACACTATATTATGACGTGATCCTAGGATGACGTCATGGGTTCCGCGTCATGAGGAACATAAATATAACATGCAACATTTTGGTGTTCCATGTCATGGATCATGGGAATTGCATCATGACCCGTGGGGCCATGAGGGGAAACACAACATGGAACAATTTTTCTCGGCCGAAAAGCACTTATGACGCCAAACACACCCTATGACCTCAACCTGGTTGACGTCAAGGGTGGTTGGCGTCATAACACCTTCAGCATGCAAAGTTGTCAAATGCTTATGACGCCAAACCTTCCCTGTGACCTCAACGTGGTTAGCGTCATAGGGTGGTTGGCGTCAAAGCCCTTCCCCTAATGCAAAAATGTAAGATATTTGGGCCAAATTTGCCTTGACGTCAAACCTACCCTATGACCTCAACGTGGTTGGCGTCATAGGGCGATTGGCGTCAAACACTTTCCAGAATATACCAAGATGATAATCAGATGCAAACTATGCAATTATAACATCATTTTAGGCTTAAGGGTCCGATTATGTTAAGGGAAAACAAGACAGAAATTAATAAAAGCTATAAAAATATGATCAAGAAGGAAAAATAAACCATTTAGCAAGCATAATGGAACCCACAGCCTTCAATAATGCTTCTAACCTCATACTTGTACATTTAATCAACCACACATGGGATAATTCATGAGATAATGACAAATAGAGACCAAGTGGTCAAAAAGAAAAGAAAGCAATTAAATCCATGGATTAGAGTATCCATTTCATGTTTTGTGGGATATTAGAGAAGATTGAATCCTATTTTCTTATAAATGGGTTTGATAACACCATTAATGGGTGTTTCAAACCATAAACAAGGAAATACTAAGTTCCAAAACAAAATAGAAATTATGGGACTGGCTGTCTAAAGCTATATCTAAGCTAACATAAAAAGGAAATAGCAAGAATTATGCTAAGGTATGAACAGAAATTAAATAATACAAAAAAAAAAATTAAACCTAACTACAACTACCTAAGAGAATCAGCTCCACAGCTTGCCTTCAAGACTAAGTAATGTCTTTTTTTTTTCAACACCTTGGGATCATGCCCTATTTATAGGCACAAAATCCTAGGCCCATGGGCCTTGATGACGTGGAACTCATGCTTCCTGCATGACTTGAAACATGCTTGACGTCAAAGCTTGCATGACGCGGATCTCCCAGTAATGACGCGGAAGGTGCTTGACGTCAAAGGTTGTTCAGCGTCATAGGACTCCAGCTCGAAAACACGGCTGTCCCTAGCTTGGCAGCCTATGACGCGGAGCCTTTGACATCAAAGGTTCAGAGCCTGTTTGACGTCAAAGGTTGGTTTGCGTCAAGCCTTCTGGGTTCACTCAGAACTCCACCCTTGACGCAATCCATTGGCGTCATGCCCTTGGTTTGACGTCAATGGGTGGTTCTCGGTTTCTCCATGGCTCATGACGCAGACTTCTCCTCTCATGGCACGGAACATTGGCGTCATAAGTCTGGATTGGCGTCATACCTGCAAACTTGCATTTTTGTGGAATTTCATTTCTTTTTCCATCTTTTTCATTCCTTTTTCTTTTATTTTATTTTTCTCATGTTTTTGGATTTTTCTAATATAAATGTGTAATAAAATTACATATTTGTGTATTTTCATACCAGCTTATTATTTTTACAATTATGCATAAATAAGTCCAATTCAACTGTTTTCTTATTTGATATAAGATCGGAATGCGATCAAATGCATGTTTCAGACACGGAAATGGATTGAAAATAATCGACATTTTTGGCCATTATCAACATCCTCACATTTAATACTGGTCGTCCCCGAGCAGTCAGAGTCAATGTTCCTTGGAACACGGACTCTACATATTCAATTCATTTTCGTGGCTTCATAAAGTACATTCTTTTTGGATTGAGATAAGACGACCAAAAACTACAAGTATTAGATTCCCTTGATTGCAGTGTTTAATGAAATGATACTTGCTCACTAAGTCGGGCCTACAAATCAAACATTATTGCCAACCCTTCATGAATATCATATTTGAAAAATGCAAGGATTAAAAATTAGAATTAGGGTATGACATGAACAGATTCGATGAAACAGAGCCTCACGTATAAGAGAATTGAAAAATTCACTCACTCTCGAATGGGGTTTAATCATGAATGCTCAAAATCAAATTTAGTTAAATTATCCCATAAGCTTGCAATTAGACCAACTCGCCACCGGCTCATTTCTTCAAATCGAGATTCCGATGTCTTTTTCAAGGTTATAATGGGGCATACGGTTGTAACATTTGGTAGGAACGGGAAATTATTGGCTAAGAAGTGGCAAGAGATTATTCTATCACAACTTGACATTTTTATTTAGAATTCATGATCATCAATTATTTCTTTCTTTCTTTTGCTTTTCTTTTTCTATTGCATGACATTAGACTATGTCTAATTGCTTTGTCATTTGCAATTCTATTCTTGTTGAATGGAACTCAACATTTTTCTTTTTTTTTCTTTTTTTTTGAATCGGTTTATTGAATACCGATTTACATGTTTTTGATGATAACAAATTTAATGCCTTTGATGGAATTTATCATTGTCCACTTGAGTTGAATATTTTGGTCTTTTTATAAGGCTAGGCAAATCTAGTGGGTTTCAAAGAAAAATTAGGCTTAAGGCTCAAATGGGTTAATCATAAAGGGAAAATATTTTTGGGTTTGGATTTCAAACGAAGGCCAAAAACTTGGATTTTTCTAAGTGCCTCGATCATATGCTCGATTTTTGAAATACGGCACGGTCTTGAATCGGTCTCAATTGCAAGTTCTAGTTTCCTTTAATCAAATTGATTCACACATCACATAAAATATATGAGTAAAAATGACTCATGGCTTAATTCTCACAAGGTTGGATTGATTCATGTCATACAATATTCTCAAATTTAATCAAAGCTTAATTCTAACAATCTGTTCAATCAAAATTTACAAAGTGCAGATTTATTACCCAACAAGATGATCACATCATTAAATTTTTATAGCTCAAAACCTTAGGAATCCATTTCATGCATGTTTTCAATTATATTATCCCAATTTAAAAGTTTGAAAACATAATCATAAGCCTAAATTCAACATGTGAATTTAGAGCAGGTTTATGCATGCTTTTTGCTGGTTATTTAATTTAAAGCAGTAAAGAGGCACTGCTGACATACTGAGTATGTCAACAGCATATTTTTGGCCTGACAGTCACTTATTCATCTCGGACTGCCAGACATCTTTTCAAAAATAAAATTTTTGTTTGGACTGCAAAATTCCATCTTCGAAAACAGTAAATTATATCAATTACAAGAGATTTCATTGCAATCAGAATGAATTTGCATAAATGAAATGAAATTCTCTTATATGATATGTACAGTTGAGCTCGCAGTTGATAAGATCAGGAATCTCCATCTTTCTTTTCATCCGATTTCTTGGAGGATCCGGCTTCATCAGGAATCTTTTTGAGCAGAGTTTGCAGGACCTGGTTTTGGCTCTGGAAGAGTGATTCTATCATTCTCCGGTTTCGCTCTTCACTTTCTTGTCTTTCTCTATGCATTCTCTCTTCCCTTTCCAGCATCAATTTTCTGAATTCTTCATCCTTCTTCTCCTTCTCCAATTTTTCCTTCCTTTTTTCTTCCTTTTCTCTCCTACGCTCTTGGCGTTCTTCTTCAGCTCTCTTCTGCTGTTCCTCATGACTTGACATTATAACATAAGTCATCGATTTCATCCCTTGGAGCATAGATTGGCTCATCTGACTCATTAGCTCAAGTGCATGGGAATTAGCCGGAAACTGAGAAACATTTTGGCTTCGTGGAGGAGGTTGAGATAGTGTTGGAGGAGGTTGAGAAGGTGCAGGAATGTCTTCTTCTTCAGCTTAGTGCTCTACTCCCTCGGGCTGCTCAACTTGTGGAACTTCAGTACGAGCCCTGGAAGGTTCCTCTCCAGCTGTTTTTCTTCTTCTCTTAGGAGCAGGAGGTGGCATTTTTGATCTAACTCGAGATGGTGCGGAATCACTAGATATATGCGATGACTGAACTCCAGAATCAGCAGGGAGCGGGGGAAGTGCATATCGAATTCTTTCTTGACTCAGCATGTATGGCACTTGGATGGGGGGTCCATGATCACCATTTTCTGCCCTGTAAACACCTCAATATCTAGGCATTGATCAATGCAGATTCTTCTAATCAGATTGGGGTATCAGAGCGCTTGCTTCATTGGAAGCCTAGAAGTGATAACCTCAAAGATGTGCTCCCCTGCATTCAGTTTCTTTCCATGCCAAAGTTTTGCCATCCCTATTAATATACTGCCTGAAGTGGTTTGGGGATGTGTACTTGGCTTGATCCTTGCCATATAGAATTCAAAAGTGGGCATGAATTCTACCTTGAGCTCTGAAGCTTGGAAGGTGTTTATAGTGGTGGGCCTCTTAGTTAGGCTGTTAGCGATGGCACGGTAGGTGTTTCTTCTTGTGGTCTTGCCTCGCTTACAGAAAAGTTCGTCTTTCGGGATTTCAATGGGGTCATCGGGTGTACCGAGAAAACCTGTTCAGGTACTGTGGGGAAAAGTCTATAGTATGTCCCCGTACCCAGGTTGTTCTCTCCTCCATATTGATATTCGCATAAAATTCTCGAGTGAGCTCCACATAACCCGGTTCCTCATGGTGTTCAGCAGTGAGGTGTTGTTCGACTGCTCGAAATTCTCAGCGCTCTTGAGATGCTTGTGTAAATTGTGGCTCAACTCTCGGTGTCTAAGGCGGGCCTGATCTGTGATCCACCTTTGTTCTACAGGTCCCTTCTTCTCAAATAGATACGGGTTCCATTTGAACGGAAATGCCTCATGCATCATGATGACTCCGCTGTTCAAGATCTGCTTAGATCAATCTGTTTGTCAGTGAAGGCCATCCTGACTTGCGGATCAATGATCTGGTTTGGGATGATGACATCGAAGTTGGCCAGATTTGGATCTTTTGTTCCTCTTTCCACATGCCGGTTCCAGATGGCTCTGTGTTCCTTGAACTTCAGCTGAATGCGTTCATGGTGGACACCCGGAGTTGTCAGTACATCATTTGCGGCATGGTCCATCATCATCCCCCAAAATTTCTTTAGAAAGTGATAGTAATCCCTTTCTATAGATGTAGCAACAATTGTTCTCTCTTCTGGTGGTATGCTCACATCCCATCCTGGCGGAAGCTCCAATTTATCTTCAGTGGTGTGATCCAGCGGTACTTTGTATTCTGTCATGATTGTTGTTCTCATATTCTTGATTTCAATTCTATCAACTGAAGCCTGCTTGGCTGCTTGCTCATATGTGCAATCAGGCAGCCCGATGCCTGATTTCACTATTAATTCGTTCATGAGAAAGGCAGAGGAGATTAGATGCATCCAAATTTTTATAGTTTTCATGAATTGTTCAAGTTAAGAATCAACATTGGGTTATTAGTAACATGTAACCTATTACTGATGAATACTGATGATCATTGGGTTATCATGTAATACTGATGAACATTGGGTTATCATGTAATAGGTAACATGTAATAGGTAGCATGTAATAGGTTATCATGTAATAGTACTAAATTGAAAAATTGGCAAACTTAAGGCACCAAATTGACATTTTTTCCAGGACTTACCCTATAGGTCAAGTCTCCCGTCTTCCAACCAATGTTGGGGTTCAAAGCCCACCCGGCCCACGATCCGTCTCCTTTATTTCCTTTATAATTTATATAGTTTGGACTCCCACACACCTTTACCGACATATGAGTGTCACAGTTTATAAAAAAAAAAAAAAAAAAAAGCGAGTGAGAGATACCAACCGTGAAATTTTCCGTTTAAAACTTAAATCTCCAAACTCTAAATCAGAGGATTTTAGACAATATAAATAATTGCATTTGGGTCCCTAAGAATGTGATATATTCATATTTGCACCCTCCACGGCTCCACCAAAAATCGGAAGAGTTCCCCAATACTCCAATAGGCCAATAGTTGAATACCTCGCTCCCCTTCTCCCTGCCCAGTGCCCACTCTCAGCGTCCACTGCCCCTAACCTCAATCACTTCACTTCCCGAATCACCTCCCAGGTTTCCCTCCTCTCCAATACAAGGTTAGTCACTTCCTGCCTGCTTTCAATTCGATGCCTTTATGCTACCGCACGCACGACTTTCAAGCGGCTCCGATCATATATTCTTTATGAGAGGGAATCTTGATCTGGTATCTTTCGCTATTGCCCGTTTGTTTTTCCATTTTTATTTATCTATGTAATTTTCATCATTGAATAAGCTTCCTTAGTGGGATAAAGTGATGATGCCTCAGCCAAAGAGGAAGAAATGGACTGAGGCGGAAGAGAGGACCCTGATGGATAAGTATGAGGAGATGGCTTGTGGTGGGGTTTTATCTAAGATGAAGACTAGGGAGAAGAAGTACAGGCCAATTGCTATATACGTTAATTCCATGCACCATGCCCTAGACCCCATGTCCTATCCCTGGCAATGGACTTGGAAGGATGTCTCTACTAAAGTGCAGAATATGAGGCATCAGTATGTTCTTGTGAAGCAGAAGATTAAAAAGCAAGAATCTTCCGTCCGGGGATTGAGTGAAGATGAGGATTTTGACTGGAATGAAGGGGCTACACATTGGTCCAACTTCCTGAGGTATAAGGAGGTTTTCGGGGATGTGCCACTTGTGTTTACAAGCACCGATGGGGTTGGAGGGGGAAATGTGTGTAATGGAAGGTTTGAAGAGGCTGGTCATGATTTGGATATGGTGCAGTTTGGGCATCTGGGTCAAGTGGCGGATGGGGGTTTTGTGGGGGGGATTGATGGGGTTGAGAATGGAGTCATGGATTTGGAGTTTGACTATGATGCAGAGGAGGGGGAGGACAATCGTAGCAGAGGGAATAAAAGTGAGTGTAGCCTGAGGGAAGATGCAGATGCTAGATTTATTTGTGCAGATATTGAACCTAGTGTTTCGGACGTGAGAAAGAAGAGAAAGGCATTGAAAGGATTGGAGAAGAAGGCATGGGGATTTCTTGTGAATCAGTTAGGTCAATTGAAGGAAATGGAAACTCGGTTTGGGCAGGATGAGATTGAGAGAGAACAGGAGAGGCAAAGGAGAGAGCATCTTCAAATTGAAATGGAGAAAAAGCGTGAAAGGAAGTTAGAAGAAATGGAAAGGGATAAAGAATTTAGGGAGAACACTAGGGAGACATTGAGGAGGCAATGGATGGATGAATGGGAAGCTATGGAGAGAAAGAACGAAGATATAGAAAGGAGGAGGAGAGATGAAGAATTACTCCAGGAAAGGGATCGGGAAGAGCGAATGAACAGGAGGAGATCAGAATGGCAAAAGAGGGTGGGTCAGATGTTAAGCCAGCATCGGGTAGAAATGGGACAGATTCAGGCTCGAATACTGCATGAGCAACAAAATATAACAGGTCAGTTTGTTGGAATTGTTTCACAGTGGACTGGTCATCCTGCTGGGCTCTCCGATCACACTGGAGGAAGTAGCCATTATTTGTCTCAGATGATGCAAAACTTGCACCATGTTAATGGCATGGTTCATGGTGATGCACGGGTTGAGGAAGATAACCAAGAAGATCAGTTCATTGTTGATGGTTAATACTACACACACTGCATAATACAATTTCACCTGCAGGTGAAAGGAGTATGAAAACACTAGGTGCTGAAGCACTTGAGGTTTGTGATTTCCAGCAAGAATTTATACTCCACATTGGGTGTATGCTCCATGGGATGTATAGTTAATATTCTTTATGTTTTTTTTTTTTTGGAAAATTTCATGTTATTTATCTGATGGCTGGAATAGATATAATATCTATCTACCTCCACTTTTTTGTAAGTATTATTCAATAACATTTCCCAGTATTTTTTAAGCAAAAGTTCCCTGAAGGCTGAATCCTATTAATCTCAGATGAATTTTATTTACCCGAATTTTATGTTTATATTCTAAAAGGAATCTGTGAAGGGTTCATATTATATAAAACATATTGCTTTCTAGTAAATCCTTGAAAAGTTGAGCGGAATTGAACTAAATTGATTGATTTTCTTTGGGAACCGGGTTCTTTTTCTGCCTACAGTTTGTGCCATGATGCTTCTAGATGTTTCATCTATGGAAAGGCCATTATCATCTCTAGTTTCAGGTATGGTAGTATTATGGAGTGTTCTTCGCTTCTTGCATGCAATACATGTATTTTTTTTGCCTGATTCAGATGTGAGCAGTTGGCTTTTGGCTATGAAGTTTTACAATTACAGCGTCCTTCGTGTGTGTGTGTGTGTGTGTGTGTGTGTATATATATTTGCAAACTATTATAAATTTGTGTTCTCTAACTTGTGCTCCATCTTTATACAAGAACATGCGGTTATTTAATGCTGTTCTCAGTTTGATATAAGTTTATGTTTGCCTGTTTGGTGATACTTTCTTTCATCTGAACCGATTGGTGAATGAATGTAACTGTTTGACTGTTTCCTTGGTATTTGGAAGAAACAAAAACATTTAATTGTTGGCAATGATTTCTTAATATTGTAATATCAGATAATGATTACCATTGTCAGACTATACAACAATCTAAGTCAGGAGACAGGGAAAGGAGTTGTTCTTCATTTGCTGGTATTAATGCCCACTTAATGGGTTGGGTTTAATTCCAACCAGGGCTTGAATTTAATTATGGTTGCAAGCTTTATATTATTGGCTAAAAGGGTTGTATAATATTTAAGTGCAACTCAATGCCAATATTATTGCTGTTTGAACTATACAATATAGGAAGTTTAAATGTAACACATGCCAATACTTTAAATCAAGATTAATTCTCCGCAGTTACCAATGGTATACTTAGATGTACTGTATACTTAGAGATGATTATGAAGGCCCTTCTAATTGCATTATTCTGATATACATGTAAATTTCTTGGTGGCATGTGAGAATGCCATCTAAAGGAGATTTGGAAGAGAAACACGAATGTGATAAATCAACTATAATTGTAAGCACCTCTACAAGTTCCAGATTTAAATGATTGTGGATTGTTATGTTCCAGATTTGGATGATTGTGGATGGAGAGATGTCTTCAAATCTTAATTAAGTGAAACAGACGAATGTCTTACGCTGATATCCTATCAAGGCTTAATTTAAAGCTCTACTTGTTTGCATTCTCTCCTCCTCCAGTCCTCCTTGTTCAGTAGGAAAAAAAGAAGAGAAAGGAAAACAATTAAATTAGTACGAAAGTGAGAATGAATTAAAGAGAAACCTACTTTGTCATATCTTTAACTGGAGAAAGTTTGTCCTTTTACATTTATCCCTCTGTATAAATTAATACAAGAGCACTACATTATGTCCCTTATTGAAGTTGATGAAACGGGGCTTGGAAAACCTCCTTTGTGAGATCTGTTATCATAAGAAGCTTTTTAATCACATGTATTTGTTTAGTGGATAGTCTAACCTTTTGATTGTGGCTTCCACAAAGATTATTGAGATAGAAATTCCAACGGTGCAGAACTTATGGTTATTTGCTAGCCTTGAAAATATGAAAATTTTGTGATGTAGAAAAAATGTACATTAATTGCGAAATACTACCTCCATTTCATTTTGGGTGTTACGTGTGTTGGACATGGAATTTACGAATATGGGTTGGGCACTGGATTTAAGAGAGAGAGAGAGAGAGAGAGAGAGAGAGAGAGAGAGAGATGAGGTATTTCTAAATAGAGTAGGAATATTACCATATCTGATAACGTAACACATATTTCAGCCGAAAAAGGAAAGTGTAAGAAGTAGTAAGAAATAGAGGGAGTACTTGTCGTATGAACTCAGTATTGACTTTCTTCCTAGAAGACTCAAGAACGCTTTCAAAATGGGCATTCTTGGTTGAATAGAAGAGTGTTCTAATTTTATAGTCTTCACCACTTTTGCTGGCTTAAAATTCTTCAGAATCACTATTGCTAACCATTCTCACTAGGAAGAATGATAAAGAGGGCTTAAGCATGATTCTACTTGGGCTTGTGACATACCATATCAGACAATAATTAGATAGGGCGGTAGTTTGCAATTGATCAATCGCGACATTTAGATGTTAAACTAACTAATTTGAATGCTTGTTTGACTTGTTTGGTCCTTTTGACTTGTTTGTATTAATGAACTCGCAATAAATGAAGAAAATTTGAACAATTACTTTGGTTTTCCTAGCAACAGAATGAGTCCAAACGTGTTCCTGAAGGTGTGCGATGCACTACGTATTCATCGTATTTCTAGCCAAAGTTTATTGTGCATGTTTCTTATAATCTTGTTACAATGTCAAATACAGGTCCAAAATTTTATTTTAGGAAGGAACCAAATTTCTACGCTAATATATCAACATCACAAAGTATTTATAGTCCACTGTTAATATTTTATATTTGTTAATAATTGTTGTGTTACTTTTTGTTTTGCAATATTTAAATCTCTATTCGGAACGGATACTTGTTTTTGGTGTCTAACGATTTCTTTAGATGAGTTGGTGAAATCTTGAAAATTATCACATTTGTAGACTTGAGGAAAAGGAGGGCATCCAGGCGTCCATTGAAGGACTTTGTAACTCTCTTATGGTTTATGGTTTAAACTTCATGCTTTAATTGTTTCTTCTCTAAGTCTATGGGCGAAGTTTGTAATGTACTCTAACTTGAAGTGATGTTTCAACGTTTATCAACTGAGTACCTGTTTCCTTTGGCATATATGTTGTCTTGCAACATTTAAAAATTGGATTAGGACCTAGCAAGACCCTCGGGGGGAAAAAAAATTATAGCGTGCATAGTAGTAGTCATGGAGTTTGTTCTATCCATACTATGTAAATGGACATGTTAAGTTCCTGTTCTCAAGTGAAGAAGGTATGAACATGCTTGGCTTTTCCTTTCTCATAACTTAGTTATTTTCTGGTGTAATGATAGAGGATAGTGATCAAGGCTGTCCATAGTAAAATTATCTCTGGTACACCCACCCCTTAAGAAGACAGATGGTTCTTTTTTTCCGTCCACCTCACCTCCCAATGATGTTTCTAAGCACTTGCCGAGAGAGTCACAAGTGTGGAGGAAACAGTTGATTTTATGCAGCACAGTATAGTTCAGATGTTGAATTAGGGGTTCAATGCCTGAAGTGCTCTCTTCTCGGAAGATATTATTTCCAACTTCTCTTTTCAAGTTGTCCAGAATTCAGGTCTCTATTTACTATGGTTTCTTCACAACAGGATGTCGATCCATCAATGGTAGACTCTCAGCATCCACCACCCATTCCAGAAACAGAACATCTTGCAGCTCAGGATGAGGAAACAAATCAACAGTCTAACCAGCCAATGAAGAACCATCCTCAGGTTCAGTCCACTCAAACATCTATTGGTATTTGGTACAGTCCTCAACCAACTGGTATCCAAGAAGTTTCTGGTGCCAAATCAACTGTTCGATATTTAGTACCTAATGGAGCGCCTTTATATGCAACAGCTGTATCTTTCTCATCCTTTGTTTGGTTAAAAATTTCATTTTCTTTTGCACCAAGCAGTACAATGCAGAGTCCAGGTGGCATTGCAGACTGACTTTTTGGTTTATGTCTTGCTAGTAAACTGAATTACTCCATGTATTATTCATCATGGTAAGTGGTGAAATGCATAATTTGTTTCGAATTGAATGACACTATGAATGGGGACTGTTTTACTCTGAACTGCCTGTGCTTGGTTATGGAGTTTTTATTTAGTTTTTTTTTTTCTTCTTCTTTTGGAAAAAAATAATGAATGTTTGAATTGTAGTTCAATGATCAGCTCCAACATGATTATGACAACAATTACTTATATTGCATCTCGAACTGCTAATCATTTCTTAACTCTGTTGATGTTCCGATCTGATGCTTTGAAGAAATTATGAATATTGATTCTTCTGCAGATGTTCCTGGAGAGTTGACTGTCTTCTTTATTTCACAGAAGTTAAAGTTGCTGGCAATGTCAATGTCAGTTGAAACTATAGGAGAATAGATTGAATTTATATTAATGGGTGTTTTGTTTAGAACCCTGTTGAAATAAGAGGATGAATGAACGCCGGGCAGAGCCGCATTTTTTGGACCTGACCCCTGAGCAAGTGCAGATTTTGCACCACATGAGCTGGCCATGAGAATGAGTAATTGGGAACGTAGAATGTTGTTATTTGGATGAGGAGGAATATTTTGCATGCCTGAATCTTGGTTGATGGTTGCTGTAAGGAAAACAAAGATTGTGTATGTTGGAAGTGGATTTGGCGGAGTTGACTCCACCTGCAGATATGGTATGTGGGAGCTTTTATGTGGTGTCAGATTTGTGAGACCATTCACAATGGGTTTCTTCCCGTTTCAAGAACCCACATTTCAACAATAAAAATAATAAAAAAAAAAAAATAACATTGATGACATGTCAAGAGAACCAATTGAAATGGGTTCTGTGTGAAGAACTTATAAAAGAGGGTTCTTCCCTCACAAAGACCCCACATGATAAAAGAACTCATTTAAATGGTTCTTTTTTGTGAATGCTCTGAGTGTGATGCGTGTGGTAGCTTATGTGATGTTTGGGTGATAAGTGATGGATTATATGGTTTATGTCATAATTGAATGATGTTATCATAAAACTACTTCAAACATTATAAAAATTATGATTCTCATCACGCCTGCACATGCAGGCAGCACCTCTGTTTGTACGCTAACTGTATTGGTGTATGCTTAATAACCACAACATCCAATGTTGTGGTTGAGCACATGAAACCTCTATCCATACTATGATGCAATTGCAACCAACACTCCAGTCATTCAAGGCATATTGTGGTTAACGGGTCTATGGGGAATATGTTATTTACGACGTGGGTTTTTTCACTCGGCCATGTATGCACTCCTCTTCGGGCGAATGGATGGATGCAATTGGTTTGCTTCCCTTCCAAACTTAACTTAATGGGTGGGTGGAATCTTATTCAAATTTGATGAAATTTTTGTTTCTCAGTTAAAACATATATTTAGGTTTGGTTTGCATATCCACTCTACTTTTGTAGTAATACACTATCATTATTTGCAACCTTGACTCTCTGAATGTTTTTAGATTGTCACTATCATATCTAATTTCAATATGGATTCCTTCTGTTTTTGTGAAACTACTAACAAAAGTTTTTAGATCGCCCGAGGAAACACAACCTTCGATGTAATCTCTATTAATATATATATATATATATATATATCTATTATATATAAATACAACGCAGTATATCGTAACAGTTGTGCCGTATATGTGCACAGTTGTTCCCTTAGGAACAGTCATTTTGGAAAAGGGGCAAAAGTAGCTGCATAGAAGCCTTAATTGCATTTCTCCCAACCGTGTCTTTTGATTCTGCGGAAGAACCGTCGTTACTCAGTGCCCGAGCTTCCAAGAACCGGCCACCGGTGGCCCCTTGATCGGTTGCGCGTCCCCTGCAGTTGCCGGTATTCACTGGTGCCAGTCGAACGGTGGTTGTCAGCAGCTTTTCTCGGCCGGCCCACCAGTCCCTGCGCGCTGCCCTAGCCGCCGCCACCACCTCTCTCCCGTTGCCGAAAGGTGTGCCTCTGGTGCCGAAAGGTGTTGTCCCGCACCACCTCCCCTACCGACGTCCTCGGGGCCTTACCTTTTTCCACCTGTCGTGCGCGGTGCCGGCCTCTCAACCTGCTCGCTTGCTCCTCCTACACCGCTGCTCTCCATCTGCCCTGCTGTCTCACCGCGCCACCACGCCTCTGCGGCCTCGCCACCGCCGCCGCCATTTGGTGAAGAAATTTATCTACGCAGGACAGTACTAGATTTGCCCAAATCTGCCCTAGACGCTACACGCCTCCGTCAGCCTCCTTGGTAGTGTACCTCTGCCATCACTGCTATCTCCAATTTTTTTTTTGATTTTTATGAAATTGTGTTTCTTTATTATTTGCCCAACAGTTTTTACGGTATTGTGTTAATTCTGTGACACAGTGGTCCATCGCACACCACATGCTTGGCTTCTGAATTTGTTTTTTTGTTGTCAAAGAATGCACATGTTGTAGTGTGTACATTCCATCATATTAATAGGTCCTAAACTTCAAATTCTTATTATTAAAATTGTTTACAGCAGTTCTTTTGCCAACATCAGTGTTTTGGCACACATTATTCATCCACAAAATTCTATGCAGTACAATATAAGCTAATATGGTAGTTTTTTGCACCATCGTCTCAAGTTCTTTAAGTCAACAAGTTAATCATGTCTTGTAGAGATGAATATGCATCACAATAGCGTTTAAGTTTATAACAAAAAAATAAAAAACTTGGTCATGACAATTTCTATATTGCAATGGGAGTTTCGTAAAGGCCAGGTGCTTGATTGGTTTAAATGCATCTGGAAGCTGATCTCTCACTTATCATTGCATGTGCTTCAGGAGGATAAATTAAAATCTTAGTTGCATTTTATTCCCTGGACTGGAGCTGTCTTTCCTAATGTATTTTGCAGAGATTTGACATTAAAGCACTTTATACCAACAAAAATACTTAATTTTAAAGATATCTATTATGTAGATTATGAGAATGACAAGATGCATGAAACTGAAGTTGATCTTCAGTGGTTTCCTTGACTTTGTCAATGTTGGTGTTGGTGCCAATGTAGAAAGCACTCATATCAAATTCTTTGCAATGGAGAGGGAGTGAAGGGGATTCATTTCTGACCTAAAAGTCATGCTTTACAACTTTGTTTTAACTGCATGTATTCGATGCAGGTTCTGTTAATTGAGAATTATATAGATGCCGGACCATTTTCTGCTCAAGTTTTGGCATGTTTGCCACCATTACCATAGAATGTGTCCGCTGAAGATATATATCAAATCCTGTTAGGCAGGACTTGCGTCATCTATGTGTTTTTAGTGTGGACCCTCCAGGTATTTAGTTAGTATATGAAGTTGTTTTTTTGGGCTTCCATCCTCGATTCTCCTGCCTACAATCCATTACTCAATGATGATTCGAACAATATGTGAAGGAAAAAAAATTTGTGTGTGCAGGTTGCAAGGACATTGATGATGCATTGCATTGCACACCACTTTCAAATGGAAATTTTGAAGTGGGACTTCGTATCCTTTCATTGTTTATTTTCTTATGTAGTTATGTGAGCCAAAACCACAAAGTTTGTGGGTCTTGCTGTCTTGGTGTTCTGTAGTCAACCTTTTTTTTATTCATATTTGCTTGATTTTAGGTTAAAGAAATTTGGATTAGATTTTTCGCTCAGTATTCATTTGGTCATAAAAAGCATGTTTTAATAATCTATGCAAAGTTAGGGTAAATTTGAGTTTTTTATATAGATATATTTCAAACCTTAGTGTAAAACGTTATATGGTTCACTATCATGTAAACATTCATGTTTTTGCTGTTGGATCAACAAATGTTTTTATTTTGTCTTTCTAGCTATATTTTTACACAATCTTTACTTCTTATAGGGGTTGATTTAGCAATTTTAAATCTGTCACCTCTCACTTTTGAGTTGGCCAAATTAATGAAGGTGTAATGTGCGTATGAGGTAGTTTGTTTTTTAATAGAAGAGGAACTATTTAACATGAGGATTATTGGGTTTTGTCTTGTCACATAATAGACCATGAGAAGATTTAGCTATTCTTTTTGTTCACAACAGATTGGCACAACAGTAGATTCCCTGGCCAAATGTAGATGCACATAGTGCAGTATTGTTAAACTACTACAGTTTAACTGTTTAACTGAAGCAAGGTTACATTCATAAATATATTTTCTTACTGCAATAATAGCATGAAGGATGCTTTCATCAAAGCAGAACTACACTGAACTATGTTACTTTTCATTGAGGTTGCCAGATACTACACTGTCCTCTTTGGCGTATCAATTAAGAGCTATTGGCATTTGTTCTCAGGTTCTTCTTTCCAACCCACCTTCTTTTATTATAGCTATTTTGTTGCAAGCTTTCTGATCACGGATCCATTGTGCTTAGGGTGCTTTTAGCTTATATTGGACCATGCTATTGGGCTGCCACTATAGAGTCGAAAGAGTGTTACAATGGAATGGCTTGAAATTATGCAAGAAAGTAGGTGCCCAATCATGGAATTTTTTCAAGATACAGACATGGGCTACTGCCAAATGTCCAACAATTATTACATGAATTAAGAGGAACAAAGTCACGAAACTCCAACATTACAATCCAGTAAGATTGGTTACCTTTATGATATTTTGTAATTGTAGATCACACCCTTTTTTTTTAATATAATTTGAGTTACTTTCCAGATTTTTGAATCCATATCATATTTGGTAATGCTTTATTTGGGATGAGGTTAGGGTAAACATTATTTAGGAATTTAAGCTTGGATAAAAAGTTGGCATTTTATTTTTCAAAGCTTCTTGATAAAAACACTATAGATTTTCGATATAAATTAGGAAAGTGGACTTGTATTTTGTAAATTCCAGAATGTTTGATACAACTTTTTCTGTATGGTTTGGTTTTCAAATACAGGTTGTTCTTGCACGTAGCAGCAGAGTACTGACCACAATGGAGATTGACCCTCTATGGTGGTTGGCAAGCTTAGAGGTTCTTTCCGACTTTCAATATGCATTTTCGCTATGAGACTATGAAGCATATTTTTTGTTGCTAAAGAAAGTGATGTGTAACTGCAGGTTGAAGGGACTAATGCTCCATCCAGACCTCGAAACGCGAATCGGAGCTCATCAAATCTTCTATGATGTGCTTGTCCCATCTTCTGTATCCCCTTGTGTGCATTCGACATTACAGGCTTGCCAAGATCACTCTTGAGCTGTGTTTCCTTGTATACCATCAATTTTTTTTCTCAACATAGCATGTGTTTTCATGTTACTTTTCGGAATTTCTGAAAACCTCTGTCTCTGTCTACAGTTTGTGCTAATGCTAGGTATGGTTTTAATTTTGATATTTTGATTTTCTTATCTCTAAAGATCTTTCTTTTAAAATTTGTGTTTGTTTAAAGTTCTTGCATAGGGTGTAAAAAAAATGTACTATAGTTTCCCGGGAATATTTCCTTGAGATACATACCTAACTATTGAATTATTTATCTTAATTTTCCTTTTATTTTCATAATATTTTTTTTCACCGGGTGTGCGCAGCGTAGCGCGTGCCCGGAAAGATTTCTAGTATATATATACATACACGTACATTTTAAAAGAATTGGACTTTTTCACTGAAAGAAAAATACTCCCTTTGTCCCACTTAAAATGTCATGTTTCATTTCTGCACACAATTCAATGCACTTTTTTTATCGTTAATATCTCAAAATATATAGAACTAAAAATTATGCAAAATATATATTCTAAAACTATACGATTAGACGAATCTAACAAGTCCGAACTCGACTATTTTTTCCAAATATATTTATAATAATATTGAGTCAAAATTAAAAAATTAACAGCGTCAAAAAGTCAAACAAAACACTTCTACTGGGACAGAGAGAGTAATTTCTTTTGCCACATGGCACTTTGTAATTGTTAATAACTTTTTTTCATTTAATATTTTAATTGAAATATCTCGAAGAAATATAATTCAAAAATAAATGTTATCATTAATCATATACATTTGCTTAAACTGCCAGACCCATACAACTCAGATCAATTACGTTTGGTTATTAAAGTGTCCATTTGTTGATTTAATTAATGTGTTTGGATTATTAATTATATTTACAACTAATTTACTATCGTTAATTTGAATGGACAAGTACTTTGCAAATATGGTCATAATAATGTACTGTACTTTAAATGGGACATTGTTGCTCGGCCAAGGAAGTATGGTGGACTTGGTAATAGGGCGGCAAGAAGTATGAACCTGGCACTCATTGGGAAATTGGTGTGGGAACTTATCACGCAAAGTAATAAATTGTGGGTTAGGGTGATGAGTAGAAAATATGGATTGGAAGCTGGTAGATTTCCCTCGGTACACTATAGGGGGACAAAAGTGTGGAAATCTATGGGCAAGGCTACTGATGTTCTGAAAAGGGGGTATGGTGTTAGAATAGGTAATGGCGAGAGTTTATTTTGGTATGTGAATTGGTGGAAGGGAGAGTGCCCGGCGGATAAAGTCCCGTTTGTACATTTTAATGATGTAGCGTATAGAATTAAAGATCAAGGGAGTGAAGGAAAATGGAGATTGAATGAGCTGTACTCGTAGTTGCCCCTGGAGATAACTAATGCCATTATTGATTCGCCTGCGCCACACTTGAAGGAAGGTGTACCAGATATTATTCACCGGAGAATGGATAAGAAAGGGACATATTCTGTTAAATCAGGCTATAAGTTTTTGTGTGAGGAAGGCGGTCAGTTTGAAGCCGATGAGGTTGATGCTTGGGGATGGTTGTGGAAGATGAATGTGCCCGAGAAGGTTGGATTACTGATGTGGTTAATATGTCATGGGGCGCTCCCATGTAATGATCTCAGGTTCAAGCGAAGGCTGGCGAATTCGCCATTGTGCTCTATTTGTGGAAATGAGCAGGATGATTGGAGGCACTCCTTGTTCATGTGTAGGTGGGCGGCTGAAGTTTAGAGGCGCGGAGGGTTTCCACAAATTGGTGTATTGTTGATCGTGTCAGAGCATGTTAGGTGCTGCTGCACGTGGTGATTGATGGTAGGTGGGGTAGGAAACTTCTCCCACATCGTTCAAGCACAACTAATTTGCCCAATTGTTGCCTTAAAAGGCATTGGGTGGGCATTCGCTTAACACACACCAACACAAACGAAGAAGCAGTAGCAAAGCAGCAGCTTTCAGCTTTCTCTGCTTCTTCAATTTAGAGGGCAGATTTAGCCCAGAGAGTGAGTGTGTTTTGGTAGGTTTTTCTTTTGTGAGAGTCTACATTTGTTGAGTGTGTTTTGTGGGTCCGGAAATTATTGTCCAAACCCTTTTGTAATATTTTCCCCTCATAGTAAAATTTGTTTCTCCCTTTGCCTGTGGATGTAGGTCGATTTGACCGAACCACGTAAATATTCTGTGTCTATTTATTTTGCTGCATTTGGCTAATTTGGGTACACTTCCGCAACAAACTGGTATCAGAGCCCTGATTGCGTAGTATGCTCTGTGGTCGCAGTTAATCTGATCTTCCACATCAGAAACGCATCTCGGTTAAGCTACTCTTTTGTGAGATTTGTTTGTGCCTCTTGTTAGCAAAATGTCGGCCATAAATATTAAGGTTGACAAGTTCACTGGGAGAAATAGTTTTAGCCTATGGCAAATCAAAATGCGGGCTTTGTTAAAGCAACAAGGCATGTGGGCTCCATTAAAAGAAAAGGTAGATCCAGATAATACTGAGATGGTGAGCCTGGAGGAGAAGGCTCATTCAACCATCTTACTGTGTTTGGCAGATGATGTCATTACCAAAGTTGCAACGAAGACAAAGGCGTCTGGTTTATAGTTAAAACTCGAAAGTCTTTACATGACGAAGTCTTTAACCAATAAGTTGCTACTAAAGCAACTTTTGTTCAGCATACGGATGCAGGAAGGTACATCTCTTCGAGACCATCTCGATAGATTAAATACTATCTTGCTGGAGTTGCGTAATATTGATGTCGTTATCGAAGATGAAGATGCTGCATTGATATTATTAGTATCTTTACCACTATCATTTGAAAATTTTGTACAATCATTTATAGTTGGTAAAGATACTGTCAGTTTAGAAGATGTACGTGCTGCTCTGCATAGTAGGGAATTACGCCATAAGGCATCTTCGAGTAATGTAGATGATCAGGCTGCTGGGCTTGTTGTTAGCAGTGGTAAGGGACATGGAAAATCTGTAAAACAAAAGAAGAAAAAGTCTTTTGTTAAAGGTCCTAAGCCAGGTGATGTCTGCAACTATTGTAAAGAGAAAGGACATTGGAAGACCCAGTGTCCCAAGATGATGAAGAAGCAACAACATGGAATGCAACAAGAGTCTGTCTCTGTTGCGGTCAACGGCGATATAGATCCGGAGGATCATTTGGCTTTGGTCACAAGCTTGCAACCATCGCAAGATGATGTATGGGTTCTTGATTCTGGAGCATCATACCACATGTGTCCTAACAAAGAGTGGTTTTCAAGCTACGAACCAGTCGATGGATGAAATGTTTTTATGGCAAATGATTCTGTCTGTAAGACAACTGGGATTGGTTCTATCAAGCTTAGAACACATGCCGGTGAAATTGCAACTTTGCACGATGTCAGACATGTTCCAAAGCTGAAGAAGAATCTGATATCCTTAAGAGTCCTTGACAATAAAGGTTTCAGATACGAAGGGGAGCATGGAGAACTCTACATCATGAAGGGATCGTCCGTGGTTTTGAAAGGAGTCTTGCATGGATCTCTGTATGTTGTGCAGGGATCTACTGTAGTAGATTCTGTAGCTGCTGTTTCTGATACTTCTGATATGTCCAAGTTATGGCATATTAGACTTGGGCATATGAGTCAAAGGAGAATGCAGATCCTGTCAAGTCGTGGTCTTCTTGAAGGTCACAAGTTAGCTGAGTTCGGGTTCTGTGAGCACTGCACATTTGGTAAATTACATCGTACCAAATTTGGAAAGGCAACTCACAGAACAAATCAACGTTGGATACATTCATTCTGACTGTTGGGGTCCTTCACGAGTTGAGTCGCTTGGGGGCAGCAGTACTTCTTATCCATTATCGATGATTATTCAATGATGACTTGGGTAATCATGATGAAGGAAAAGGGCGAAGCTTTTTTAAGATTCAAGCAGTGGAAGACATCGGTAGAAAACCAGACCAACAAGAAGATTAAAAGGCTTCGAACTGATAATGGTTTGGAATTATGTTCGAGGGAATTCAATGAGTTCTGCAAGAACAATGGAATTGCACGGCATCACACAGTCAGGAACACTCCACAGCAAAATGGAGTGGCAGAGCATATGAATCAGACGCTTTTGGAGAGGGCACGCTGCATACTCTCAAATTCTGGATTGCCAAGGAGCTTTTGGGCAGAGGCAGTTAACACTGCTTGCTTTCTGATCAATCGGGGACCTCATACTGGAATTGATTGTCGGATTCCTTATGAGGTTTGGTCGGGTAATTCCTATGATTACTCGAATTTGAAGTCTTTTGGATGTGCGTCTTATTATCACGTAAGCGAGGGAAAATTGGAGCCCAGAGCAAAGAAGGGCGTTTTCGTAGGGTATGGAGATGGAGTCAAAGAATTCAGAATTTCGTCACCTTCCGAGAAAAGAGTTATCTTGAGCAGAAGTGTGGTGTTTGACGAGAATTCTATCCTCAATTTGCCTACGAAGGTGGTGAATGTCTCAGAAAATTCGGGTACTGACAGTAAGGTGGAGCTTCAACTTTCACCTGATGATTCAGATGAACAACGAGAGGTTGAGCAAGAGCAGGAAGTGCATTTGGATTCCAATCAATCAACCGAAGTTGAGCCACCTGAAACCAACCTACCATCGAGTTCAGCTGATGTGCAGAAGCAAGGAATTGCTTATGATCGTGCTAGAAGGGTGGGAGTCCAACCTCCTAGCAGATATCAAGATTCTGTCTGCTATGCTCTACAAACAGCTGAAGATTTGAATTATTCTGAGCCCTCCACTTACAAAGAAGCTGTATCATGTGGCGAGTCTGTACAGTGGCTTGCTGCAATAGGAGATGAAATGGAGTCGTTACATAAGAACGGCACTTGGGAGCTAGTCAAACAACCACCTGAAAGGAAGATTGTTACTTGCAAATGGATCTTCAAAAGGAAGGAAGGTGTCTCACCAGCCGAGGGCGTACGATATAAAGCCCGACTAGTTGCTCGAGGATTTACTCAGAGGGAAGGAGTTGATTACAACGAGATTTTCTCACCTGTGGTCAGACACACTTCCATTCGTGTCCTGTTGGCTATGGTAGCGCATCAGGATTTGGAGCTCCAACAACTAGATGTGAAAACAGCCTTTCTTCATGGGGAATTGGAGGAGGAGATCTATATGTCTCAGCCTGAAGGTTTTCTTGTACCAGGAAAAGAAAACCATGTTTGCAAATTGAAGAGACCATTATATGGTCTGAAGCAATCTCCGAGGCAGTGGTATAAAAGATTTGATAGCTATATGGTTGAGCTTGGCTACAACAGAAGTCCATATGATTGTTGTGTTTATCACAAGAAGTTGGAAGATGGTTCGATCATCTACTTGCTTCTGTATGTAGATGACATGCTCATTGCTGCACGGAACAAGGCCGATATTCAGAAATTGAAGGGTCTGCTGAGTGCAGAGTTCGACATGAAGGATTTGGGTGCAGCGCAGAAAATTCTGGGGATGGAGATCTATCGAGATAGAGAACAGAAGAAGCTTTTCTTGTCACAGAAAAGCTACATCCAGAAGGTTCTGTCAAAGTTTGGAATGTCTTCGGCGAAACCTTTGAATACTCCATGTGCTACTAATACACAACTCTCAGCTACCTTTGCACCTAAATCTGAAGCTGAGAAGGAGTATATGGCAAAGGTTCCATATTCTAGTGCGGTGGGCAGTTTGATGTATGCCATGGTGTGCACTAGACCTGATTTGGCACAGGCAGTCAGCGTGGTTAGCCGATTCATGGCGAACCCGGGAAAAGAGCATTGGCTTGCTGTGAAGCGAATTTTTCGCTACTTGAGAGGTACATCTGATGTTGGTCTCATCTATGGAGGCGACTTGCAGTGTTCGGTGGTTGGGTATTCTGATTCTGATTATGCTGGAGATGTGGATAGTAGGAGATCAATGACTGGTTATGTTTTCACTCTTGGAGGCTCTGTCGTCAATTGGAAAGCAACTTTGCAAGCTACAGTAACACTGTCTACTACGGAGGCAGAATACATGGCGTTGACAGAGGCTGCCAAAGAGGGAATTTGGCTAAAAGGACTGGTTGGCGATCTTGGTCTACATCAAGATCAAGCAGTTGTGTTTTGTGATAACCTCAGTGCAATATGTTTGGCTAAGTATCATGTTCATCATGAGAGAACCAAACACATTGACGTGAGATATCATTTTCTGAGATCAGAATCGAGGATCAAAGTGCAGAAGATTGCTACGGCAGATAATCCTGCAGATATGTTCACTAAGCCAGTATCTCATAGCAAGTTTCGACATTGCTTGGACTTGCTAAATGTTTTGAGCTGTTGATTGCCTCTCCGAGGTATTTTGTTTTCCCATGATGGGAAATTTGGAGGCAAAAGAAGAGTTGGAGTACCGTTTGGCACATTTGTGTGCATGGTTTAGGTACATTTGTTTTTCAGGGATGTTTGATGATCAAGGTGGAGCCTACTCATCATTCGACTTCGATTAGTTTGCACCAAGGTGGAGATTTGTTAGGTGGTGCTGCACGTGGTGATTGATGGTAGGTGGGGTAGGAAACTTCTCCCACATCGTTCAAGCACAACTAATTTGCCCAATTGTTGCCTATAAAAGGCATTGGGTGGGCATTCGCTTAACACACACCAACACAAACGAAGAAGCAGTAGCAAAGCAGCAGCTTTCAGCTTTCTCTGCTTCTTCAATTTAGTGGGCAGATTTAGTCCAGAGAGTGAGTGTGTTTTGGTAGGTTTTTCTTTTGTGAGAGTCTACATTTGTTGAGTGGGTTTTGTGGGTCCGGAAATTATTGTCCAAACCCTTTTGTAATATTTTCCCCTCATAGTAAAATTTGTTTCTCACTTTGCCTGTGGATGTAGGTCGATTTGACCGAACCACGTAAATATTCTGTGTCTATTTATTTTGCTGCATTTGGCTAATTTGGGTACACTTCCGCAACAGAGCATGAGGTCAGGCAGTGGTTGCATGCTGCTGTGATTGAATGGGGCAGCAAATTCCTTGCTGTTTTGTGGATGGTGTGGTGTGAGAGGAATGCGCGGATTTTTTGAGGTAGATGCACTCCGGTTTCTACGTTGATTTTTCAGGCTCGTTTCATGGAAAGGGCGATGAATAAGCAAGCTGGGCAGGTTAGTAGCGTGCGTGATGAGAGGACGGTGAGGTGGAAGGAGGATGAGGTCCAAGGATGCTGCATGCATTCGGATGGTAGCGTTTTGAGCGATCCCCATAGGTCTGGATTTGGAGTGGTGTTACGCGATGCCAATGGTGATTGGATCGGAGGATGTAGTGGTCAGCTTGGCGTTCGGAATATTGTGGATGTTGAACTCAATGCGGTTTGGCGTTGAACTCAATGCGGTTTGGCGTGGCCTCCTTCTAGCGAGGCAATTGGGGATTCAAGTGGAGGTTTGTTATGTGGACTCATTGGAAGCTCTTAGATTGATTAATGTGGAGGTTACAGTTAGACATGAACTTTGGTCTTTAATCAAGGATGTCGAAGAGGAATTGGATCGTATGCAGGGATGTAGAGTTCGTCATGTATATAGGGAAGCCAACTAAGTAGCGAATGCGATGGCAAACTTGGCTGCTAGAGCGGATGAGTTTTTCACTACATGGGCTTATCCATCGGACGCTATTGTGCAACAGATGGAGAGAGATGCGGTTGGAACAGAATTTGTTCGGAGATAAAGGCGTCCTGGTGTAGGGAGTTGGAGTAGGTGCCGCTTCGGTGGGGTGGCTGTTGATGCTTTGTTTTTCTTTTCCTTGCCTCTTTCTTTTTTCCTTTTATTTCGCTCGTCTTTTCGGGCTGTTTCAAAAAAAAATTATCAATATAGTAGTATTAGTTTTTATGATAGCCCTAGTTATTTTTATATTTATATTTTCTTAAAAAAGATTTCTTATTTAAACTTACAAATAATTAATCCCAAAACTTACAAGTAATTAATCATTAACATGACTTTCAATTTGGATTTAACTTATCTATTTTAGTAACATTACCTTTAACCCACAGGTTAAAACTACTTACATAGTTCTATTTGCTTTTTGTCTTCATCCCTCGTTATGACAGTGAGCCCTCAGCCCACTTTTAGTCTTTTACCATGGGAGATGACTGATAATGAGACAAAAGTATCTTCTCATCAAGCTTCAAATTCGAGGTTCATAAACTTGTAATGGCCATTGGCCAGGGCTTAGAAAATCAAGTGAAAGCCGGTCCACGTTCTGTCCGGTTTAGTAAAGGCTAACCCGACCTTATCTAATCCATGGGGACAGCTGCATTCTGCATATTACCTATCCTCTTTCCTCTGCCTTCTCTCCGTGCCTTAAAAAGATCTTCTTTGTTCCTATAAATTACTCCAAACGAAGTTAAACCGCACAACAGCTAAAGGGTTGGGGAAAGGAAGTCCAGAAGAATGGCCACCTCTCTCAATCTATCCCCTCTCTTATCCCTTAATTCCATCAGGAAACCCACTGGTACTCTTTACTGCATTTCTCTGTATCTTATGTCTTCTTGTGTGGGAGGTTTTGGAATAAATTACATGTATTTGAATTGTGGGTTTAATGTTTTCCATTTCAATTTTCCTTGTCAGGGCTCATTGCTCATAAATATACCACCAGAAAACCCAATTGGATTACGGAAACTACTCACACCTCTGAAACTGCCGCCTTCCGAGCTTTAAAGGTTGTGGATAATGCTGGTTACCTTCTGAATTTGGTGGTGTAATTGGTGATTTTTTTTTTTTTGAACCTACCTTACATTTCACTTCCAATGGTTTTTGCTCATCCTATTTGTTCAATTGGGAAATTAATTAAATGAACAATATTGGTGTGCTTGACAGGGGTTTAATGAATGCTTTTTATTTTTCTTCTCTTTCTTTGTGGGTTCAACTAATTTGTTGCTGTAATACTTGCTGATGATGATGATTCTTTGATAGTTTACTGTCTCCTTCTTTGGCTCCTCTTTTGTTCTGCGGAGAGTTTGGACCAGATACTGTGAATTCACTGGTCTTGTTCTAATTTACAGGCCTCAGAGAATAAAACGAGCACCAAGCAGGGTAGCTTAGTCTGTACTGATTGTGAAGGAAATGGTTAGTGATGCACATTTTTCCCCTATTGAAATAACATCTGTATTTTGTATCACTAGTCGTATCTTGTGCTATCCTGATGGAGGAAACTTTCCAAACTGTTTTTGTTTCTTTTGTAAATTATGATTCGTTACTCAGTAGTTTAACTTCCTCTGTGATATGATTATTTAAAGAGACTTCTCAAACAAGTTTTGATACTTGCTCGATTAGCCTTTTCTCTTGTTCAGCTTCGTGTTTGTTGGTTTCGTCGGTTCCCTAATTTGTCAATCAAATTAAATATACACTTCATGAAAGTTCCTAAAGGAAACAAAAAAGGCTCAAGCTTTTTTGCACCGAAAGAGTTAATGAACATAGTGCTTTATCTCTTTCTCATCGAATCTCTGCTGCTTAGTATTAATGCAAACAAAACATGTATACATCTTTGCAGTGTCCTTTCCCTTCTTCAATGGTTTACTAGAGTAAACTCAATTTTTTTACTATGAACACCACATGAACTAAGCATGAGGTGTAACATAATGTAATGTGGTCTTTTTCCTTAAGTTTTGTGTTTGTGAATAGATTGTAAGGCTTCTTTCATTCAGCAAAATATAATAACTTCTTTTTTGATTCCTGACACATGATCCTCAGGTAATAAGAAGTGCTCACAGTGCTTAGGTACGGGCGTGAATTCAGTGGATCATTTTAATGGGCAGTATAAGGCCGGGGCATTGTGTTGGCTATGCAGGTACAACAAAGACCGATTCTTATAATGTACTATTTATTTTTAGAACACTTTGACTGATTGACAATCACACTTGATTCAAAAGTTCAATTCTAAGTTTTGGTGACTGTCATTTATGTGGGAGTGAACTTATGACTGTGATTCTAATTTCAGCCCATGTGTTTTTGAGGATCTTCCATCTAATTAAAATAGGATTCACCCCATTTATGGATCCACCACTTTTTGAATCGATTATGTGTATATAGCGAAATGGCTAGCAGCAATACAATCTAAATTGCTATTGGTTTCACTAGTTTTCACTGAAACTCTTGACGAAATTCTTTTAACATCCTGAAAAATATCCAAAATCCATGAGAGTTGGGACAATTGCAAATACTAGTGTTGGAGTTTCCAAACCTGGATACTATGTAAATGCATTACCATATCATCTGTAACTAATTTCTGAAAAAAAAATGTTCCTAATCAGAATTAATCAATCAAATCATCCCTATTATAGGCATAGCAGAGCTACAGTTACTCATTGTCCATTGTAAATTTGTAACTGATTCTGATGGATATGGAACTGTCGATTATATAACATGCAAATTTTCCAGCGTATGCTTTTATCTATTCACAGTGCTGCATAGTATGTCATTTTGAACATTGTCAACTTGTAATTACTAGATTATGGTTTTCATATGAACAACTGGATATAAGGGCAACAATAATAAATTTTGATATGACAAATCATTCTGCTTCTCGTTACAAATCATGTTTATATCTCTGAAATTTTGATCGAGTATCTAGTTGAATTGGATAACTAGATACTCGATCTAAGTTCTGTTATGGCAATTGGGAAAAGTTAATGATGTGTCCCGAATGCAGACAACAGGCAAAGATTAATCTTGGATTGCATTTGGTAAATCTAATGAAGTTTTCAAATTTGAAGTGATTGAATTGTATCTGATTCAGTGCAAAAAAAATGGTGTTCCGTTGTTTTTAATTCAAACTTACTACCTAATGAATAAACCTTGTGCATGCTTTTTGTCGAGCAAATTAAGACCTTAAGTCGCGAAATTAAGCCCAAGAACTTATGGAACAATGTTTTTACTAGGAACTTGTCCCTTCTGCTTTCTTCCCCCGCTATGGTGATTTTGGACTCTATACTAGTGATGGATGCTATACATTGTGTTAAGGGGGGACAGTATGTGTCTGTGTGTGTTGCGCCACACACACACACACATATAATATCATGGAATTGATGTCGATTCTCTGGTGCAGGGGTAAGAGGGAGATTCTGTGTGGCAGTTGCAATGGTGCTGGATTCCTTGGTGGCTTCATGAGCACAATGGATGATTAGCAAGAAAAAAATTTCAATTGTGAAATTTCTTGACTACCGTCGATCCTTGATTTTGATGTCGTCGTCGTTGGAGCTGGAGAATGCCTGTTGCATGAACTCTTATGTACTGTATCTGCTCGCATATGAAAGAGTGTTTTTGAAGTTAGACAAAGATCTGTTGTGGTCTCTCTAATTTTGGGTACAATAGAGACAGTGAATATCGTTTAGTTTACAGCAGTATGCAATTCCTACAAAGACCATATTCATAATGCCTGCAAGTGAATTTTCTTCTACTATATAAAAAGGATTTTTGCTTACACTTTATAATAGTTATTAGTTTTCATGATGTGCATGAAGAAGCTGGTTCCCAATTCTTGAGGATTATATGGTTTTTATGGGAGTGTTTGGTTAATAGTATTTGATAATTATTACTCAAATGACAGCCAACCCCAACTATGAACTTTGAATGATCCTTAGGCAATTAAGTGCTGGGATTTTCTTTCTTTCTTTTTCGCTATGAATGAAACTTGTCCAAGTTTGGTTCGAGTACATGTAATGTGAGAATGTCACATTCTCACCAAGATAGGAATATTGGGTGTTTTGAGTGGAAATATCTCAAATAGGTGGTAATCTGCCACATTTATTTTTCCTACTTTTATACCAACTTTTCTTTTTATATTCTCATATTTTATATATTTATTTATTTTATTTTATAAATTGAGATATTTTGTATAAAAATGATAAATATATTAAATTTAATTTTTAAAAAATCAATTAAAATTTTTAAATTATTCAAACATATTTTTGTAATATTTATTCTCATATCCGATGATAAATAATTTTTTTTTCTTTAGGTTGTGTTACCAAAAAAAATTATTCATCTTCGTATATATAAAATAAAAATAATAAGGATTCATATATATTAAATTACTAATTATCATAAAATAAATTATACTCCCTCCATTTTATTTAAGTTTATCCTTTATATAGTAGATACTATATTTGATTCCATTTTTTAGCACGAGTATATAAGATAAAAAATAGTCAAGTGAGATGTTATTGGATTCGTCTAATCGCGTAGTTTTAGAATATCAAATTTTTATAATTTTTTTTGTATATAATTTGAAATATTAATTATTGAAAATATGCATTGGATTGCGTGCTGTGTAGAAATGGAGAGGTTATAAAAAAAAAGGGAAAATTATTTAAAAACCCCCAACACCAACACTTTATCCCTCTAAAATACCTACACCAATTTTTATCCCTTTAAACCCCCTAGGTAGAGAAATTTTTGAAAAATACCCATTTTACCCCTAAAGCACCAAATTTAAGGAAAAATGCCTAAAAAATATTCAAATGAGTTTAACACTTCTCTAAAAAGTGCCCAAAAACACACCCCCTCAAAAAATTTGGTATCAGAGCATAAGTTGCGATTTTAGGGCTTATGGCTAATGACGGATTAAAAGATAATCAAAACGCGATTAAATTAAATGACAATATTAATTATGAAAAATTCTTAATAATTGACATTGAAAAGAAAAAGCTATTCAAAAACCAAACTAAAGATTGTAAGATCTGTAAACAAAATAAAATAAAAATCAAAAGAATAAAACTCAAGAAAAATAGAACTTTTAAAAATTATTGCAAACTAATAGTAAGGTTAGAAGCTTTAAGACAACACTTAAAAACTTTAATAAAATATTAACAAATAAAAATATGGATATACAAAGAAGTCTTCAATCAATTGAAGCAAAACTGGATAAGTTAGAATTATTAGAAAAACAAAATAATACAAATCTTAAAGTTATATTAGAAAACCAAACGTACTTATCAACCCAATATGATAAATCATCTAGTGGAATGAAAAACTTATCTAAAACCATAACAACACTCCAATATGAAAGTTCTAAACTAGTTAATGATGTCCCAAATCCAAGGAAAATCATTAACCATAGTGAAGAATTAAAACAACTACAAGATAAGGTTGAAAAACTTGATAAAGAAATAAAAGAAATCAAAAACATTGTTGAAAACAATATTGAGAATGTAAATGAAATGTGTAATAAAATCATAAAAATCATTAAAGGATAATGGAAACAGCCTTGAAGAAAGTTAAAGAAACAATAGAAAACTTTAAACAAGAAATTAATAATAAATTTAAAGAATTAAACAAAGAATTAATAGAAGTAAAACTAAATGTTAATAATCTTCATAAGAAGATTGGCAAAATAACAGATCATAATAAAACAAACAATATAAATATTAGCCTAATTGATAAGAAAATAAAAGAGCTTGTAACAACTGAAATACTAAAGAAAAAATTGATGATGTACATGTCCAAATGGAAAACATGAAAAAATATCAAGACCCTGCTTTAAGAATAGCCATTGAAAGCATAGATGAAAAACTTGAAAGAATACAAGCTGTTAGAATGCCTGAAGATAATACAATAAAACAACTAGCTGAACAAATTGCAAAATTACCTGCAGAAGCTAGAAGGAAAACTAAACCACAAGAAAAACTAAACTTTTGGGTTGTAAAACCAGACGAAAAATATTTACAAAAATGAGTAGGAAATCATTTTCTCTTACTAATGAATCCAAAAACAGTCTAGTAGAAAGAAGTAATTCTCAAAGAATTGAAAGCTCAAACTTTGAAAAAACCTTAATAGATAGAATGTTCAGAGAAAAAACCAAACTTGAAGAAGGGCCAACAATAATTGAAGAAATAATTGACCCTGATATTGAATTTTAAAACTTCAATAAAAGAACATTAATCCAATTGGAACCAAGATTATTGTATGACCAAAGATTCCTTAATTGGAACACAGGTTATTACAAATACCATTATACAGAACCAATAAGCTGTCTAAAAGATGACAAAAAATTAATAAAATTAATAAGCAATAATGAAGCAATCAGACTTCAAAAACAAGGACAAAAATACATGCATATGGGACTAATCTCCATAGGAGTAAAAGGTTTAACTAGAAAAAACTTAGGAACTAAAGTCCTAATGACTGTTCTAGATACAAGGTGGACTAATCCAACCCAAGCTATCATAGGATTAATGGAAATTGATATGAACCCTAATGTGGGAGTATGTTATTTGGCACCAGATTACATGATACAAATAACAGATTTTATGAAGCATATCCAAATAGGAATTCAAACTGTAGGATATGAAGAAATGGAAACTGGTCACAACCTAATGATATGTGTAGGCTTCTTAGGAAGAATCACAAACCATGGTCAAACAAGGCATAAAACAAAAATTGAAACCGTGGTAAGTATCATAGGAAGTGAAGAAGTAAAAATGATAGGACCAACTGAAATATCATCAGAAGAAAATGCTGGGAAAAATTGGGATCTATCAAAATTCTTTGAAAAATCAAATGTTAAAAACTTTTTTTTTTGAGGAAAAATTATATCATTAATCACCAAAGCTGTTCGACAAATCAACAATGAGGACACTTGGCCTCACGATACAACATGGCAGTGTTCTGGACATATAACAAAAACACACAAACAAAAGACACAAAAGACAAAACACAATGGTTTCCAAATATAACTCCCACTTCCTCCTCTTCCAAGGCTCTAAACCGCATTCTGCCTCAAAGACTCTGTGCGTGAGATCTTATAAGGAACTTCCAAGACGTGTATAGCATGTAGTATAATGATCCTCCGAAAGACATCAAAGGGGCCAGACCACCTCGTTGCTTCGGGTCCTCTCTATTCCTGCTCCCATGTAATAAGCCATAGTGGCATTCTATCGACTAGTGACAAAAACACATCTCCCCTGCCAGAACGGACTAAGCCATAGCATTGAGAAGAAAAAGACCGAAGAAAGGATAATGAAAGGGCCAAGGCTCAAAGAGAAGGCAACGAGAAGAAAACGGCAAAGGAGAACTAAGGAGCATCCCGTTCATGATCACACAAAAATGAAATCAGGTTGCAACATAGTCGGCATAGCTGGTTGAAAACACAAAAGGCCCATGAAAGCAGACATAGTCACCAACCTACTCCCTCAAACCTTTATTTACTAACTCTTCAATGGTTCATCCCACAGGTGTTGCCCAAAACAACTCTACGGATGACACTCCCTGTATCTCCAAAACCCAAAGCCCTCTAAAAGACTTAGGTATATGATCAACGGTCTCAATCTCTCCACTGATATCTAATTTTCCTTCTCATTTATCTGTCAAAATGCCACATGCCTCTCTTTTTTTTTTTTTTTCATATTATTATTTTTTTTTTTCATTCCTTCTTTCTATTAATATATATATATATATATATATATATTTTTTTTTTCTATTCTCTCAATCACAATATCCCCCAACCATTGATTGTCCCCTCTCCCAGACCATTAAACCAAGCAAACTCATACCACCAAGAAAATCATATTTCATATAAGCCTCACTCATTCTCATTCCCATTTTAGTTTTTATTGTTTTCATCCCCCTCCCAAATTTAAGCCTTCCTATTCCGCTAAAAGACCCAGCGCACAAGAACAGTGACCTCAGGTCGCACCTGATTTTCCTATGTGATCAAATAAGGATACTCCTTATTTCCAAAGGAACAGAAGGAACTGTATGGCTAAAGAGGTCATGTGTTTGGCTAAAAAAGGACAATAGGGACGAAGGCAGCTGTAATGGGTATTTGATGAAAATATAGAGGGGAAATGGATGTCTTAAAACCTGTGATCGAGATGATTAGAACATGGTATCAGGAGAAGTCCTTCTCGGGCCAAATTCATTTTCAATGCATTGGAATAGACTTATGCAGGCTCAACGTGAATTTGAGACTAGTTCTAGAACCCAAATGACCATCACTTGGGCACAATTTAAAGGAAGCTTAAAATTACAAATCACACCTTTGAGTTTTGTTGAAACATGATTATGCTCATATCCTTCTTCCTGGCAGGAGTGACTAGACCATCTCATTACTCCAAGCTCCTAGCACCAAACTTATTGTGTATCCAGAAGGCCTCGAAAATTCTTTTCTTTCTTTTGCATTCCTGAATAGCCAAGTTTGCATTAATCTCCTTGCTACTCAATCATCTAGGCCAGCCAGTAAGGATTGATTTCACAAGACGCCAACCGCCTCAACCTCAACCTCATCCTCAATCAAAATACCAGCCAATTTCTTAATGCACCAATATCAGCAACAACCTGTAAGTCAAAACACAAAGAAAAAGAAGGAGCATTATATTAACAGGTTCCTGGTTTCATCGCCCTTTGCAACTTTTTTTTTCCTTTCTTCTTTTTTTCCTCTTTTTTTTTTTTCTTCTTTTTTTTTTCTATTTTTTTCCTTTTTTTTTTTATATACTACTCTCTCAGTGGCCCCCCTCTCAATCAAAAATAATCACCCAATACCGTACTTCCAGTGTTACTCTCCCAGTGGCGCCCTCTATCGCCCTCAATCCAGATGCAACTGACATAAACTGAACTTGTATTATATAGCCTATCTGCAAAACGACTATCTGAGGGAGTATTCTACTGCCAACTCTCAACCTTCTCCTCACCACTGGCTCCTTTCTTTGCCCACAGATCTGCTGCCTCGTTTCTTTCTCTAAAAATATGTTGGATCTTAACATTCCCAGCATGATTGAATACTGCCAGAATAGGCCCCATCATCCCCTTTAGTCTCCATGGTAGCGTGTTCGGCTCTGTTAGCCACTTGACCACATTTCTAGAGTCGCACTCGAAATTCAACTTTGGTAAGGGGAACCCTTGATCACGGATTAATGCCTTGCATACCCGGTGAACGGCTGTCATCTCTGCCTCTGTAGAGTCCACGCATCCAATGTGGTCAGACAAGATAAAAATGATGTCACCCTTATCATTTCTAATAACCGCTCCAACACCTCCCGGGCCCGGATTTCCCATAGAAGCTCTATCCGTGTTTATTTTCCACCATCCCAAATCCGGTCGCATCCATGTCAAACCACTCCGAGGGGCTTTGGACCTCATATGCCTCTGTATCGTTAATCCCTCAGGGAAGCCAATTTCCAATCCAGTCCACCCTGCTCCAGCGTCCTTCCAAGCGGCTTTCCACCACGTGCAAACTCGCCACTTAATCTCCTGAAAGATCACCCTAATGTCCGTTCTTTTTCCTTGGAAGATAATCTCATTTCTATGTTGCCATATTGACCAACATATAGCCACTCCTGTAACCATCCAACAGGTCCTCCTCCCACCGGTCAGGTGAACATTCATCCACCAGGCAGTCAAATTTTCTATTCTTCCTGGACACGCTCCTATCACCCCGAACCATCTCCTTCCTTCCTGCCATATTGCGCCTGCGAACTCACATCGGCAGAATAAATGATCCACCGTCTCCATTTCCTTCTCACATATTACGCACATACTATTTGAAACTGGGATGCAGCCTCTTTGGACGAGAATATCCCGGACTGGGACAGCCCTATGAATGATTTTCCAAAGCAGTACCTTCGCCTTCTCTGGACATTTCAGCTTCCAAAACTGGTTCCATATGCCACTCCATACCTCCCCGTCTGCATTTTGTCCTTCTAGCCAGCAAGATCTTATAGAAAATGACCCATTAATATCCTTTAACCATACCATCCTGTCCGCCGAGTATCTGTTTAGCGATATCCCATTGAGAGCCACCAGCAGGTTGTTCCATATGTCCATCTCCCAGTCGAAGAGTTGCCTCCTCAGTTGGATTTCCCATACCCATTCAAACCCCATCCATTTACCAAACTCGGCCACCTTGCCATCTTTGTTAATTGACAATGCATAGATCCTAGGAAAGCTGTCCTTCAGTTTTCTTCCCACCCCCACCCACTCGTCTTGCCAAAATCGAGTTTTCTCCCCATTGCCCACAAGAATAACAAATTCCTCAGTTTGCGCCACCAGACTTCTGTCCTCCCAAGCTCCACAGATTCGTCCCCACACGGACCGCCTGACCGTTGCATTCGGAACTAAGGGAGACGACGCCTTGTAATACTTTGCATCTATCACTTCTTTCCACAGTGATTGCTCATTCGCAAAGCGCCATTTCCACTTCAAGAGAGCAGCTGAGTTAAACTTTTGAGTATTCCAGATGCTTAATCCCCCCTCCCTTTATGCTGACATATATTTTCCCAAGCGATGGAATGTAATCGTCTCACCCCCTCCCATTCGTTCCAAAAGAAACGCCTCTTTAATAACTCTAATCGATCTGCAACAGTTTTGGGGACCTTGAATACTGACAAGAAGTAAGTTGGAATGCTGTTCATAACCGATTTGATAAGGCATAATCTTCCCGCTTGAGATAGCATCCTTCCCTTCCAACCCGCCAATCTTTTCTCGAACTTTTCCAAAATAGGTTGCCAAATGCTTGTACTGTTTATCCGACCCCCAATAGGAATCCCCAAGTATTTCATCGGCCAACACCCTACTCCACAGCCCAATACAGCCGCTGCTTCTTCTTCTAATTCCCTTGGACAGTTAATACCCACCATGCTACTTTTAGCGAAGTTAATGCGTAATCCGGTTGTTAAAGAGAAGCACATCAGTAGTCGTTTTAACAGGATGATCTGTTGTAGTTCTCCTTCGCAAAAGATTATTGTGTCGTCCGCATATTGAAGGTGAGTGATAATCGGCCCCTCCTTGCTCGATCTCAATCCCCGAACCAATCCCAGTTCAGCTGCCCCTTCAATCAACTTGTTCAAAATTTCCACTACGAGAACAAATAGGTATGGGGATAATGGGTCTCCTTGTCTAAGTCCTTTTTGCAACTTGAAGAACTTTGTAGGAGACCCATTTATAAGTACTGCTGCGGAAGCTGTAGTGACACATTCCTTTATCCAGTTCACCCATTTAGACCCGAACCTCATTGCCTCCAAAACTCTAAACAGGTTTGTCCAAGAAACGTTATCGTATGCCTTGGCTAGATCCAATTTAATGACGAACCCCCTGCTACCCGAACTTGCTGTGGACTGAATTACCTCGGATGCAATTAATACACTATCAAGGATTTGCCTACCTTTGTTAAAAACTTAACTCCAAAAAATGTAAATTACTTCATAAACTCCAGAGGAGAAACGTCAGTAAGATTTAATGATTATGAAACTGCAAAAAGACCAATAGATTTTACAGAAGAAGAAGGTCAGGAAAATGAATAGACAGATGAAAAGATTTATCGTAGAAAAACCAGTAACAGATAACTATGTAAAATATGAAGGAAAACATATATTCCACCCTAGTGAGGATGAAGTGGAAAGAATTGCTAAAGACATACAACATATTTGTTTAAAAACAAGAAAATTTGAAAACTTTAAGAAAGGAAAAATTCTAAATAAAAGAGAATACCATGACAGGTATGAAAGAGTTTTCTCACAACATGTGCATTCTGCATTAACTAAAAAATTCAAAAACAAAGGAATATTACCTCACAATTGTCAAGATTGTAAAATTGATCTTGATAGAAGATATTTTGATAAGTTAAAACATATGATCTATTTAATAGAATGTCCAAAACATAGTGGATATTTTGAGAATTGGATAGAAAATTATGAAGAAATGATAAGAGAAATATCAAAACTAAATGAACAAAAACAAGAATTGAAGGATAAAATGAAAAGAAAAAATAAAGAATGGAAGAATAATTTAGAAGATATTATTGAAAAAGAAGTACAGAAAAGATTAGAAAAAATACAAATAAAAGAAGAACAACAAGCAGACATAGAAGCTCATTTGTTATTAAAGGAAAACTCACTGGAAGAAGGACAAAGTTCTAATAATACATTAATGGAACAATATATGGGAGATCATATCTCCTTACATTCTGAGAGAACAAATAAAACAGCTAAAGAATTCATGAACAAAGATGTTGTCATGAAAAATACAGGAGACAGTATAACAAGAGTCCCTGGAACTCCCTTTGCCCCATACCAAAGAGGAACTGAGTGGAGACCTGGAACTAATTATACTGAAAATAATTCTAGACACTCAATCACACATGTTCATCCAGAATATCCTTATGGAAAAATACAACCTGGGATGATAACAAAACCTAGAGGAATTAGACAACCACTAGAAAGAGGATATTATCATAACCCAACAATATTAGAAGTAACAAATGTAAGCCCTCAAGAATGGGGCTCAGTAATTGCAAAATGGAAAAACATAGTCGTAGCTGATTACATCAAAAACAAAAATGATTATAATGATACAGCTGAATCAATGTATGGATATCTTGAAACCTATTTAGGAGAATTCGCACAGTCAATGTGGGAAGTATCTAAAAGAGACTATCCAATGGATTATCAAGACTTAATAGAAAGAGGACCAAATCCTTATAACTTTGTAAATAAAATATCAAGTCTAATAAAGGGTGAAGATGGTAATTCAGGACATATAACAACACAAATGGATGCCTTAATCCATCTAGACCAAATGCACCTAGATGACTTATATGGAACAGTAGACTTCTTGAATGAATATGTCTACTATACAGGCCTAGCAGGAGGTGCTTTTAACCAAGAGTTAGGTGAAAAATTATTTATGAAAATACCAAGACCAATTGGTCAAGAAATTCAAGATACATGGAATAAAATGGTTGAAAAGAATCCTCAACAATACACTATTAGTATGAGGGCTGTTCATGTGGTAAAAATATTAAAAGATAAGTGTACAAATATAATTGCACAAAAACAACTTAAGAAAACTGATTATTCATTCTGTAAAAGGATATACACTCCTCAACGATATGGTAGGCCGGAACCATTAAGGAAAAAACCCAAATTCATAACAAGAAAGAAGTATTTTATAAAACAATCAAATAGCAGAAAACCTTTCTTGAAACAAAAACATCACGTCAGAAAATATAATCCTAGTAGAAATTATACAAAGAAACTTGCTTGTTTCACATGTGGTGATGAAAGCCATTTGGCAACAGCATGTCCTAAAAGAAAAAACCAACATTCAAGAGAGGCAATTCTTACAGAATGTATACAACAAGATATATTAGATGTGGACTCAGATGTTTCTGAGACTGAAACAATATATAGTATAGTAACGGTAGAGGAAAATGTTATAGAAGAACAAGAGGATAATGATCCCTATGAATTGATAAATATGCTTGCAAATGAAAACTCGTATAATGGTATCACATATAGAGAATATATGATGCCATATGAAACTGAGTATATGATGAGAGAAATTAATGAATGCGAAAACCATAATTGGCTTTTCAGGGTAGGCACTGATTCTACACCTTGTATAAAATGCTCTTATTACCCGTCAAGAAAACTTAGAGCTAAATGTACAATATGTCATGTAGAAATATGCCAAATATGCTTGGTAAAATATTATAAAATTAAATTTCCCGAAGAAATGTCAATAACAAAAATTGATGATAATTATACATTCATCACAAAAAGAATAGATATAATCGAAAGAAAACTTTTTGATTTACAAGGTATGATCAATCTTAAAGAATTGAAAACTAGAATTGAAAACATAGAAGAAATCCTAGAAGAATATAATATGTTAAGTCTTAAAAATACGGAAAATAAAGGAAAAGAAGTTCCTGAAGAAGAACCTAATGATGAACAAAATCCTAGTACAGAGTATATTTAGCACAAAACCCTGGGTACATACCTGTATGCCAAGATCCTTCATCATTAACTACATTAAGGGTACCAACAATCTTTAAATTAAGAGAATTGGTATTCCGTACTAATGCAATAATCGATACAGGATGTACTAGAATAATAATAAATGAGAAACTTATCCCAGAGCATCTACAGAAAAACTTAGCAAAACCCATTAAATCGGAATTAATGGATGGAAGAATATCATATACAACAAAACAACCTATTTCAGGCGGACAGATATTCTTTGAAACCAATTGTGGAATATCAGAACCCTATGGGATTCCAGATAATTCATATATAAAAGACTTAGTAATAAGTGCAGATGTAATCTTAGGATTACAATTCTTCTTACAAAATAATGAAGGATTATTTATTACAAAAGACTATATCCAAATTGTTGAAAAAGCAACTTTGGCAATGTTTGCACCTAGTATTAGTAATGCGGGAACCAAACTTTTAACAACATCAGAGTTGCGAGAGAAGCGTGGTGGAGCCCCTACTAATACAAAAACAAAAAATAAAAAACTTTTAAAAGATAAAGATATTGAAAATTGTAAATGCACAATAAAAGGAACATGTAAACAAACTTGTAAAGAAAACATACAAAGTACAGAGTTTGAAGAAAAATATATTCCTGAAACTCCAAAACTGAAAGAATTAATAAGTATAACTAGATTTAAGCCTGAAGAAACCATAACAAAATGGATTGAGAGGTTAGAAAAATCTCAAATTATTGGAGATAACATCCAGAAATATTGGGAAAAAGATGGAACAATATGTAAGCTTGAAATAATAAATCCAGAATTGAGGATCTCAACTGCAGAAATAAATCCTACAAACCTGGATATAGCAGATTTCAAAATGCATATTGATGAATTAAAAGCTTTAAAAGTAATCAGAGAATCAAACTCCAGACATAGGTCTGCAGCTTTTATTGTAAGAAAACATTCTGAAATTGTAAGAGGAAAATCAAGAATGGTCATTAATTATAAAAGACTTAATGACAATACAAAAGATTTTGCTTACAATATACCAGATAAAACAGTCTTAATAAATAGAATTCAGGACTCAAAAGTGTATAGCAAATTTGATTGTAAGTCAGGATTTTAGCAAGTAAAAATGCATCCTGAGTCAGTCGAATGGACTGCATTCACATGTCCAGAAGGTTTATTTGAATGGCTAGTAATGTCATTTGGACTAAAGAATGCACCAGCTATATTTCAACAAAAAATGGATAAAATATTTAAACTATACCAAAAATTTGTTTTGGTATACATTGATGATATTCTAGTATTTTCAAAAAATAGTACTGAACATATGAGTCACCTCGACACAGTGTTTAGGCTATTTGAAAAACATGGAATAATCATCTCAAAGAAAAAGATGGAAATCAATAAAACTAAAATAGCATTCCTTGGAGCAGAAATTGGAAAAGGAAAAATAAAACTCCAAGATCATATTGCTAAAAAGGCTATAGAATTTCCTGATAAAATGGAAGATACAAAACTATTAAAACAATTTTTAGGATTGGTTAATTATGCTAGACCATACATTAAAAACTTATCCTCATTAACATGATCATTATATAATAAACTGGGAAAAAACGGTCAAAGATATTTTAACCAAGAAGATATAAAAAATGTACAAAAAATTAAAGAAACATTAAAAACACTTCCAGAATTGGTTTTGCCAGAAGATAGTGATTATCTTATTGTGCAAACTGATGGATCACATGAAGGATGGGGAGCTATCCTTTTGCGAAAAAAGGATGTCTACTCACCCAAAAGTAAAGAAGAAATTTGTCAATATGCATCAGGAAAATATAGAGAGAATGTGAACCTTTCCTCAATTGATGCAGAACTGTTGGCAATAAAATATGCACTTGATAAATTCGAACTCTTTCTAACAGGAAAACCAGGATTCACAGTAAGAACTGATTGTGAAGCCATAGTAAAATTTCATAGCCAACTCCAGGAAAAAAGATCAATGTCTAGGAGAAGGTGGTTGAATTTTACAGATGTTATTAGTCAGAAAGGCTACAAAATAAAATTTGAACATATTAAAGGAGAAGATAACAAAATTGCTGATATATTATCTAGAATTCTGATTAAAGAAAGAGAAAACCCATTATATGATACTGAATTTAAAAACGAATCAATTGATAATTATGAGGAAAATGATGAGGAAAAATATAAATTAAAATGGGATCAATTTTACAGTGAAGACTGGAATATTGAGAATTGAATAATACTGTTACAGGAATGGCAGAAAACTCTCTGAAAATCAGCAATGAAAACGGAGTAAAAACCACAGGGATGGTAAAAACCCCAGAGGGATATTACACAATTCCTTCTAAAACCAGCCTCCCAGATGGAAAGAAAAAAGATAAACTCCCAGAAAAAGGAGTGAAAATCTGCTTTGGCAGAAGAGCAGAAACTGGTAATAATGTAGAATTAATTTTATTTGACAACATGAAGTACAGACCTATCACAGGGTTGAACTACACAGAGGAACAAATCTGCCTTTGTGATAACATCTGGAGAGCATAATTTGACAAAAACAACAGCAGGTATATTGTTACTTGTCTCTCTGCTTTAAGCATGTATTTCCAGAAATTCAATAATATAAAACCATTTTTATATTATGTAATCTATGAAGGTTATAAAAAAGGAATTTATGATAAAAATGATATTTTACCTCTTAATGAAGATAATGAAAAACCTCTTCATAAAGGATTTTATGACATAATGTCTGCAATTCAATTTGCAAAAACCACAATGGGCCCAGATTTCTTTGTTAGCCCAAGTTTGAAAAATATTGTTGACGGTTTGAGGCCAAAAACCCAAAATCCTACAGGCCCAGTCCAATATCCAATTGGACATTCTTCTAAAACCCACATTGTGTTTTGTGACCATTGTGAAAAAATGGCCAAAGAAGTCTGTAAATATGAAACCCAAAAGGCCGAATGGTTACAGAATTTTGAAAACCAAAAAATGAAAACCCTTGAAGCAGAGGCCCAGATTGAAACCCTCACCAAGAAACTTGAAATCCTTCAAAACCAAAATGAGAAATTGACCTCAAAAATTGTGTCCCTCACACTGAAAACACCAAAGCCAGAAGAAAAACCAGTCTATGGTCCAGAACCCAAACCCACCAGTTCTATGACTGCAGTAGAATTGGCAAAAGCCTGGATGCAGCAAAACCAGGAAAATTCAACTCCTGAGGTCTTTAAGGATCAAAAGTTTGAATCTAGTCCGTCTCAAACGGCAGACGGTAAAGACGAGTCAAGTCCGTTGATAGCTGATGCTTTGCTAAAAAGCATAAGTTCAGATGATTTTGAACCAAACCAGAGAAGTTCTAACCCTGAGGTCTTTAAGGACCAAAATGATGAACTAAGCCCATCTAGCCCGGTAGATGGTAAAAGTACATTAATTCCGGTTATGGCTGGTAGTTTGCCAAAAACTATGAGTCCAGTACAGATTGGAAAATTTGAAAACCTCAGTGAAGAAGAAATTCTTCATAAGCTTGAAATGGAACTAAAGCCTACTTTTGCTGAAGCAATGGCAGCCACGAAAAATGGAAGATATGGTGCAATGGTAGCACTAAGGAAAAATGAAGCAAAATACCAGGCCAATAAAATTATAAAAAACCAGAAAAAACAAAGTGGCGGTCCCCCCATGATGAAGAATATTGAGAGAACCACGCAGGAATGAGCTGGAACTCACATTAAAGTCCAGCATTAAAAAATAATGGAATCTGAAAAAGAAAAAGAAAACAAAAAAGGGTTAGTGGGGCGGCTCAAAACACCACCAACCATGTGAAGAAAAGAATCCAAGGCAAGAAAAGTCAAAAATCCGACAAGAACCATGTGACTCTTGGAAAACCGCGTTAATGGGCACTAGGCCCCTCTTTACTACATTATTATATTGTTGAATTATTAGTTGTTTGATTTTTCATCCGAACCTTATCGGATAACTTTGCCACTTGGCACGCTTTTATTGGTAGTGGTGGATTACTTAGATGATGACATTCCCATCTATAAATAGAGGAATGGTCTTCACTTGTAAAACACACACTCACTTTGCTCTCTCTCTCCCTTAAGGTTTTTGAGACTGCACTCTTGCTACTCTCGAAAGCTATTTCTCTCTCTAATTCTCTTGTATTCCCAACCCTTTCAGTAATAAAATTTCAGTTTGTAAAGAAAGACCCGGTGTGGATTGCTTCCTCTTTTCTTTACTTTCTGAAATACAGGGGCCCGTCTGAACGGGAAAGCCTCTCCTCTCTCAAGGTATGGGTTAGTTTATGATTTATGTTATGGTATGATTGTTCTATGTATGGATGATAATGTTATAAACATAAATATGTGACCTTTTAAAACTTAATTGATGAGATATGCCATTAGGGGAGTAAGATAAAAATTTAAAAGGTTTTATGCCATAAAAGCTGTAAGAAAGACTCGTTAGGGGAACCACAATTCAGGTATGTTTGTCAAACATAATGGTGTTTTGTTACTGTTGTCCCTTTTGATTTGCCCCTTAGACCCCCTGCTTACATTTCAGATCTAGGTCTGGATAATGTTAATTTGAATTTGAAACCCGAAACAGGCCCAGAAAAATATCTCATCAGTGACAGTAATAAAAAGATTGCGGACTTAATGTTTATGATAATATTTCCATAACAAAAGACAATCGGACCCATAACACATAATCAGAAATTTAACACGACCAAGAGAATAATAGGAGATGGCAAGTACCTAGTAAGACATCACGACATATAAGTTTTTCGCGCACAAAAACCAGTGTTTTTAAAACTTTTTTTTGAAATAACTAATATCTTTTATCAAAACAAATGGAGAATATGACTAAAACTGCTGAAAACCGTAAAACAGATTGGTTTAAAACAGAATCTTTTAAAAACACAGAAACAATGTTTGTTATTGTACCTTACCCGAAAACACACTTTCTATGCCAAGAATGTGAAATTTGGCTTATTAGACTGATGAATAAGCGAAATCAAATAGACATGATTTGCAGAAAACAAAGATTGTTTGAAAATATTATAAAATGGAAAGTGACTAAGGAGATTGAATTTCTAAAAAATGAAATAGAAATTCTAGAAAACAGTTATCAAAAGCATACTAAAATCTATAATGTTTTTGTGAAATTACGGGATAACCATATAGAAAGATGTGAAAACTATTTTATATCATGTGAATTTGAAGAAAAAATGTGGAAAAAATTACAAGAAGAACGTTTAAGCAAGAAATAACTGATTTAAATGGAAGTACAAATACCTTTTGATATTTGTCCTGAATGTGGAAAACTTGGAGAAATCATGTGGAAAATAGAAAAAGAAATAAAAGACCTTAAAGAAACAATTATAAGGTTAACAGAATCTAAAGAAGACGAAGAAGAAGAAGCACATGAACTCATATATGTGTTAAACCGTGATGAAGAAATAAAAACTATTCTAAATTCGGTTCATATATATGAAGAAGTTATAAGTTACCAATCAACAGACCTCAAAACAAAAATAGAGGAGTTAAACACTTCTAAAACAGAATTCATTAATCATATCAGAAATCAACATTAAAGATGACTTATAAAACAATAAGAGACTACAGTAAATGGGAGAAAACTGCGATTGAAAGATATCGCATTAAAAAATAAATTATAAAAATCCAAATCGAAGCAAAAATAAAGTGTTTGCAACTCTTAAACAGAAAAAATCTCATAATAGAAGAATTAGATTTAAATTTCTGGATAAATGATGAAATCAACAACCTACAGGCATATGAAAAGGGATTAGATCGGGAAAGAAAACAGTGGCAGGTTAATTATACCGGTTAAAAAAATAAAATAAAAATAAAAATAAAAAAATAAAATAAAATAAATAAAATTCAAACTGTTAATATAACCAAATATCCAGAAAAGATATTGAAATTTAACATAAAAATACTGAAATCAGGAAAAGATGTATCGAACTTGTAAAACAAACGTACTGGACTTAACCAGGGGCATATTTGTCAATTTGATAACCTCTCACCTCCATGAAAGCGACATCAGGTACCTAAAAGGAATAAAAATTCCTATAAGTACTAAATAGGTAAGAGAATATGAATGGGAGGTATTTTTAAATAAGTTGCCCTAAAAAAAATGGAGGGAGTATATAAAGAATTTTCTATATTTTAAGAGATAAATACCTTTAAATTAATTTGTATTATGTAGAATAAATTAATTAAACTAGAAATTTGTGGGGTACAATCTAACATTCTAACACAACAAATCATCTTAAAAAATGAAAGTACAAGAATCCAAACAATTTCATATTCTAATAATCTGACATTCTCACTTATAATTCAATATTCCAACCATAGTTGTTAAGATCCGGATCATGATCTTAGAATCTTACGATTTTACGATTATACCTTTCTAAAACGATCCCGATCCTTGTAGGATCTTAAAATTAGTAAGATCCCGATCCTGATAGTAGAATGTTAAGATCTTATGGTCATACTCCCTCAAACGCTTCTACGATCTTACGATCATACCCTCTTAAACGCATAAAATTTTTATAGTATTTTATGATTTGGGATCAAAGTAACTTTTTTTCTTTAATTTTAAATTTAAGAGCTTGTATTCTTTGTGTATGATGTGTAAAAAAATATCATATGTATGTATGTTGAAATATTTTATGTTTGATTGTGATGATTTTGTACTGTATTGTATTAATTAACTTGCAATATTTATAAACACACGAAATAATACTTTTACTTTTTAGTATGCGTAATTGAGTTTATCAATTATTGTAATTTCATAAGATCTTAGAACCCCGATTCGATCCTACAATTCCAATATTGGAAAGAGAAAAATGATCCCATATAGAATCCCGATCCCAACAGCCAACCCTAAAAAGATTTTCCTTACCTTTTCACTCATTCGAAATGAAAAAATGGCCAAATAGGTCCTTTTTGTTTTCCTTACCGAATGCCTCGTTGCACCCAAAATAGGTTAAGAATGCCACATCACCTAATTTATTATAATTAATGTAAAAAGCAAGGTTGTTAAGATCGGGATCCTATATGGGATCGTTTTTCTCTTTGCAAGATCGAGATCGTAAGATCGAATCGGGATCCTAAGATCTTATGAAATTGCAATAATGGATCAACTCAATTATGCACACTAATAAATAAAAGCATTATCTCGTGTGTTTATGAATCTTGCAAGTTAATTAATACAATATAGTACAAAAACATCACAATCAAACATAAAATATTTCCACATATATACATATTATGTTATTTTACACATCATACATAAGGAATACAAATTTTTAAGTTTAAAATTAAAGGAAAAAAGTTACTTTGATCACAAATCATAAAATACTAAAAAATTTATGAGTTTAAGAAGGTATGATCATAAGATCGTATAAGCGTTTGAAAGAGTATGACCATAAGATCGTAAGATTCCACTATCAGGATCAGGATCTTACTAATTTTAAGATCCTAAGAGGATCGGGATCGTTTTAGAGAGGTGTGATCGTAAAATCGTAAGATCCTAAGATCAGGATCGGGATCTTAACAACTATGGTAAAAAGAACTAAATTGAATTTAATTAGTAAAGATAAAGGACCATATGGGGCTAAAAATTAGTATAGGATGTATTCGGACAAAAAGAAAACAAAAAGGACGTACTTATTTATCAATTTTTCCCATTCGAAATGGTTTCCTAATGAAGAGGAGCATAGTTGTTAAGATCCCGATCTTGATCTTATGATCTTACGATCTTACGATCACGCCTCTCTAAAACGATCCCGATCTTTGTAGGATCTTAAAATTAGTAAGATCTGGATAAGATCCCGATCCTGATCGTAGAATGTTACGATCTTATGGTCATACTCCCTTAAACGATTCTACGATCTTACGATCATACTCTCTTAAACGCATAAATTTTTTATAGTATTTTATAATTTGAGTTCAAAGTAACTTCAGTTCTTTAATTTTAAACTTAAGAACTTGTACTCTTATGTATGATGTGTAAAAAAATATAATATGTATGTATATTAAAATATTTTATGTTTAATTATGATGTTTTTGTACTACATTATATTAATTTACTTGATTTGATCCTACAATTCCAATATTGCAAAAAGAAAAACGATTTCATATACTATGTAGGATTTAGAGGAGAGAACATTGAGCACATGACGCGTATAGACAGTGTGTGAATAGTAAAAATATGGTGTGGAAATAGTCTACCCACCCACTAGAAAACCCTAATTCAATGTCGCATGGTCTGCATCCATGGCTTGATTCGGATTTGGGATTTGTACAATCATGATTGGCATTGTTGCCATTTGCCAAACCGTAGCCCGCCGTTACTCTATCTACATTTCCATACCCCTCACCCTCAGCAAAGCCGGCGCGGGATCGCTTCCCCTGTTGCGTTTCTTCAACTCCGGCTCAGCAGGGGAACCCCAATCTCTGCTTCACCCTCTTCTTTATGATTTGCTGGTTAACAAGTACCATTTCTCCCCCAATTCGGCTTCACAGGTCGCCTCTGTCGTTCCCCGTCGCTGGAAGCCCGAAAAATCTGATTCAGTACTCGCATTCCTCAAAGAAACCGGCTTCGCCAGTCCCGAATTGGAGAAGTTGGTGACATCATCACCCCGATTGATTTCTGTGAACCTCGAGAAATTTATTAAGCCCAAAATTAGGGTTTTCCTGGAGTTTGGTATTTCATCCGGAGATGCTGTCGAGATAATCACTAGGCATCCGAAGCTTCTGAGACACAGTGCCAACAAACTCAGGCAGTCATTTTCCACGCTAAAAACATTCGTTGGGTTGGATCAATCAATCGAATTGACTAGGTTCTTGAAGGCCACTGGCTGGTTCGTGAGATATACTGCGGACGGCTCCTGGGTCAGAAATGTTGAACTATTGAAGAATTATGTGTCGTCTGTGGATCAGATCAGGTGGCTGATGCATCGTTATCCAAAGCATCTGTTGCGTAGTCCAGAGTATGTGAAGGAAATTGTGAATAGAGTTGTTGTGTTTGGTATCCACAAGAGTTCCAACAAATTTATTCGTGCCTTTACGGTATTAAGTTCATTGTCCGATAAGACTTTACAGCTGAAGAAGAGGACATTTTGGGAGATGGGATTTTCTGATGATGATATTGCTGCAGCATTCAGGTGCAATCCTTCGCTATTTGGTATGTCAGAGTCGAAGATGAAGAATACGAAAGCACTTCTTCTGGCAAGTGGGAAGTACAATACTTCTTGCATTGTTCATTTCCCGCTATCACTCGCATACAGCATTGAGAATAGGCATAAACCGCGGCTGCGGGTGCTGAAATTGTTGGAGGACAAGAATTTGATCCAACGCTGGCCTTGTTTATCCAAATTCTGTTCAATGTCAAATAAGAATTTCTATAAGAAATATGTTGCCCCTTTTCAGGATAAAATTGGAGATGTCTACACAGTGAAAAGTGTCGCTACTCACTAGAGGTTAGTTTTTGTGGCAATTCTGGAAGCTAATTCATTTCAAATCTTGCATTTACCTTCTTATGATATGTATGGAATTCTTGCTTATGTTCACTTGACCAAACTCCAAACTAGTATATCATATATTGTCTTGTCTAGTTTTTCGTCGTGAAATTTTTATCTTGCTCTTTGAAAGCTAATTTGAGTGTTCTTAAAATTTAAGGGGTCACTTTGTAGCAATAGATTTTAGTGGTACTAAATTGGGTTTGGACAACGCACATCTGGAAATGGAACCACTAGTTTCATCATGTTTCATTACATTGGATCGTTACATATCTTTGGCACATAGAGCACTGTTCTGAAAACTACCTATGTAAGGTAATATTGCAGTGTGACTAAAAGATGTCTTCTGGATCTGCTCCCTTTTGTGCAGGTCTCTGAGAAATAGAGCAGATCGAGTGATGAGGATCGTGCTTTCTTGCCTTTTCTGTTTTTCTTATTGTGTATTGTTAAGCTTGGACTTGACCAGGCGATTTCAATCCAATTGACTAGGTATGCAAATATATTGGGGTGTGGGATAATCGTATTCGTAGGTAAGGGCATGAACTCAGTGGATCATTTTAATGGGAAGTACAAGTCTGGGGCATTATGTTGGCTAGGGTGATTATCAAGTCAAGCTCGAGCCTGTACAGTAACAAAATTTGAGGCTTTAGCTCGAATTCAACTAGGCTAGAGAGTAGATAATTTGAATTTAAATTGACAGTTTTGCTCATTATGTTGTAAAATATAAGTTCGTTAGGCTTGATAAAGCTTGAATTGTGTCTAATATTTTTTTGTTTTTATATTTTTAAAATTTAACAATTTTATCGAGCCTAATGAGTCAAGCTTTCATTACCCCTAGTGTTGGCTATGCAGGTATGACAAAAACTGATTTTTATTATTTATTATTTTTTAGCCACTTTGACTGATTGACAATCACACTTGATTCAAAAGTTCAATTCTAAGCTGCTTTGCCAAAAAAAAAGTTCAATTCTAAGCTTTGGTGACTGTCATTTATGTGAGAGTGAACTTCTGACTGTGATACTAATTTCAGGCTATGTGTTTTGAGGATTTTCCATCTAATTAAATACAACTCGCCCCATTTATGGATCCACCCCTTGTTGAATCTATTATGTGTATATAGTGAAATGGCTAGCAGCAATGGAATCTAAATTGCTATTGCTTTCACTAATTTTCACTGAAATTCCTAACAATATTTGAAATTCTTGAATTATTTAACTTCCTGAGAGAAAAAAAGAAAAAGAAAAACAATAGTCCTTGAGAGTTGGCATGGGACAATTGCAGATACTAGTGTTGAAGGAGTTTCCAAACCTGGATACTTGTAAATGCATTACCATGTCAGCTGTACCTAATTTCCCCCAAAAAAAGAAATGTTCCTAATCAGAATCAATCAATGAAATCATCCCTATTATTATAGCAGAGTTATAGTTACTCATTGACCATTATAACTGATTCTGATGGATATGGCACTGTCTATTATATATCATGCAAAATTTCCAGCTTATGCTTTTATCTATTCACGGTTCTGCAATATTATGTCATTTCAAACATTGTCAAAATGTATTTACTAGATTATGGATTTCATATGAACTTCTGGATATAAGGGCAACAGTAAGAAATTTCAATATGACAAACCATTCTGCTTCTCGTTACAGATCATGTTTATATTTCTGAAGTTTTGATCGAGTATCTGGTGGACTTGGATAACTAGATACTTGATCTAAGTTCTGTAAAGGAAATTCGCAAAAGGTGATGATGTGTCCCAAATGCAGACAACATTCAAAGATTAGTCTTGGATTTCATTTGGTAAAATCTAATGTAGTTTGAAAGTTGAATTGACTGAATTGTATTTGATTCAGTGCACAAAAAATGGTGTTTGCTAGTGTACATTTTAATGAATTAACCTTGTGCATGCTTTCTTGTCGAACAAGTTAAGACCTTAAGTCGCGGAATTAAGCCTAAGAACTTAATGAGTTATTGTTTTTACTAGAGCCTGTTTTGAACTATGTTGTTCCTTCTGCTTTCTTCCCCAGCTGTGGTGACTTTGGACTTATACTAGGGATGGATGCAATACATTGTGTTAAGAGAGGCAAACTTTTATACTTCATCGAACTTCAGTAACAAGTTCCACGGGTATGTGGAACCTCAGGTAGCGCATAATCATTTATCATAGTCGCAATTGCACAGGTGTTTTGGAAATGCCTTAGTTTAATCTTAGTCATCTTCTATGTCGAACTGAGGTACTCACCTCGTATCTGGATTAGAAGATTCAAAAATGGGAATGAACTTTTTGATACCGAGGGGGGCAATGATGATTCATGGGCCGTCATCCAAGCTGTAGCCTAAAATCGAAGGGGCAAGACGTATGGTGCCCCTGCAATCACTTTTTAAGAGAACTCAATATCTAGCTATAAATTTGATGATCCGCAAACCATTACTTGAAAAAGGGTTTCATCGCATTAATCCTTCGTTGCTGCTTGTATACGATCTAATGCATAAGCTGATTGGTCTACTGTTTGTGCAAATATGATACCATAACAAAGTAAGTCCCATGGCAATCTTTCCAACCTTAAGATCTGAGGAGCTGATTGGGTTGATTCCTTACAGTGTTTTAGCAATGTTTTGTTGTGTGATTAGAATCCCATCTGGGACAGCAAAAATATTCAAAAAGAGGTGTTCTTGGATCTTGGATAGTTAGGTTGGAGAATTGAACAAAATTGTCAATCCGTCTTTTATATGTTCTGGCGGCATCAAAGTGGTTTCCATTTGGGAGTTGGGACTAATCAATAATTCAATATCAAAGTTCGGACAGGGGATTGTAATTTGCAAGCCAATAGACAGTATTGCTTGATGGGTTTTTCCATGCGATTCATTTAACTTTTTCGTTAAAAAAATAAAATAATAATAATAAAAAAAATTAGAGAGGATGCATTTGAAATTCGACTTTGTAAGTATTAATACATGAAAATTATCAGCATACAGTATGTAATATAATTACATATCAATTCAATTCATTATGTGTAAAATTTAAAAGTTTATAAAACGATATAAATTATATATACACATTTATGTAAATTTTGGGCCGAGAATTCATTAGACTTTAATCCAAACTACTCTAATATGTCAATTCATGTCAGATATTTAATTAATCATGCAAGTAAAATATTGTTACATTTAAATTAGTCAAAAATATCCATTTATCCTTCATACGAGTAAGCCAATGACTCTATTTGAATGTAAGCAAATAGATTATAAAAGCATTTTTTTTTTAAGGAGCCATTAAAGGTTTGGGAAATTGGCGGTGGGAGCCCATGCCACACAAATTACAAAGGGAACAAGGGGGTGGGATATGGGACCGGATGGGGATTCGAACCTCAAACCTATAGGTTATGAGTCGGGATTGTTGACCCAACAATTGTCCGAGCCCAAAAGTTGAAGCCCAGCATGCATCGGCCCAACACTCTAAGCCCAGTCCGCATTACTGCATTAAATTTATCGAGCAAAAAAGCTGACGGGCGGTTCCCTGAAGTAGTCAACAACGGTTATTGAAGCATGGGGAGTCATGACATTGTGGGAGGTTACGCAGCATGGCATGAGAGACCGCCTTATAAATATTGGGGACGGTCTTCAATAGGGACACATCAACTCTTCTCAACAGAAGCCGCACTTTACATTTTTTAAGTTTTCTGCAAATTTTCTTTTTGCAATTCCTTTCCTGTAGGTTTTATTTTGTTCTTCCATTCCACAATTTCAATTCCTGTACAAGCTTTCGTTATTCTCCTGTAATCCCTTTTCTACATTTCCTTGTATCCTATTGGAGTTCATCAATCAAAATGAGGTTTTGCTTATATGCAAATTAACGGCTAACAAATTGGCACGCCCAGTGGGACTCGAGTGGAAACCATATCCGCTTTGAGTATATGTGTCTGAGATCTGGTAGACTGGTTAGTGATTGGACGCAAAAGTTTGAAGAGTTGTCTCTAAAGGAGAAGACACCAGTTCGAACACCTTCTGAGGATGCCGTTGATACGGCGAGCACCTCTCAACCACAACAGGGGATCATGAAAACCCCTACATTGTCTGAGCAAATGCGACTATCGATGACAGAATCAATTGCCGAGTTCATGCCTTTACTCACGAAGCGTCTCATGGATGTGTTGCGGCCTGCCATGGCCGATCAGATTGACAGAGTATGTGGTTCCTTACGTACTCAACAAGAAGTAACCACTCCTACAAACGGCACGGGTGTGCCGCCTAGTCTCCCATGTCCAGGGCCGTTAGGCAGCCAACAGAGGACTTGGGGAACCACACTTGGCCAGCCACCACTCCCAGAATCCGGAGGCCTGGCTAGTCCATTCCCATTCCCGTATCAGACTGCTTACGCCTTCACTCCAGAGGCACCTAGCATGCCAAACTTTGGTTATGCGGCACCTCCAATGCCGATTTATGCGTCACCAGGTTGTTTGATTGCTTCCAGTGCTTCACCAGGCTATCCAGCGGCCTCTGGTGGAACTGGCATGCCACCACGTCAAGCGGCACCTCCCATGCCGAACGCGCCAACCACACCTTATGTGGCCAACTACTCGCCAGTATCGGCGCCCATACCAAACCCTAATTTGACGCCGCCAACACTAGGGGGCAGGCGCCACAACCATGTAGAGTGGCCTAGACACCTGCCACACCTCCCATAGTTGCCATGCCTCCTTCGCAGGCACCGGCGGTATTACCTGAGTTGCTAGCGGACATGATGCAACAACATTTTCGAATTCAACTGAGGCTGATGGAGCGGCCTACATACAGGATACCCTACCCTGATTGGGTAGACACCATGCAGCGGTACCCAAGGGGCTTCAAGATGCCCGAAATCACTACGTTTTCAGGGGACGATGGCAAGTCCACTGTGGAGCATGTAGGCAGATTCACCGCTCAATGTGGTGAAGTGGCGGCCAATGATTGGCTGAAGCGGAGGCTGTTCAGGTCATCCCTCACTAGACCTACTTTTGCATGGTACGCATCCTTGTGGCCTAACTCAATTCAAAATTGGGCCGATCTGGAGCGAGCGTTCCATGACAGATTCTTTACACTGTTGACACAGGTGAGTCTCGCAGACCTTACTAATGCTAAGCAATTTGCCGATGAGGTGGCAATCACTTTTATGAAAAGATTACAGCGGCTTAAATACTGATGCACAATGACAGTCCCTGGTAGAAAGAGCTAACATGTTGCCAAAATTGAAAGAGCCTTTAATTGTGCAGGATTCCACTCATCTTGCCCAGCTGGCCGAGAGAGCGGCTCGCTTGGAAAAGTTCATCGTAGAACAAGAAGAACAACGTCATCTTATGCGTGAAGTCCACTTTAAGGAGGTGAGATATAGAGTTGAGGTAGACGAACCCATGAAAGTGGCAGTTGCAGAATTAATGCATACAGCTAAACCGCATACTTGTGCGGCCCATAGGCCACCGACACAAAATGAGGCCAAGTTTAGGCCTGAAGAAGACCTCTTTGACAAGTAAAGCAAACCAAGTGTTTGACTCCCTACTAAAAAATGGTGTGATTAAACTGCCTGAAGAGCAGAAGTCGCCAGCGGCCGAGGACATTCGGGGCCGATCATTCTGCAAGTGGCATAATTCGTATACTCATAGCATAACTAAGTGTCGGAGTTTTAAATACGCCATTCAGAATAGGATAAAAGATGGTCGTTTGAAAATTGAAGGTATGACCCATTCCCTCAATTTCAGTTTGGTGCTTCCGAATTTATCCCAAATCTAGAGAGTGGAGGCCACAAGGGCCAAACAGATCAAGATGCGGAACACATTGAAATCAATGGGGAAGATGAGGACTTGTTGTCTGAGGCGTCTGAGCCAAAAAGGAGTCGTATAGAAAACAACCTAAATTTAAAAACATTTATAAGGAGGATTTTAAGAAGATCCTCGAGGCTGAGGAGAAAGAACACATAATCAAGAAAGAACATACACCAACAGAGACAAGCGAAATCAAGGACGCAACAAACCTGGGATGACATGACGTTGAATGGAGCAAGGGAGTGGTGGCCTGGACAAGGTGAGAGGCGGCCGGGACTCGAAAAGTGGCGGCTGGTGAATGGCGGCCTGGGCACGAGCGGCGGCCGGAGACCTCGAGCACGGCGGCTGACGATCTGGCGGCTGGCAAGCGAGCGGCGGCTGGAGCAAGGCAAAGCAAGTGGCGGCTGAAGCTGAGTGTTGGCGGCTGGGACAAGGTCAACGACGGCTGGAGCGAGGCAAGCGGCGGCCGGGGGCAACGTGGCGGCTGGCACGAACACGAGTGGTGGCTGAGGTCGTTCGACGGGCGGCTGAGGCATGCGATCGCGATGGCGGCTGACGAACGGGCAATGGCAGCCAGAAGGAAGCACGAATGGCGGCTGAGCAATGGCGGAAGGCTTCTATGGCAGCCGAACTCGGGGAAACGGCGGTTGACGTCAAGATGTGGTGGCCGGGCAATCGTCGATGGAGGCTGGTAGTGAAGCTGAGTGGCGGCCGAGTCTGGATGCTGGTGGCTAAGCAATAGTGGCTTGGAGAAGGTCCACGGCGGCCAGGACGATGCCACGGCGGCTGAGGCGAGGGTGCGGCGGCCTGAGGTCGGACGACGGCTGGCGCTTCTCTCAAATGGCGGCTGAGGGGCTGATGGAGGCGACAAACCGGTAGCCGGCGGCGGCTAACTTCCCGTGGTGTCTGGCGACGCAGATCATGGTGGAAGAGAGAAGGAAATTTTAAAAATTGATATATTTTTGTTACCTTGTAGGGTCCGATGGCTTTTAAAAAAATGAACATGCATATTTATCTTAGAAACCCTAATCAGACAAATTGTGCGAGGGGGACATCTATTGACCCAACAGTTATCCGAGCCCAATAGTTGAAGCCCAGCATGCATCGGCCCAACACTCTAAGCCCAGTCCGCATTACTGTATTAAAGTTATCGAGCAAAAAGGCTGAAGGGCGGTTCCCTAAAGTAGTCAACAGCGGTTATTGAAGCATGGGGAGTCATGACATTGTGGGAGGTTACGCAGCATGGCATGAGAGACCGGCTTATAAATATTGGGGACGGTTCAATAGGGACACCTCAACTCTTCTCAACAAAAGCTGCACTTTACATTTTTTAAGCTTTCTGCAATTTCTTTCCTGCACGTTTCATTTTGTTCTTCCATTCCGCAATTTCAATTCCTTTACAAGCTTTCGTTATTCTCCTATAATTCCTTTTCTAAATTTCCTTGTAATCCTATCGGAGTTCATCAATCAGAAAGAGGTTTTGCTCCTTTGCAATTTTACAGTTAACAACGGACTTACCACTAGAGTAAGTCCCCAACCCCAAAAGCAAATTTAATAAAAGATATTTGGTAGATATCATATATATATGCAAAATCTAGTATATTGATCCAAATGTGCTCTTTAATATGCTACTTACCAAACAAACGTATATGTCGGTCAAACATGTTATATGTCATATGCTCTAATATGTTTGTAATCAAACAACAATATATAAAATATTTGAATTTAACAGGAATACTACGTACCTTTAAAATTCTAAAATATTTGAATTAGGAGTTAAAATTGTATCAGCAAAATTGCAATCGTCTCCATCATATCCACGTCATTCACTACATAATTGGTTGAATCAAGGAGGCATGTGGATGTTACCGATGAATAAACTCTTACATTAATATGCTTGGGATGAATTCATGTGGGCACATTTAAAAGTATACATTTCCAACTATATGGAGTAATAATATTACACATGAAGATCATGTGGATTGTTGAGGGTTATGTGGCACACCTAAACATTAATTATTTCTATGTGTCTATTAGTAATAAATAATGAAGTGGGCATCAAGTATCATGACTTTTAAGATGGTATCCAAATGACCAATATGGTTCCTGTGCTGGGACTTATTTCTCCAGCATATACTGGAGTCATCTCCCACCATTAGATAAAGATCTTTATTAGTTGTACGGTATAGATTATATATGGGCAAAATTGTAATTGTAATACTTTCTTATTTTATTATTTTAGATTTTCAGCTTTCTCATATTAATGGTGTCAGTTAATCATTACCGCAGACGAAAAGCCATTGGAGGAGGAGACGGTGACTCTTCCCATTAAGTAAAGTACTGTGTATAGGTATTGACATAAAATTATATCTGTGTTTATATATATATGACATTCTGTCTTCCTATATGAAGCATTCTGTTTTCATTTGCTTAACATTCTGTTTTGATTTCATTAACATTCTATTCTTAGTTTATTAACATTCTGTTTTCATTTACTTAACATTCTATTTTAATATCATTAACATTCTGTTTTGTTTACTTAACATTCGGATTTCATTAACATTTTGTTATAACTTCATTAACATTCTGTTTTTATTTACTTGACATTCTGTTCTATCTAACATAATATTTTGTTCCGAATTACATAACATTCTGTTCTAACTAACATAACATTCTGTTCTACATTATATAACATTCTGTTTTAACAAACATAACATTCTGTTACGAATCAGATACCATTCTGTTTTGAACTTCTTATCATTCTGTTCTAGCAAAGATAACATTCTGTTCTAACATAATATTTTTTTCTCACTCACGGTGATTTCAAATTCAACTCTCCATTACTATTACAAAAACTCTGTGCATTCAGCCGTGAAAAAAGAAAGAATGGCAGAAATTGTGTATTCAGAAAGAAAAGAAAAAGTGATGATGACAGTTCAATTTTTTATTATTTAAATTGATGAAGATAAAGGAAAAGACACAATTATCCCTATAATTAATATAAACCATCAGATCAGTATTCTATCTAACGGTTGATATTCACTCCAGTATATACTTCCCCGCATAGGAACCAAGTTGCCAAATGACATATGAATACTAGTGCAATTGCATGTTGTTTTGGCTTATGGATTTCAGTCAAGAAATTAGTGGGCAAATGGCATCATTAGGATTTAGGATTGGTTCCCCACACGCGGCACAAATTTGGGAGTTGGAACCAAATACTATCATATAGTACTACTATAGAATAGTATACCCCACCAACCACTACCAATTTCCAAAATTTCCAAAACGCCAAATTCAAAATGGCTAATTGCATGCCATGCCACATCTTTTGGACAAGGGAATCATCTAGGGCTGTCAAATGGCTAATTTAATAATATTATATTTTGTAAAATACTACGTATTAAAAACCAATAAAATTGACTTGATATTAACTCAATTAAATTAAAACAATTGTAAGGCTCATTGCAAATGATATGGGCTACTTAATACTCCTTCCGTTTTTTATAAATTGAAACGTTGGGAAATTTGGTATTATTCACACATTCGTTTTAACTTAAAGTTTTATTATAGTTATACAAGTTAAAATATAGCCAAGTGGGATCTTGTTAGATTCGTCTCGTCGAGTAATTTTTAAATATCCAACTTTTAGAATTTTTACTTGTATCGAATTTGAGTTATTAATGGTTTAAAATATACGTTGGACTGCGTGCACTGTGGGTCCGTTTCAATTTTTTGAAAACGAATGGAGTATTACCTTTTAAACTAACTTTTTTGCCGAACAATCTATATAAGTTAGGAACAGAGTAGTGAGAGCCCATGCCACACCTTTAAACTAATTTTGTAAATTATTTTTGATTTACAAAATTAAACTAAGTCATTTTAGATTTTGTTAATATTTTAATTTTAAAATTAGATAATATATTTAATTTTGGATAAATAACAATATTACATAATTTAAAAACTTAAATTGATTAACTAATTTTTTTTAAAAAAAAATCACAGGCTAATCCGTCTGGCGGGTTCCACCGATATATTTAGCTGGGCCAAAATAATTATAGCCCGTTTGAAAATGGGTATAAACAGGCCAACCACCTAAACCTGCCCCACCATAGGTTGACCCGTGTCGCCGCTCCAGCCCGTTTTGACATATCTAATCACATAGATAGATAGTGATCATGTTTGGATTGCAGCATATTCACAAGCATATAGCGGATTGAAATAGCATATTGTCTCAGAGTTCTCTCTCCGAATCTGCTATCTGCTAACAAATCTGCTGACTCCCAAACATCCCCAGTATATGCTGATGAGTATAAATGCATTTACATTTACGGTGTGTTTGGTTGGAGGGATCTTAGATTACCAGTGGGAATGTGATTGCTGGGAATGTAAGATTACTGGGAATATGAGATTGCTGTAAATCTTATTTTTTGATGTTTTAAGATTATTGCGTTTGGTTAGATTCACAATCGTGTTTTATTAAAGATAGGGAAGCAACTGCAAATAATTTTATTAATTCACAATCGCAATCTATACAATTTACATAAATATGAGAAGTTTAAGAACATCAAACGATGTATGGGTTCAACTTCTAGAACTCCTTTGATTCCTCCAACATTCGAAGACTTTGAAGTGTATTTGATACTTCCTCTATGGCTCTGTGGAATTTCTGCAGCGCTTTGTTGCTGTAGGATCTCAAGTGTATGAGTCTTGAGAAATGCGTGGTGTGTTGACCTCTCAAGATGTATCTGGAAGTGAAGAAGTGACCCCAATATGTGACAGGGTGCCTCTATTTATAGAGGGAAAACCCTAGGGTTTGTGGATGATGGGTCAATCGATGGGTTGATCCAACCCACATTTCTATTGAGTCAGTGAGCATGTGGGCCTTTCATCTGGGCTTGTTCACATTAACTGAATTCCATGGACTGGCCTGCTTCAAGTATCCATTGGATCATAACCTTGTGGGTCTTTCATTTGGACTTATCCACATCGATTAATTTTCATGGGCTGGTCTGCTTCAAGTATCCATTGGCCATGGGGCTTGTGGGTCTTTCATTTGGACTTGTCCACATTGGCCCCATTAAATCCATTTGGCTTGATGGATCCAAATGGCCCAATAAATATTAATAATTATTTCAAGCATTTAATTTATTTAAAATGCATAGAAAATAATTAAATTAATATTTAAATTTACACGCGTCGCATTTTTTAGTGGCGAATAAATTTCACGTGTTTACAGATGCCCCCTCGAGACTTGTTTAGGGCGAAATAAAATATTTGAGACGTGAACGAGTCTCGAAATATTTTTTTGTTTGCTGATTTTTTTCCCTCTTATTTCTTCCCGTTATTTTCCTTGAATTTTCTTTTACTTTCCATCTTCTTTTGCTGATTTTCTTTTTTGCAGCAAATTTTGCTTGTTTGCAGCAGGATTTTTTCCTCTTTTATCGTGCTTGCTTTCGAGATTTCCAAGCTTGTCGTCGCACAACATCTAATTTGACTTAATATGCAAGAGTGAGTTGATTGATATTGCATTCACACCAATTAATTCGAATTAATTGGCATGGAGCATATCATGCAAAGTCCTTAGACCAAATCTTCAATGTTGCGTCCAATTTTAATTTGAATTTGTGTATCTTGGATCTCAAGCAAATCCGATCATATCTTTGCAAATGTAGTTTCCATATCAAATCGAATTATCAAAAAGAATCCCTGGAATTACTCGTCCCATTTTAAAGCTTTTCCTCTTATAAATTCTCTTTAAATACGGCAGTCTGAAGTCGTCGCCGACAAGAGGGAGAGGGCTGCCGCCTGCTATGGTTCGCGCAAGGGAGAGGCCCGGAGAGGAGAGGGCGCTGCCAGAAGAGTGCCGTCGCTGGTGCCGTCGAGCCGCTTCTCAACCCTGCGAGGAAGCCGCCGCTGCCGTTGTTTTTGTCGCCCGTAGACGTTGCACGCCGGAGGGAGAGGTTGACGTCGCTGTGCCCAAGCGAAGAGGCCGCCGCTTGAGTGCCGTTTGTCGTCGCGTTTCAATCGCGAGCCACTGCCGGCCTTTGCACAGCTTAATTCACTGATCGAGTGAATAGGGAGAGGCCGCTGCTGCTCCGCTGTTCTGCTGTCGCCACCGAAGGGGATGGAGCCATGACCGCCGCTACATCAAATCGCATAGGCAGGGAGGCCGCCGCCTACCGCCGTTGCTGTGCCCTGCGCTGCCGCTCGACGTCGCCGCACCGCCCAGCCATTGGAGGGAAAGGGAGCCTGCTGCTGTTGCTGCAAGGGAAGTCGATGTCCGGAGCCCATTGTCCCGCTGCCGTTATCTGTCTATACGAGCATCGTCGGTGCTGCTACCTCCAAATATTTACTAGAGGACCAAAATTGAATCCCATGCCACTCGGACCTGCCTCAATTTCTTTGTTGTGCATATATGGGAGAAAAAAAACGAAGGCTGCAGTAGTAGGTAAAATGGTGGGGCCACTTTTGTTTGGTTTGAGATGCAAGTCACGGCACAACCCATTAAAATGGAGACATGCTACCTTTGACCAATTATTTATTTAAAAACTTAGATTTCTGCTTTGCATGATTTTTCCTGCATTGCATTATTTTTTTTTTTATAATGCAATTCCCCTTTTTTTTTTCCTTCTCAGAATTTGGATACGAACAAGCACAGAGAATTTGCTCAAAGGACACCACTATCGGCTCGAAGACTGCTTGTATGGATATGGATCACCAGCATCACATTGAGGATTGTTTGGATGATGCCATGTTGGTGGACTATGATAAGCATCATGCAGAAGTCCATGTCAAGATGTCTTGGTTCACTGAATGATTGTACTGGAGATGCTTGATTTTTTCCTTCTTGTAACCTCTTCATTCTTGATTACTTTCCCATGTTGTAAATGTAAAATGAAGATTTCAAAGCAATAAAGACTACGTTTCTTTTCGCCTTCGATGCCTGCTCTTTAATCTTAATTCTTGGAATACTTGCACCGCACATACATCGGTTAATCCAAGATATTTTGGAATTAGTTTTTTATTTTTCTGAATTTGTGGCTGCACTTGGAATTTGGCCAAGTTGCCTACGTATCCCTTTTGGGAATCAAGCCATATCGTAGTTCAAATGATGCAGTTTTTTACATCACTTTTTTTTTTTTGCCTATTTTTTTTTGTTTATACTCTTACAGGCTAAGAGTGACATGCAGTTTAAGCTCGTGCGTCAAGGAGCAATTTCCTTGAATTTTTTTTCAAGGCTTCGGAGCGATTGTGCCAACCACCTTCTATGTTGATGGCTCGTTGTCATGGACTTTAGTGGGAGTTTGGACCTTGCTGAAGATGCGCTCGGTCTTCAGGAACATGTTTTAGGCATTTTTCCTTGATGTTTTGGATCAAATGCCTCGATTTGATGTGATCCATGCAAGATACATTTGACATGGACCATGAAGAACTTTGAGAGGAACCTTCGGCATCGTTGAAGGTGATTTGACTCTTCAGAAATGTGTTTTCTTACTTCAATAGGGGCTTTTGAGCTTGATCCTGTTGAAACATGAAATTTTGAAGAACTTCGAGAGGGGCTTCGAGCTTGATCCTCTTGCAGGGTTTGAATACTTGAAGATTTGAAAGACTTCGAGAGGGGCTTTCAACTTGATCCTCGTGAAGGCTTGAAGACTTGAAGGACTTCAGGAGGGGCTTCGAGCTTGATCCTCGTGAAGGTTTAGAGACTGGGAGATTTGACTGCTTCAGGATGGGCTTTGAGCTTGATCATCTTGAAGGATTTGAAGACTTGAAGATTTGAAGGACTTCAAGAGGGGCTTTGAGTTTGATCCTCGTGAAGAGTTCGAAAACTTGAAGATTTGAAGGACTTCGAGAGGGTCTTTGAGCTTGATCCTCGTGAAGGCTTGAAGACTTGAAGATTTGAAGGACTTCAAGAGGGGTTTTGAGCTTGATCCTCGTGAAGGCTTGAAGACTTGAAGATTTTAGGACTTCGTGAGGGGCTTTGGGCTTGATCCTCATGCAGGCTTGGAGACTTGAAAATTTGAAGGACTTCAAGAGGGGCTTTGAGCTTGATCCTCGTGAAGGCTTGGAGACTTGAAAATTTGAAGGACTTCGTGAGGGGCTTCGAGCTTGATCCTCGTTGAAGTTGTTTTAATCTTCAATGATGCAGATGGGTTGAGTTTTCCTTCGATTCTTGTTCGAAGTCTTCAGTTTGATGAAGTTTCATTGATGCCAGACTCAATTCCATATCGTGAGCACGGGTAGCCAATTCTTCAAATGTTTGAGGCCGAATACCTTGTAGAATGTACAAGAGATCCCAATGCATGCCTTGAATGCACATCTCTATCGCCGATGCTTCAGACAGGTGATCTTTGCAGTTGAGACTTAGACTTCTCCAACGGTTGATGTACTCGATCACCGGTTCGCCGTTTGACTGGCACGCGTTCGTGAGCTCTATCATGCTAACAGTACGCCTTGTACTGTAGAAGCGGTTTAGGAACTCCTGTTCAAGTTGCCCCCAACTGTCAATACTTCTGGGCTCCAAGTTGGTATACCAGTCAAATGCATTTCCTTTGAGAGATCGTATGAATTGTTTGACAAGTTGATCATCATATGTTCCTGCGTCGTTGCAAGTTTCCACGAAGTGAGCAATGTGTTGCTTGGGATTTCCTTCGCCATCAAATTGTTGAAACTTTGGCGGTTGATAACCGATCGGCATCTTCATGGCATCAATTCGAACGGTGTAGGGCTTGGAGTACATCAAGGATGATCTTGAGCTTTCCTGGACATCTTTCTTCAATGTTCCGATGATGAATTCCTTCAACTGGTGCACGGGAATGAAGCTTTCAGGAGTGGCTTGGACATCAACATGTATCGTTTCCTTCTCCAATTCGCCTTGTTGGGATGTCTCCAATTCTTTATGGATATCTTTTGGCTCATTACTGACTCGATCTCCATTAGAACCTTCAAGTATGTTCATGAGTTTGTCTAGACGAGCATCTCGAATTTCGGCACGCTTGACAAGCATCTCGACCATCTTCGTCAAGTTGGAAATTTGTTCTTCCAAAGTGGTTGCATCCGCCATCATCACAGCAAAGTGGGGGAGACTTGAAGTATCTTCTGGATCTTCCTGCATGCTTAAAGGCGATGAAGTGAATCTTGAGTATTCAGAGTTTTTCGGAAGAATTGAATCAACATCCTTCGTGACCGCAACATCTTCAATGGCCTTGTTCATGTTCCTTAAGGTAGCGCTGGGAGTAGCAGCAACACCGGATGTGGAGGCGTTTTTCTTGGAGACGTTCTTAATGATCTTCAGAGCCATAGGTGGTCTTCAACTTTTGTTGGAGGAGATGAAAGGTAGAAGTGTCCCACTGGGCGTGCCAAAATCTGTAAGTGCAAAAAATTGATAGGGAAGCAACTGCAAATAATTTTATTAATTCACAATCGCAATCTATACAATTTACATAAATATGAGAAGTTTAAGAACATCAAACGATGTATGGGTTCAACTTCTAGAACTCCTTTGATTCCTCCAACATTCGAAGACTTTGAAGTGTATTTGATACTTCCTCTATGGCTCTGTGGAATTTCTGCAGCGCTTTGTTGCTGTAGGATCTCAAGTGTATGAGTCTTGAGAAATGCGTGGTGTGTTGACCTCTCAAGATGTATCTGGAAGTGAAGAAGTGACCCCAATATGTGACAGGGTGCCTCTATTTATAGAGGGAAAACCCTAGGGTTTGTGGATTATGGGTCAATCGATGGGTTGATCCAACCCACATTTCTATTGAGTCAGTGAGCATGTGGGCCTTTCATCTGGGCTTGTTCACATTAACTGAATTCCATGGACTGGCCTGCTTCAAGTATCCATTGGATCATAACCTTGTGGGTCTTTCATTTGGACTTATCCACATCGATTAATTTTCATGGGCTGGTCTGCTTCAAGTATCCATTGGCCATGGGGCTTGTGGGTCTTTCATTTGGACTTGTCCACATTGGCCCCATTAAATCCATTTGGCTTGATGGATCCAAATGGCCCAATAAATATTAATAATTATTTCAAGCATTTAATTTATTTAAAATGCATAGAAAATAATTAAATTAATATTTAAATTTACACGTGTCGCATTTTTTAGTGGCGAATAAATTTCACGTGTTTACAATTGCGTTTGGTTAGATTGAGAATCTCAGATTTCCATTTCTAATTAATTTACCATAATGTCCTAAAATTTCAATTGAACGAATGTAATAAATATATCATTTTGCCACACAATAGAAATATTTAAGCCGATTTTTTTAAAAAAATATTAAAAATTCTTTATATGTAATTTATTGTATGATAATTATTTATTTAATGTCTTTAAATCCTTATTATTTTTGTTTTATATATAGAAGAAAAGTAAATTTTAAGAAAATATTAAAACATGAGAATATATATATATTAAAATATAAGTTTAAATAATTTAAAAATTTTCAATTGATTTTTTAAAATTAAATTTCATATATTTATCATTTTTTAGAATACAAATATATAAATTTATAAAATAAGTATAAAAGTGAGGGTATAAAAGTCAAATTAGTATAAAAGTAGGTAAAGTGGAGGTGGTAATTTAAGATTACCTGCCCTCCAGGTGGGAATCACATTCCCACCTAAAACACTCAACATTCCCACCTTTGTGGGAATGTGACAGTTCCACACGAAATATGCCCCGAACCAAACATGGGCATGTTTCATTTCCTACCCAAGATTCCCAGTGAGAATCTCAGATCCCGAACCAAACGCCCGTTAAGTTAATTTCTGTAAGAGATGAATGCAAGTTTTCAAATCAAATCAAATCTACGTGTATATATATATATATGTATATATAGAATATTGACATGTTGCACTCGATTGACCCCATTTATATATACTCATTCACTAGCAACAAATGGGAATTGAAATAATGGAAGCTAGTGCCACCAAAATATGCCTTTACATTAATTAAGTAATATATTTGAGATCATGCTGTACACCTTGTATAATTCCTTAGCTTTATATTTGTTTTGCTCTGCACTAAAGCATCCTTTTACCTGGCCTCTTTCCTTTTGATTGGTTTTGGATCAACCCATTCCTGCTTTTACATTATTATATATATATATATAGTAATATCTCGTTACAAATATCATGGAATTCGAATATGATTGGAATGTGCTTGCGTGTCAAAATTCTATATTGCACACGTTGATGATTTTGTGTACGTTACGTGGAGGGGGTTGGATCATATGCAGTTAAAACTGCAAATTTAGGTTGCATATTTGTAATGAGAGTGGGTGTTGTGTGATGGAAGAATGTTAAGAATGTGTGTGATCGGAGAAATGTTATGGGTGATGTGAGAGATGTTTTTGGGATGTCTGCACGTAAAGAAATTTTTTCACGGGTTGCACCGGATTGACGTTGAGGAACCTGGACGACAAACTAGGGTTTTTTTTTTGGACAGTTTTGAGGGAGTGGGATATATAGCAAGAAGCCAAACCAAGGATGTTGTTGGTCACAATATATATATATATATATATATATATATATATATATATTACTGATAGACAATTTAATTGGTGTGTACAAATTTAAAACGTGATACTATACGGTCTTATGTTTTGGGATAATGTTCTAATTCACTTCTTTTCGATCAGTTGTTTAATGGGTCGTCTATTATTTCAAACCTTGAAGCTTGAAATTTAACACTAATTTGAAAGAAAGTAATTGGAGTGGCATTCCTATAAAACATTTATAGAATAATAACATTCAAGACGATATGAAGCATATAGTTAATTTGATTATTGTTAATGTCCTATTGTGCATTTGTGCTCATTAATTAGCACAATCTATCCATTTTTGCTTACTAATAGAACCACCCTTTCTTTTTTAGGTCTTTAGGAACGAGATCTTCCACCCCATTATATTATTCTCCCATTTTATGGAATTTTATTCTATCTTTCCCCATCTCTTTTTTCCAAAAAGTTTTCAAGAACCCATTTACGTCATAGGCTATAATTCTGAGTCATATAGCAAAAGCTTTCCATTAAAAACATTGACAAATTACCTACAAGATCATGTTTTCTGTAACAGTATATTTGGTGGTGTGATTACTGGCCGGCGGGTCGCCAATGGGGAAGATTTGTTTGTTTAGGACAATGAACTTATTACATCTTTTTATGAAAATATTAGAACTTGTTACATGTTTTTACTTGTGGGGAGAAATTGTGTACCAAAAGTGCACGATGTCAAGTTAAAGAAATTCTAGGGGAATTTTATATCGTAGGCCTAGCTACCACCTTACTTGTGTTATAGGGTCATTGATCGTGGATGAATGGGCTTCAAGAAAGTAAAATATGGTTGGTCGTGGAAAAGCCAAAACCATGCAAGACACCATGCAAAACATTCTTAATATTCGAAGGTGAAGATAGAGCTCATAAAACCCTATCTAAGCCCAATCAAATGAACAAGTTTGGGTAATTCGAACTCAATTCCATTAACTTAATAAAATAAAATAAAAAATGAATGTCACTAAATTGTTTGAAAAGGAATTGAGATAAAAATTGTTTGAACGCAGCCCATTAAATTGACAAGCAAACTAAAAGGACATAAGAATATAAGTTTGATCTATATCACTATATGAATGTCTTCGTCCTGTGACACAATCCATAATAATCTAACAAAAGAAGAAAAAAAAAATGAAAATGAAAAAAAAAAAAGGTGATGTGCTCTAAACAACAAAAAGATTATTACACTAAAGAACCTTTCTTTTACCACACTGATTGCATCTAAGCATCTTTTCTTTTTTTTTTTTCTTTTTCTCTCTCTTTTTTTTTTTTAAAAAAAAAATCTGGAAAACGCAAGTGAAGCATTTGTATTGCATATTAGTAGTGGGATTCTCATTCATCACTCGCTATAATTCCATTTTCTCCCAACCCCACTCTCCATTCACCTTTACATTCTCAATTCCATTTCCCCCAATCCATTCTTCTCTCTTTATTTTCTTTTTCCTTTTTTTTTTTGTTTTTGTTTTTGCTCTTTACTTAAAGCAGCTTCTTTTTTCAACACCCTTCCCCCTTTTACTGAAAAAAACACTTGTTCTTAATGCCGGGACATGGCTGCTTTTGCAAAATTTCCTGCAGATTGATTGCATCTTCTGTACTTTTTTGGTAACCCTTTGGAAAGAGGTCAGCTTTCTTTGCCTGCACGTGTTATCAGTCAAAGAATTTATCCATTTGCTTCCTTTTTCTTTATTTCATTTCGGGCTCTTGTGATATGATATTCATGCCACATGAATTGATTTTGCAAAGGTTTTTGGGAAATATTGACTGCTTTATGAGGTTTGGGCATCATGGTTTTGTCTTGTTTTACTGGTTTATTTAACATTTGTACCATTGCAATCTTTGCTGCTTATGACTTTCAATTTGGTATTAGTGATAATTATTTGTTACTCTGTGTGTGTTTGTTGTAATCATAACTAGAGGACTGCTGATTATACCAACACTTGTGGTGTTATTCACTTTTGTGTTGGATTTTATTGCCCATGAAAGTTTTGATGCTGTTCATTTTTCATGATGTTTCACTGTTTTATTGTTGATCACATGTGTGGTTTTTGATGAGGTTTTTCTACTTCTGAATCGCCCGGAAGAGCAGAAAGATTACTTGCAGCTTCTTTGTTGAGGAGTACTCAGGGGAAGAACATGGCGGAGGCCTACGTCCGGTCACCTCTCTCTTTGAAGTCTTTAGTGAAGTTGATTGTTTTGGTCTTTGTACTGTCGTTGTCTAGTTGCTATGCCTTGAACCAGCCTGATATTGAAGGTATAGTCGATCCCAGCTTTCTCCAAAGTGATGTATATTGGTTTCTGATTCTGAATGATTTCTGATACTCGGAAGTATTCATATCCAGCCATTACTCCTTCCTAAATTCTTCATCTTCGAAAATATGTTTGAGATGAATAGTGTTTGACTGTATATCGAACCGTGCTGCACAAACACACAAATAGTGTACCTAATACTCTGAATCATGATATTTTGAGTTATATAAATAAATGAGTAGCCGTGTTGAACGTATAAGAAGGCAAAAGTGAAACGCCGTTTGGAAGGAGAAGCTTGCATTCTATTCTGCAGCAACAAACATTCAGTTCTTAATTTTCTGCTCGTTCCCAAAACATTTCAGAGCATATTCGACTTGGGAATTATTTTTCTTGTTGTCTTGTATATACTCTGCATACAAGATGTATGAACTACTTTACACTCTTGTATTTTATCGAATAGCTTTTATCCTTTTTTGGGCTTTTCAGGTGACGCTTTAGCTAAGGTTTTAGCAGCTCTAAACGACTCTAACCATAGAATGGATTGGGACACTAATCTTGTCAGCCCTTGTTTCAGTTGGGCGCACGTTACTTGTAGAAACGGAAGAGTTGTGTCCCTGTTAGTACTGTTTATTTTATAAAGCACTTACGTCTTACCCATCTCAACGTTACACTTTTTGATCACTTACCTCTCATGGATGGCTCGACTTGCAGGAGCTTGGCTTCTAATGGATTCACAGGAACTCTTTCCCCTGTCATTGCAGATCTTAAGTACTTGGTTTCCTTGTAAGTGCATTGGTGGATTCAAGTTACATTGAGGCTCGTCAGCTGGCATGCCTTCGCTTTGTTTTTCTTATTTCTGATAATGAGCGTACTGTCCTTCGTGTTCAGGGATTTACAGAACAACAGCCTGTCAGGATCCTTGCCTGATTCTCTCAGCAGCATGTCTAATCTTCAAAACTTGAATCTAGCACACAATCACTTCAGCGGCATGATTCCAGCTTCCTGGGGTCAATTATCGAACCTGAAACATCTGTGAGTGTCTGATATATGATATTACAATGTATACAACCCATGGCTAAGTATTGCTTATGTAGTGAAGTGATGATACTTTGATCTGCATCAGGGTTTTGCAAGGAAACTATTTAAGTGGATCAATACCCGAATCACTTGTAAATATAACCGGCTTACAGGAATTGTAAGAAGCCTCTCTCAATCAACCTATTGTTTTGAGGTTTCCTTAACATAATAAACAATGTGTTGTGTTGATACTACCTTCTTTTCGCAGGGATCTTTCATCCAACGATCTGACAGGAAAAGTACCACAGAAACTGTTTTCCACGGCCATCTTCAAGTACGTCGACTACTTAAAGTGATTTAACACTTCTCTCCAAATTCATGGAACATAATGAATATTCAGCTTGTCAAGATCAAAATTGAAGTTTTTGTCTGGAGTTGTGGACTTTTGAAGTAATCTTGTTTCTGGTTTGTTGACTGGTTCTTGTCTTTGTCCTTCCAATCGCATGTCTCAGTTTTACCGCGACTCAACTCACGTGTGGCAACAACTTCCATTGGCCTTGCCTTTCGAGTTCCTCCAATCCAGGTCTGTTTCTTCCTTGTTTAAAGATAGAGATGCAGAAAAAGGGAAACTGAACAGGTTGATGATAATCCTGCAGTGTCCAAGAGAAAATCGCGTGTGCAGGTTGCTGTTACGGTAACAAGCATCAGCGTCTTCTCCATCCTGTTGCTCGGAGCACTCTTTGGATACCACTTTCACCGAGTTCATAAACAAAAGCACGATCTCTTTGTTGATGTTTCTGGTAAACACAATATGTCCATTTGTGGATTGCTTGCTGCAGTTTCATTCCTGATTACTACAAAAAAAACGGCTTGTGTTGCAAAACAGGCGAAGATGAGAGCAAGTTTTCACTTGGACAGATCAGAAGGTTCTCCTTGCGCGAAATGCAGCTGGCGACAGGGAACTTCAGCGAAGGCAACATCATAGGACAAGGTGGATACGGCAAAGTATACAGAGGCATCCTAGCTGACAACACACGAGTAGCTATAAAACGCCTCATGGACCACCACAGCCCCGGTGGAGAGGCTGCCTTTCTACGAGAAGTCCAACTGATAAGCTTCGCAGTCCACAAAAATCTGCTTCGACTGGTTGGATTCTGCACGACGTCTACAGAGAGAATCCTTGTGTATCCATTCATGAGAAACCTCAGTGTTGCCTATCGCCTGAGAGGTACATTAATACATATACGTACCCCTAACTATGAGGCTGTCGCGTCCCATCCCATGTCGTTTCATCTTTCTGATATTGGGGTGCATTTGGCAGAACTAAAACCAGGCGAAAAGGGGCTCGACTGGCCAATGAGGAACCACATAGCGTTTGGCACAGCACGCGGCCTGGAGTATCTTCACGAGCACTGCAACCCCAAAATCATTCACCGCGACATGAAGGCTGCAAATATTCTCCTCAATGATGAGTTCGAGGCTGTTCTAGGCGATTTTGGTCTGGCCAAGCTGATGGACACGAAAGCCACTCATGTCACCACACAAGTGCGCGGAACCATGGGACACATTGCCCCCGAGTACTTATCCACAGGAAAATCCTCAGAAAAGACGGACGTTTTTGGGTATGGCATAACCCTTCTAGAGCTGGTAACCGGTCAGCGTGCCATAGACCTCTCCCGGCTAGAAGACGAAGAGGATGTTCTGCTCTTGGACCATGTAGGTCTTGACAACTCGATTTCATCATATATATATATATATATATATAACTAAGCATTCATTCATCTAGCTAGCTTGTTAATTCATCCCTTTCTCGATGCACGGTCCCCGTAGATCAAGAAGCTGCTAAGGGAGAAACGGATGGATGACATTGTGGACAAGAACTTGGAAAGCTTCGAAAGGGGAGAGGTGGAGACGATAGTCCAAGTAGCGATGCTGTGCACGCAGAGCTCGCCAGAGGAGCGGCCGAGAATGATGGAGGTGGTGAAGATGCTGGAGGGGAGGGTGGGGCTGGCGGAGCGATGGGCGGCGTGGGAGCAGCTCGAACAGGTCAGAATCCAGGAGTTGTCCCTAATGTCGCCCAGGTTCCTGTGGGCTCAGTACTCAACTCACGATCAGGAGGTCATACAGTTATCACAAGCAAGATAATAATAACATAATATCTCACACATATATAGTATACTACTAATACAGTAAGAATACTACTACTACATTATTACTACTAATTAATACATGTATGAAGTACTATACAACAAATAGGAATGAATAGGAGAGAGTGATGAGGGGGGGCCTAGAGGGGTTTCATTACTTAGTTTGGAGAATACATAATACTACTATATGTTGTAATGGCATCATGTGACATGTCAGAACTGACGAGTGTGGAATATGTTTGTAATGTGTATGCATGAGCCCTGCTGGATTTGATGCGTTGGCTACTTGGCTGTGTTTTTGTTGAGTAAAATAAATGATTTGCATTAATAATGGAGAAGTGATACTTGGGAACGGAGGAGTGTGAATTTTTAAGTTTAAATCAACATCTATGTCTAATTTTAGAATATATATATATATATTTCCTATTATCTTTACGAATACATATTTTAAAATATTAATATTACACAAGTGCATTGGACTCTCCAAGAGATAGTCTAATTTTAGAATATATATATATATATATTTCCTATTATCTTTACGAATACATATTTTAAAATATTAATATTACACAAGTGCATTGGACTCTCCAAGAGATAGTCTAATTTTAGAATATATATATATATATATATATATATTTCCTATTATCTTTACGAATACATATTTTAAAATATTAATATTACACAAGTGCATTGGACTCTCCAAGAGATAGGTCAAGTCCTCCCCTTCCAACCCTGACCCATCCCCGGCTTCGGAAAAAAAAAAAAAAAAAAGAAGTGTATAGTACCCATAAATTTATGGATGTGTTATGTATGCAATGCACTTCATAATGTACTATATATCTTCTACTTGACTCGGACAGTCAGTGGCGGACCTACGTTAAGGCTGGGTGGGGCTCCAGCCCCACCTCTAAAAAAAAAAATTATATTAGCACTAGCTATGGTTAGTTTCAAGCGGCAGTCAACCCACCTCCCCTCCTCCAGCCCCACCATCTTGCCCCTTCATCGAGTTCCTCATCAGCTGCTTTGCCTTGCTTCGTCGTTCCACATCTTCGCCGCTCCAGCCCCTCCATCTCTTTCTCAACAGCTGGTCGGCGCCTCGGCCTTGCTCTGCCGTCGACTTGTCGGGCGTATTTATTGCAAATTATGTTGTGTAAGGTGTTCTGAAATTTGGCATTTGTGCCTTTAACACTTCCATTCTCTTCCCCTATTTTCTCTGCCCGTCGGCAACTTCCTAAAAGAAATGAGCCCTACCTCTCCAAAATTCCTGGATCCGCCACTGCGGACAGTCATTTAGGTTCCGTGGTAATTTCTTTATACATGTAAAGTGATTAAAACAACTGGAAAAGGGAAACATATCATGCCTCAAAACGAATGCAAGGACTATTTCACATACTATATATCAACTCGAAGAGGAAGAGGACGGAATGCCAAACAAGATCCAAAAATGAGCTCCCGCTATTTCACCAACTTCTAAAATCTAATTTTTGGTCCATTCTCCATTGTATTGTGTAGCTTTTTTCAATTTCTTACACTTCCCGTACATATGGACCGTTTTGTGATCAACAAGCTATTGTTTTTGAATCTGTTGTCTTTTTTACAGGCAAACAAATTCCACAGTAGCCAAATGCTCTACTCATTACTCAACAGATAATAATTTATTACACAAGGTTCCACTTGCACTAATAGCGACACTCATGAAAGTACAACACACGAAAATGAGCTACAGAAACCACACAACTTTGATTCCAAACAGGAATGGAAAGTAGGAGGTTGTCACGCATACCGTAGTCACTCCAGACCTTTCCAGGAGGACAAGGGTGGAGTGTCTGCATATTTCCATGTGCTTGCCATGGAAGGATGCCTCTCTCCCTGAAAAAGATCAGCTAAGGTGGAGAGTTCATTCATTTCTTCCGGACTCAGTTCCACCGACAGAGCACCAATATTGTCCATCAAGTTCAGGACCTTGGTTGTGCCGGGAATAGGGACCACATCATCTCCTTGGTGGTGCACCCAGGCCAATGCAAGTTGAGAGGGAGTGCAGTTTTTCCTCGTAGCTATTTCTGTAACTCGTTTGTATACTATCTCGTTATTTTTAAGATTTTCGCCCTGGAACCTTGGATGAACCTACAAAATAATTGCACATGAATGCAATGAAACATTGTGGAAACCACCATTGAAGATATTCTTGAGAATTTTAGCAATAAAGCTCTGTAGCATTAGCCTCATTCTTTGACTAAGTGAAACGATGGGGGGTGATTGCATATATGGATTTTTTCCAAAATCATAGAAGTTTAAAAAGATGTCCATATGCACCAACCTTACGGAAGTCACCCTCTCCCAAGTTCTGAATCAACTGGGGACCCAATGACAAGAAGCCACGTCCTAGTGGACTATATGGAACAATTCCAATACCAAGTTCCCTGAAATTCGTTTTACAGTTTAAATAAAATATTATTACTCGCTTCCCCAGAATAATGAACTTATAAACAAAGAAAAACCTTACCTGCATGCAGGAATTAATTCTTGTTCCAAATCCCTTGACCACAATGACCATTCATTCTGAACAGCAGTGATAGGGTGAACAGCATGAGCCCTTCTAATTGTTGATACAGAGGCTTCTGAAAGGCCAATGTACTTGATTTTTCCTTCTTCAACCAATTTCTTTAGTTCTCCCATCTGGTAAAGCAGAGATAAAGGATATTGCAATTGTATTAAGGACACCATTATAGACCAGCAAATGAGACACAGGATACGAAACATCATAACAAAGTATGGTTTAATTTAAACCCATTAAATAAAGATGCATATTAACACTCCAGAAAAAATACATCAACTTGTATCATTGGTTGCAATTTTAAACAATTCCAGTTTCCCCTTCCACAACCAGATACGTTACAAATGAAACTTGTGCTTTCAGCATACGTTTGAGTTTCTAATAATTCTGTTAATCAGTTATTAAATCTATGTCAGACAATAAAGGACAATGGGCCAAACAGTGAGCATAGTCTCCGCCTAGAAGTGAAAAAGGTATATACTAGATGAAACCAACCAAAGATAGCACACTACATGTACTAAAACAATTAAATCAGCATAACTTCAATTGCTTATCTGTGGCACTGCAAGCCTGCAACTCAGAAGGACAATGATGCTAAATTACAATACAGAACATTCCTTGCACTAGATATACTAAATTCCCAACATGATGTGTTGTCTGTGGTGCTACAAGTCACTGGTGCTCAATTAAGATATGGTTTCTATCTCCGAAACATAAGAAGTCATTCAGCTAAAGATTCTTGAAGCAACCTTAACTTCACGTTTGTGTAGAAAAGTCTTCATCCTTATTCCCTATTTGTTCCCACAACTCTTCTTTCATGCATATTGATAAATAGAACAAGACACCATATACAGAGGAGAAGTACTACAGGTGCATAAATAAACTTGTGCTTTGTTATTTTGGTGTCAATTGCACGCCAAGAACCACATTTATAAAGCGAAGCAAGATTTCATTCGTTTATTGGTTTTTTATACTCTTCAATGAAGATACTGATAACACTGATAACTATAATCTGAATAGTTAAAAACACTGTCTATTCAGGTTGATCTATGTAAAAAATATATCACGGTCATAAACTGAGCAACCAATTATCATTTACAAACGAATGCTTCGGAAGTCAGATGCCTGTGAAAGAGTACTCACCGTGACTTCAATGGGTACACGAGTGTCAATTCGATGAACATAATAGAGATCAATGCAATCAATATCAAGGCGCTTCAAGCTTGCCTCACATGAAGCCCTGACATATGATGGGTCACCACAAATTTCCATCTTCCCATCCTTGACTGTGATCCCAAATTTAGAAGCTATTTGCACTTTTTCTCTCATTCCTCCTTTCAAAGCCTGAAATGGTTAGAAAGTTTGTACATCAACATAGGAGCTCACCCATGAAGATGCATATTTACATCAACTAACGATATATGTACATTCAAATGATTCATGCCTCATTCAAAACCAAACTTTGTAGATAAGAATACAAGGGCAGTGCCTTTTGTAACCCTAAAATTTATGGACACATTTGATGTTATGGTGGTTAACGTGGTCGGAAAACACAAAAGAAACATTGGCACAAAATAAAGTCACATAAAATTGGAATTATGGGCATTAAAAGGATCTATAGGTGGAATATGGTAGAGAGAAATCCACATATGAACACTAGTCCTATACAACAATTTGGATTTAGAGTTTTAGACAATAAGTTAATAGAAGTTATGGTTTAAGCAATATTCAATTCAGACAATACCCAATATAAATATATTTGAAATAAAAGGATCAGGAGTTGATTTTTTGCTTATGTTCCATACACCTTTTCAGATCTTCTTTTTCTAATAAGTTTTTCTCATCATTAAGCTATTGACTATGTTGACAAAGGAAAACCACTGGAGGTCATACTCACATCCTATTGAGTTCGTCTCTTTAATTTCGTGACATAGGACGAAATAGTCACCATAGAAAAAGCTAACTATTGAAGGGATGCAAACGTGCACTGTGAAATTTAACTGAATAGACTGGAAATTCCTTTTAGGTGCATATATGCACTATCCATATAAATTCGTTACTTTGACAGTCGAAGGTCACTTGGTATCTTCAACAAATTCAGATACATTTTAAAACTTGATCCCAATTATCCATATAAACCCACGGGGAAAGAAATCAAAATATTCAGACCATTAACCATTTAACCTGAAGGAAGACTATCCACATCAAGATTCCAACAGTACCAAACAATAAACACGTATTTTCGGAAAATTTTGAGGACCGGTTCTGCAGCATTTTCTATACAAAAACAAAGGATAGCAGCGAAGCAAGCGAAGGAGAACTGTAACCATTGACCAACCTTTCCGATGAGTATCTCGTTGGTGTGAGGACCGTAAACATCGGAGGTATCGAGAAAGGTGACGCCTGCGTTGATCGCGTGGTGGATAAGCTGAATCATATCGGAATCAGGCTTGGGCGTGCCATAGTTAGAGGACATCCCCATGCATCCCAACCCCTGCTTGGAGACCTCGAGGCCTTGCGAACCAAGCTTGATTCTCGGCACAGTCCCCGCCATTGAGCGAATTTGATTGAATTTTGAATTGGGGGCGATGAGTGAGGACTGAATTGTGCAGTTGTGAGCCAGTGAGAACTGAGCGGGGGAGAACTGGGCAGTGGGCGCTATATATGGGGTGAAAGGCAGTGAAACTATGCTGGTGTAGCTGCACCGGGTCCATCGCTAACGTCCACGTGGTTATACACAACGCCGTGATCCGTGGCTTGAGCAAGGAAGTTGTATCACGACTGACGTCATGACAGAGCAGGCGCAAGCTGTGACGCAATATTTTTTTGGAATTTCTATTTTTGCTTTTTCGTTTTTTAATAGTAGTAGTATTATCTTGTGTAGCTTGTGCTGTGGACTTGAGTAGCCTCGTGACTCATGAGTTGTCAGTCCTGCGTGCGCCCCGCGTGTTTTTTAAAAATCGACCCGGACCGGTGAAGGGCGGCGGTAAGAAATTAGTTCAGGTAAAAGCCCTATGAGCTGTAGCCTGTAGGATTAGAGTGCAGATAAAATTCGATAAATTGTGTTCATTAGGTTTGAGTAAAAATTTCCGGTTCATAATATTCGATCCAAAATCCGATCCAATATTTTGCATTTCGGGTATTCCCAAAAAATCGAATTAGATATGTATATAATTTTCTAAAATTTTTTAATACCCAAATATTCATTTTTTAAAAAAATTATTGTCTTGTGCTATATTAAGAACTATCTCCGTGGAGTCATTCGCACAGGGTACGGGCAATGGGTTGTGGGCTTCTCTGGTTCTATCGGGAGGGCGACCAACTTAGTGGCAGAATTAACTGGGATTTGGCGTGGGATGCGGATCTTACTTCAAAAAGGGGTGTCCGAAGCATATTGTTTTTCTGATTCGAAAGAAGTTGTTCGACTGATTCAGGCAGGTGTGGAGACAGATCACTTATTGTTTCCCATTGTCCATAATATCACAGATATCCTCCCGCAGAGGCCGGGTTACCAGTGGAGTCACATTTATAGAGAAGGCAACATGGTGGCAGACCTTCTTGCTAAGAAAGGGGCTAGGGCTGAGGAGTTCTACACGACTTGGACATTTCCACCATATGACGTGCGCAATAGAGTTACGGCTGATTGTTTGGGGACCTGGTTCCCTCGTTATTAATTTTTTCTGTTGGTTCTTCCTTTCCTTGATCCTTTGTCTGTAGTTTTTTTTAGCTTTCTTCTTTGCCGACGTTTTCACGTCACCGTTATCCAAAAAAAAAGAACTACCACCGTTTCATTTTAAGTTACACTTTCATTTTTTGAATATCCCATATGGATATATGGAATGTTTTAAAGGTAAAAAGCTTCCACTAAAGTACTTTTGTTCCTTGTATTAAATTCCGTGTCATTTCGTTATGTTACACTTATTTAGATACGGAGGGAGTATATAGGTTGTGGCAAAAGCTAATAAAGAGCCTGAACGAACACAATAAATTGACAAATTAAAAAATTACATTACAATAGACAAATATATATAAAAAAAAAAACTAGAAAATACAATTAGATTAAACAAATAAAAATGAAATTACATTGAAAGACATCGAACAAGCTTGATAATGATATTAAACATAATTAAATTATTTTTTTTAAAAAAAAGACATAGTCAAATAGGTTAGCATTTGGGCATATAAATTAGCATTTGAGCTTATAGGTTAGTATTTTGTCACGTAGGTTAATATTTTATCACATAGGTTAGCATTTGAGCATATAGATTAGTATTTTGTCATAAGGCCGTCTAATCATTTTTGTTGGCCCTGTTCTAATAAAATTTTTAGGCCCTCAAAAAAAAATTAAAGCATAAAAAGTAGAGGTGTCAAGACGGGCTGGCGGGGCGACACGGGCCAAACCCACTTCTGCCCATTATTTTGTGGGCTTAGACGGGCTAAAATTACCTCAGCCCAGACCAACCCACCCGTGGGTTGCGGGTAGGGGTGTGCATCGGTCGGTTCGATTAACCGAACCGAACCGGAATTCAAAACCGAATTAAAAATCGATTTTTTTTTTCTAAAAATCAAAACCGAACCAAAATTATTGAAAACCGAAATATTTCAGTTTGGTTATACCGGTTAACCGAACCGAACTGAACTGCTTTTTTAAAAAATAAAATATTTTTGATCAAAACATCTCTATTACCATTTTCGAACCTGTAAATTCGCCTTGTCAAACAAAAAAATCATATCAACATATAACTATGAGTGAATAATACTAAACCATTCCAAATTGCATTGTTCAAATTACACACAAATGAAATGACAACATAAAGAAACAGTCACCGAATAGTTCAAATACGAAACAATAGAAATTAGTGGTATTATTTTTTAGAAAATAGAAATTAGGTGAACCATGAAGTGCGAAGGGCGGAAATGGAATGGATAGGGTTAGAAATTAGGGGTATTATTTTTTGAGAAAATAGAAATTAGGGGTATTATTTTGTGTTTATTATATAATGGTATAATGTATTTTATATTTTTTTAAAATATATTATTCAAATTTCGGTTCGGTTCGGTTAACCGAATTGTAGATTTTTAAAAACAAAAATCGAACCGAAAACCGATTTTGAATTTTCAAAACCAAAATCCGAACCAACAAAAACCGAACCAAATTGCAAAATTCGGTTCGGTTCAGTCGGTTTGTTCGGTTTCGACCGAAATTTGCACACCCCTAGTTGCGGGCCAGGCGGGCTACGGTGTTTTTTTTTTATCTAATTAATAAATTTAATTTTTAATTATATTAATAAATTATTTAATAATTTTATTTATCTAAAATTAAATATAATATTTAATTTTAAAATAAAAAATATTTTTAATAAAATCTAAAATGATTTAATTTAATTTTATAAAGTATTCTTTTTGGGAAAAAATTAGTTCAAAAAGTAAACTTAAGTAGTTCATGGCATATACAGTGAGCTTTAAAATTATTTTAATTTAATTTAGTTAATATTTATTCAATTTATAATTTTTTAATAGTATTTTTAAAAAATATATACTTCCTCTGTCTCATTGCTTTTATTACATTGGCCTTCGACACACATGCCGAGACATATTTTCAACGGTTAATAACCTAAATTGTGTACAACGAAAAATTATAAAAAGTTGATTGTTTAAAACTACAAGATTAGATGAATCTAACAAGATCTCACTTGACTATGTTTTTTCTTACATAACTATACTAAAAGTTTGAATCAAAGTTAAACAGTGAATAGTGCAAAAAAATCATCCGTAACAAAAATGTTGAGACGGAGGTAGTATATGATTATAAATTATATAAATAATATTAAATTAATATTATATGATTTCAAATAATATTCAATTAGTAAATATCCTTACAAATACATATGTTATTTAGATTTTCAATTCAAGCGACGGCAGGTTCAGGCGGGCTGACCCATTTAGGCCTGCTTCCAAACGGGTCTCCATTTTTCCAGCCCAACCCACTCTTTTGGGAGGCGGGGCCGGGCTAGCCTAACGGGCCAAACCCATTTTGACAGCTCTATAAAAAGTTTAACCCGAAAAGTTGCATATCAATGGTTGTAGTTCTTTACAAATAAGTAAAAGTAAAAGAAAATACAAAAGAAAAACAAAGACAACTTTTTACTTGAAAAGAGCAATCCTTCTAACATTTTTAGAAGAAATTTCATCAACTAAGTCCTCATATTTTACTTTCTCTAAAAAATCATTTTCTATTGCTATCATTGCCAGACTATTAAGTTTCTCTTGCAACATTGTAGAACGCAACTAGGACTTCAATATCTTTAACTTTGAAAAGCTCCTCTCTATTGATGCAACCGTAATAGGAATAGTTCAAAATTTTATATGCAATCATTGTATTAGAAAACACTCTAAGTCTCTCAAATCTATATCTATATAATATATAAAATCAATATCCCTTATGAACAGTAACCTACTCTTATGAACAGTAACCTTTCAATTCTCTCTCACAAAAATCCCCTTATGAACGTAACCTACCTATTTCCTCAATATTCACTTTCTGCACGCAATCCAATATATATTCCTAATTATCAATAACCCATCAATAACTCAAATAAGTATGTTTGGGAGTAAGCATATAGCATATTGGAAGAGCATATCCTCTCACAGTTCTCTCTCCGAATCTGCTATCTGCTAGTGGATCTGCTAACTTCCAAACATCCCCAAAATGTGTACAAATAAAAATTCTAAAAATTTGATATTTCAAAACTATATGATGAGATGAATCTAACGAGATCTCACTTGACTATGTTTTTTCTTCTATAGATGTTGTATGAGCATTAATTATAGTTGGATAATAAACAGTAGTAAAAGTTAATCATTTTTCACTATAAAAAAGGAAGGAATTATATAAAAGCGTAATGCACTTTCATAATACAGTAGAATCATATTTGAGCGAAATTCACATTAGATAATTTAATTTCGTTAATTATTATAGATAAATAATACTACCATATGTAGCAAAAACTTTATATGTTGATATTATATTTATTCTTTAAATATATTTTCAATATGTGTTATTATTCTTGACCAATTCTTTACGAAATTGAAATTATAGTTAAGAGTAGTATATGATAATTTATTAATAAGTACTTTATAGATTAATATTATATTCATTAATGAATAACAAATATTTGTATTAGATAAATTAACTAAATTAGATACATTGCAATATGAAAATAAGTTGATGAATCAATATTCATTTTAATTTGTTAATGGATTCATTCACAAGAATATTAATTATATTCTTTTACTTTAATTTGGAAATATTTACATCTTTGTGAAATGTCTAATTTCTCAACGCTTAAGGGTGAATTAATATAAATAATCAAGTACTGAGTGCAACGTGATTTCACGTACATTCTATGTCAATGTATGACATTAGATCTGTAAATAGAAAGTCTTTTATATTTGCTCTTTCATTTTTTGTCGTTTCAACTAGTGTTTGTAGTACATTAGAGTCGTAGTATTTTTTAAGGTACTAAATTGTAGTAATATATAAATATTGGTAATAATGACATATTTCAATTGGTTCATTGTTTTTTTATGTACTCATGTAATACTTAAAATAGTTTAAGAAGTTTGAGAAACGTAATCGATATAATAAAATTGAACAATTTTATTTGTTAAATTAGATATTTTTATTTGCATTGTCCATATTTCCGCCCATTGGGCGGGGTAATACTAGTAATATATAAAAATAATATCCCCTATGAACAGTAACCTACTCTTATTAACAGCAACCTATCAATTCCCTCTCACAAAAATCCCCTTATGAACAGGAACCTACCTATTTCATCAACATTTACTTTTTGCATGCAATCCAATACACATTTCTAATGATCAATAACTCATTAATAACTTAAAATGTGTACAAGAAAAATTCTAAAAATTTGTATTTAAAAACTACATGATGAGACGAATCTAACGAGATCCCACATGGCAACATTAAAGCAGGAAGAGGCTTGCGTCCGGGAGATCCTTTATCCCCATATTTATTTGTGATAGTGATGGAAAAACTTTCCAAGACTATACTTGCGGCTGTGGACTCGGATGCATGGCAACCATTGTATCTCAGCCCTGGAGGAGTGGGTATATCTCATCTCATGTTTGCGGATGATTTGATACTTTGTGCTACTTTGGAGGAGGAGAGTATTCGGACAATGGCAGAGGTATTAAACCGATTTGGGTCGCGATCAGGTTTGCATATGAACCCGGATAAGTCAAGTGCTTTTTGTTCCAAGGCCGCGACACCCCAGGAGATCGGATGGCTTGATATTTATTTACGTGTCAAGACCACTCATGACCTTGGTTGCTATCTTGGATTTCTTGTTATTCATGGAAGTATGACACTAGCTCATTTTGATCCTCTTATACATCACATGCAGCAGAGGCTCTCCACTTGGTCTGCTCTTCTGCTTAATAAAGCAGGGCGTATCACACTTGCTCGGTTGGTTTTGAACTCGCTTCCGGTTTATATTATGCAAGTTCACTTGATGCCAGTGGGGGTGTGTTCTCAAATTGATAAGCTCATTCGCCGTTGGATTTGGAAAGGGGCCGGTCGTGGCCTTCATCTCGTCAATTGGGAGGTGGTTACACGGCCGCGCTGCTCGGGTGGTCTAGGCGTCCGAAAGTGTCGGGAGATGAACCTTGCTTTGCTTGGCAAGAAGATTTGGGACTTCGCTACTACGGACAAGCTGTGGGTTACTCTCCTTAGAGCTAAGTATGGAGTGGCTAACGACATGATGCCTCGGGACCATTATCGAGGGACGAAGGTATGGAAATCACTTATTAAGGTCGCTAATGTTTTTAGGAGAGCATATGGTGTCCGTTTGGGCAATGGTGCTTGCCCCCATGGTACGCTCCATGGTTTGAAGGTGACTGCTTGCATGATAAAGTCCCATTTGTTGACATTCATGACCTTCATTTGTGTGTAAAGGATGTGGTTGTTAAAGGGAAATGGGAGCTCCATGGTCTCTATTCTTGGCTTCCTGCTGATCTCCTTAGTCGCATTCAGACTCTTCCAGCTCCTTTTTTGAATGAGAGCACGCCTGATATCATGCATTGGCGAGGGGATGTGAAGGGCGTTTATAATGTGTCGTCCAGATATGCATGGTTGTGTGGAACGGCGAACCTTGCCAAAGGGTGGAGTTAGATTTGGAAAACCCCTATCCTGGCGAAGTTGGGCATGCTCCTATGGCTTCTCGGTCATGAAGCGCTCCCTTGCAACTTGCTCCGCTTCCGACGTGGACTGGAGGCAGCGCCTATTTGTACAATATGTGGGATGCATGAGGATAAATGGAAGCATGCACTATTCTTGTGTACATGGGCGACTCAGGTCTGGTGCAAGAGTGGTTTGATCTCCATTCCAGATATGATTGAGCCTCTTGGTGAGTTGGACACTCGTCATTGGTTTGAATGGGCTAGTAGGGTGTGGGGAACTCGATTTCTCGCCACCCTCTGGGTTGTTTGGTGCCAAAGGAATGATCGTTTGTTTCGTGGTGTTGAAATGTCCCGGGATCGTGTTTGCATGAAAGCCGAGCATCTACATCTCAGCCTGGACACCGCGGCTGCCAAGAGGCGTGTGCATGAGCCGCTGATTGTTCGTTGGATCAAGGAGGACACGTCTGGAAATGTCTTGCATACTGATGGTAGTGTTTTGGAGAATCCCCATCGCTCCGGGTTCGGCTCCATTGTCCGGACCTCTGATGGCCATTGGATCAAGGGATGTAGTGGCAATCTTGGTTGTCGGGACATCCTTGAGGTTGAACTACTGGCTATGCGTTTTGGATTGGAGTTGGCTGGGCAGTTTGGCTTGCTGCTTTCTGCTTACTTTGTTGACTCCATGGAAGTTGTTCGCTTGATATCCGGTGATGTGTGTTCTAGCCATACCTTATGGACTATTATCTCAGGGATCTGAACCTTGATGCATAGTATGCCGTCCTGTGTGCTTTATCATATCTACCGGGAAGGGAATCAGGTTGCGGATGGTCTGGCTCGTAAAGCTGCTCTTTCTGAAGACTTTTATACCACCTGGGCATTTCCGCCGGATGAGCTTCAAGCCATTGTTCACAAGGATGCTTCGGGTGCCTCATTTGTTCGTTTGATTTAGTTTATTTCCTTTGTTGCTATTTTTCTTTTCTTCTTTGCTCGCCTTCTTAGGCTGTTGGAAAAATTGCCAAATAGGTCCTTTTTCTTTTCCAAAAATTTAAATCAGTCATTTTTCTATTTTATTACCAAAACAGTCCGCTACAAATGCTAATTATGTCCAAATCAGTCCATTGTTCACTAATTATGCTCTAATTGCTGACGTGGCAAGGGTTTAAATTTAAACCTGACACGTATGAATAATATTAGGCCTTTTTCTTTTATCTTTTGCCAATTCAGTTTTAAAGTTTTGTTTTGTTCTATTTAGTCCTCTACCCAAATCAAACATTTTTATATTAATTGGTCTCCAACCTTTCAAATTATTTCATTTCAGGCACAAAACCTTAATTTTTTTTTACTACTAATTCATTTATCAAATAAATGCCAACATACTTGTGTAAATAAAATTAAACACCAAACCTCATACATTAGGTTTGACTGCGTTGTTACCGGGTTTTCCAAGATTCGGGATTTTACGAACTCTCTCTAACCATCCGACCATGATGGTTCATTGGTTCTGGTTTCCTTCAGCAACAATTAACACAATCATACTTTGTTTCCTACCTTAAAACGTAGTAAACAATTTAATTTTAATTTTTGTGTAAATGATTTAATTTTACTTTTTGGAAGGTTATGGATGTAGGAAGCATGGACAATAAAATCCAATGCATGAGCTTTGGTGTTTACTTTTATTTACGGAAGTATGTTGGACATTTATTTGATAAATGGTTTAGTAATAATAAAAAAATTTAAGGTTTTTGGCCTGAAATAAAATAATTTGAAAGGATGGAGGCCAGTTAATATAAAAATGACTGATTTGGGTAGAGGACTAAATGGAACAAAATAAGAATTTAGGACTGAATTGGCAAAAGATAAAAGAAAAGGGACTAATATTATGTCCACGTGTCAGTTTTAAATTTAAACCCTTGCTACGTCGGTAATTAGAGCATAATTAGTGAACAAAGGACTGATTTGGACATAATTAGCATTTGTAGCGGACTATTTTGGTAATAAAATAGAAAAATGACTGATTTGAATTTTTGGAAAAGAAAAAGGACCTATTTGACATTTTTTCCTAGGCTGTTTCATCCAGAAAAAAGTTGAATAATAAACAACATCAAAAGTCAATTCCTTTTCACTATAAAAATGAAGGAATTATAAATTTTTAAAAGAAAAATAATGCACTTTCAAAATATATAAGAACCAAATTGGAGCGAAATTAATGTTTAAATAATTTAATTTCATTAATTATTATAGATAAAGAATACTATAATTTTATTGGTTGATAGTTGAATAATAAACAGTAACAAAAATCAATCACTTTTCACTAAAATGAAGGAATTATTAAAAAAATGCACTTTCAATATACAGGAGAATTAAATTAGAGCGAAATTCACATCGGAAAATTTAATTTCATTAATTATTCTAGATAAAGAATACTACCAAATAAAGGATGTAACAAAAATTTTATGGGTTGATAATATATTCATTCTTTAAATATAGTTTCAATATTTGTTATTATTCTTAACCAATACTCTATTAATTGAAATTATAGTTAAAGAATATATTATAAATTACTAATAAGTACTTTATAGATTGATATTATATTCATTAACGAATAGCAAATATATATATTAGATAAATTAAATAAATTAGATAAGTTGCAATATGAAAATAAGTTGATGATACTATAGTTATTTTAATTTGTCAATGGATTCATTTACAAGAGTATTTCTTATATTTTTTCTAATTTAATTTGAAAATATCTACATCTTTATGAAATTTCTAATATTTCGACGTTTTAGGGTGAATCAATATCAATAATCAATTAACGAGTACATTACGATTTCACGTACTTTCTTTGTCGATGCATGATATTAGAGTCGTGAGTAGAAAGGTTTTTATCTTTGCTTTTTCATTTTTTTTTTTGTCTTTTTAACTATTGTTTGTAGTATAAGTATTTTTAAGATATTAAATTGTACAGTAATATATAAATATTGGTAATGACATATGTTGGTCGATTTCTATGCAATGTATAGATGTACTCATGTAATGCTTAAAATAGTTTAAGGAGGTTGGTGAATATAATCGACATAACAAAATTGAACAATTTTATTTGTTAAATTGGATAGTTTTAATCATGTTGTCCATAATTTCCGCCGATTAGGTGGGGGAAGTACTAATAATGAATAATATCAATAGGACCCATTTTTTGTTTCGGTAAAACTTCTCTAAATAATTTCAACTCCACAAATAATTCATCACCATCAATATATAGATTGTTGGTTATGCTTTAGGACATTTTCAAACATAATACAACTAGACTTCAAACTTATATCATCTAATGATTGCCGCACATGAGAAGTATACAAAAAGCCAAAAATACTTTCATATTGTTTATATGGTTCAAATCGATTATTAAGAGAAGCAATGACTTGGTCAACAATACAAAGTAAAAAATCAACTTTAAAAGATTCATCTGCTGATAAAGAAACTGGTGGTGCACTAGAACTTTCTTCAAAGTGTTTTTTTTCTTTTAATTTCACGCTTTTTAGAAAAAATTGGATCAATATCTAATTTAATAGCGGGGTTGAGGACTTATCCTAGTGGTCAAGTCCCCCGTCTCCTAACCATAGGATGGGGGTTCGATCCCCACCCGGCCACAATCCCTCCCCTTTATCCCCCTTTGTAATTTCTGTAGCTTGGGCTCCCACACATTTGTCGACACATGAGTGTCACTGTTTACCAAAAAAATATCTAATTTAATAGCAATTTCCTTAGCATTATCCAAAGCATCTTGGAAATCATTTTCTCTATACTTCTCAAAATAAGAAATCAAACCTTTTATTTTTTCGATAGCAACATCAACTAACATTTCTTTAGATTGCAATAGTTAACTAACCATATTAATTGCTTCTAATACATCAAGCCAAACAATTATAGACACCAAAAACTCATAATCTCAAGTTCATTATTCGCTAATGATTTAGCTTCACTCTTTACTTTATAATCATTATCCTCATCTGCAATTTGAAGTAAATCTTCTCTAACTTCAACCATTTGAGTTCTTATTGCTCTAACAATCTCAACGTGACTTTCCCAACGAGTGGATGACAAGGATTTAAGAGTTAAACTTTTCACATTATCTTTCAAAATTTGCCGTCTCTTAGTAGAATGTGAAAATATAGTATATCTCCGTTGAATAATACCAAAAAAATCCCGTGCTTTGTTACAAGTATTTTCCATGTCACATAAAGGTAAGTTAAGGCTATGACAACCACAAGGAGTATAAAATGCTCTTGGCTTTATATCTAAAAGTTTCTTTTGCGCGCCTTGATGTTTTCCTTTCATGTTTGACCCATTATCATAGCCTTGTCCTCGAACAACAAGTATATCAAAGCCAATATTTTTTAACTCATCTTGTAGGACATTAAAAAGTCCTTGCCACTTGTATCATTAACATTCAAAAAATCAAGAAAAGATTCTTCAATGACAATAGGAGTATAAATATTAACATATTTTAAAATAAGGGACATTTGTTCTTTGTGACTAACATCAGGGATACAGTCAAGTATTATTGAGAAATACTTTGCTTTCTTTACATTTTGAATAATTTCAATTTTAATCTTTGAAGCAAGCAAAAGAATCAACTCATTTTGAATAGAATGCCCTAGATAATGAAAATTCATATCATCATTTTTATGCGCCTAATATGTTCTTGAACAACTGGATCAAATTCAGTCAACATTTCAATTAGACCTAAAAAGTTTCCATTGTTATCTTGAAACAATTTCTCATTAGTACCTCAAAATGCCAAATTATGCTTAGCAAGAAACTTCACTATTGAATAAATTCTAAGTAAAATATTTTTCAATGAGCTTTTTCTCTTTCAATTAACTCTTGAGCTGTTTTATCAATAATTTGATTTTTTTTTTAAACCTTAAACACATTTCATACCATGTGGTCATATTTTTAACATGTTCAATGCATGTTTCGTGTTCTTTAAATCTTTCACCAACATGTATCCAATTTCCAAAACCTTCATTTGTTGATTGGCCTTTACCAATCCATTTTTTAAAAAAATTTACAACAAAAGCAAAAAACTCTTGCAAGTTCTTTTGAATAAACTAACCAATCTCTATCCAATTTTCCTCCATTAGGTAAAACTCTAGTGTACAATTTAGAAGTAAATCGCCTAGAATTTTTATATTTCGGCCCCTTAAAAATTGTACCATCTCTTTTAGGACCCTTTATAACTAATACATCAATCATTTCAGCACTTAAGGAATCCCAATATTTAGGATCAAATATATCAACTGAGTGAAATGTTGTAGAAGTACTATCTTTTCTAGAATGATTATTATCAATATCATTTTCACTATCAAGTGACTTATTCAAATTATCATTCCCCACATCACCACTGTGATTATCCATAAGCATAATGTCATCAAACGCAATCACATTTTGATTCTCATTTTCAGTAAGTATATCATTCTCACAATCATCATCAACTTCATTCATACCTCAACATCAGTATTGGTAATATTTTCAGATTGTTTTTCAATGAACTTATCAAGAGCTCCCCTTTGAGATTGAACCAACATTTCCCCTCTCTCTCTCTCTCTCTCTCTCTCTCTCTCTCTCTGTTTTTTTTTTTTACGTTTTTCATAACTGGATTCATACTTTCTAATTCGATTCATGATTCATATACTGAAGGAAAAGTAAATGAATATGCTATGAGGAATCGAAACAACCTGGAAAATGCTGCAATACTTCGTTCCTTCGTTTGTTATCACTTTTTTACTTTATGTTCAACTCAACATCAAACAATTTTTTATCTGCAAAAATTATATAAACAACTTCTAAGATAAAGAACAGAAAATTAGAAATAAAAAACAAAGAATAAAGAAACTACATCAAATTAACCAAATGGCCCAAAATTTCTTATTTCTCCAATTAATCAAGATAGAGTCGATAAGGAATCCTGAATGAACAAAAAATTATTGAATCTAATAAATAAAAATACATCCTGAACAAAAAAGATAAGTAAATAAACACACACTTTATCAGAACCTGCCGAAAAGAAGAATCGAAGAAGGGTTGGGGAAGATCGATAAGCGCGCAAAAGTAGAATAATGACCGGATGAAAGATGACGGAACAGATTACACCGAGGTTGCGAATGTGAGAAGACGAGCGAGATTGCGAGTGTGAGAAGACGGAGCGAGACTGCGAGTGCGAGATTGCGAGGAAATCGGAGCGGCGAGAATAGAAGCGGTTATAGAGAATACCGATGATACCGCGGTTGTATTCCTTTACTACCATTTACTCATTTACAGCAGGGTCGTCTAATCATTTTTGGTGGCCCTGTTATAATAAAATTTTTGGGCCCTCTTATATAATAAATTAGTTACCCATTTTTAAAAATAACTTGCAAAAGTGACATTATAATACAAAAAATAAAAATAAAAAATTAAAGCATAGAAAGTTTAACCGAAAAGTTACATATCAATGGTCGCAGTTCTTTACAAATAAGTAAAAGTAAAAGAAAGTACAAAAGAAAAACAAAGACAACTTTCTACTTGAAAAGAGCAATCCTTCTAACATTTTTAGAAGCAAATTCATCAACTAAGTCCTTATATTTTACTTTCTCTAAAAGATTATTTTCAATTGCTATCATTGCCAGACCATTAAGTCTCTCTTGCAACATTGTAGAACGCAAGTAGGGCTTCAATATCTTTAACTTTGAAAAGCTCCTCTATGCAGATGCAACCGTAATAGGAACAGTTAACATAATTCTATGTGCAATCATTGTATTAGGAAAACACTCTAAGTTTCTCAAATAATTAATAATATCAATAGGACCTTTTTTTGTTTCGGTAAAACTTCTCTAAGTAATTTCAACTCCACAAATAATTCATCACCATCCATATCAGATTGTTGGTTATGCTTTAGGACATTTTCAAACATAATATAACTAGACTTCAAATTTATATCATCTAATGATTGCAGCACATGAGAAGTAAACAAGAAGCCAAAAATACTTTCATATTATTTATATTGTTCAAATCGATTTTTAAGAGAAGCAATGGCTTGCTCTACAATAAAAAAAAAAATCAACTTTAAAAGATTTCTTTGCTGATAAAGAAACTGGTGGTGCACTAGAACTTTCTTCAAAGTGTTTTTTTCCTTTTAATTTCATGCTTTTTAGGAAAAAAACGGATCAATATCTCATTTAATAGCAATAATTTCCTTAGCATTATCCAAAGCATCTTGAAAACCATTTTCTGTATACTTCTCAAAATAAGAAATCAAACCTTACTTTTTTTAGGGATAGGTTAGCATGCAGAATAGCCAAAATTCTGTAGGTACAGATGATGCTAATGGACAGTCGATGTTGTGCTAACCGGATAAGTGTTGCAATCATTTCCAATTATAAGACACTGTTAATTTGGGTAATGTGATATTTACTTTCTATAATGCTTTCACGTCGTGCTAACCGGATAAGTGTTTCAATCATTTCCAATTATAATACACTGTTAATTTTGGTAACGTAATATTTATTTTCCATAATGTTTAATCAATGATGCTAGTGGACAATTCACGTTGTGCTAACCGAATAAGTGTTTAATCATTTCCAATTATAAGACACTATTAATTTGGGTAACGTGATATTTAATTTCCATAATGCTTAACCGATTGTGCTAGTGGACAGTTTACGTCGTGCTAACCGGATAAATGTTTCAATCATTTTCCATTATAAGACACTATTAATTTGAGTAACGTGATATTTACTTTCCATAATGCTTAACCAATTGTGCTAATGGACAGTTCACATCATGCTAATTGAATTAGTGTTGCAATTAATTTCAATTATAACCATTATTAATTTGGATAATGTGATATTATCTTTAGCATATACAAAGCTTTAGCTTAGCAAATTCTGCACAAACAGAATCAGGAACATAACCTATTCCCTTTTTTTATAGCAACATCAACTCACATTTCTTTAGATTGCAATAGTTTACTAACCAAATTAATTGCTTCTAATACATCAAGCCAAACAATTATAGACTCTCCAAGTTTATTATTTGCTAATGATTTAGCTTCACTCTTTAATTTATAATCATTATCCTCATCTGCAACATGAAGTAAAGCTTCTCTAAGTTCAACCATTTGAGTTTTTTTTTTCAAAGAAATGTATGCTTTATTACTACCAACCATTCCGAATACAAAACATACATCTCCCCAAGAAGCTCTTGGTCAGGATCGCAGCAGAAACAAACTCATCAAAACATTACATCAGAACCAACGTAAAGATAAAAGCAAGCAGGATTCTAATACCCACATCCATCAAGCTGTAAAAACTGAGTCTGGTCCCGTGCCCACGCTGCCACCAATCCAAGACTCAGCAAAACATCAGACATCAGCAACAAGAAGTTCTTCCATACACCAGAGCTTCAACCATTTGAGTTCTTATTGCTCTAATAATCTCAATGCGACTTTCCCAACGAGTAGATGACAAGGATTTAAGAGGTAAAACTTTCACATTATCTTTCAAAATTTGTCATCTCTTAGTAGAACGTGAAAACATAGTATATATCCGTTGAATAATACCAAAAAAATCTTGTGCCTTGCTACAAGTATTTGCCATGTCACATAAAGTTAAGGCTATGACAACCACAAGGAGTAAAAATACTCTTGGATTTATATCTAAAAGTTTCTTTTGCACGCCTTGATGTTTTCCTTTCATGTTTGACCCATTATCATAGCCTTGTCTTCGAACAACAAGTATATTTAGGCCAATATTTTTTAACTCATCTTCTATGACATTAAAAAGTCCCTGGCCACTTGTATCATTAACATTCAAAAAATCAAGGAAAGATTCTTCAATGACAATAGGATTAGAAATATTAACATATCCTAAAATAAGGGACATTTGTTCTTTATGGCTAACATCAGGGATACAGTCAAGTATTATTGAGAAATACTTTGCTTTCTTTATATTTTGAATAATTTCAGTTTTAATCTTTGAAGCAAGCAAAAGAATCAACTCATTTTGAATAGAATGCCCTAGATAATGAAAATGCATATCATCATTTTTTATGCGCCTAATATATTCTTGAACAACTAGATCAAATTCATCCAACATTTCAATTAGACATAAGAAGTTTCCATTGTTATCTTGAAACAATTTCTCATGAGTTTCCATCATTAATACCTCGAAATGCCAAATTATGCTTAGCAAAAAACTTCACTATTGAATAAATTCTAAGTAAAATATTTTTCCAATGAGTTTTTTCTCTTTCAATTAATTCTTGAGCTGTTTTATCAATATTTTGATTTTTTTGAAACCTTAAACGCATTTCATACCAAGTGGTCGTATTTTAAACATGTTCAATGCCTGTTTTATGTTCTTTAAGTCTTTCACCAACATGTATCCAATCTCGAAAACCTTCATTTGTTAATTGTCCTTTACTCTCCCCTTTTTAAAAATGTTACAACAAAAGCAAAAAACTCTATCAAGTTCTTTTGAATAAACTAACCAATCTCTATCCAATTTTTCTCCAATAGATAAAACTCTATTGTACAATTTAGCAGTAAATCGCCTAGAATTATTATCTTTCGACCCCTTAACAATTGTACCATCTCTTTTAGGACCCTTTATAACTAATACATCAATCATTTCAGCACTTAAGGAATCCCAATATCTAGGATCGAATATATCAACTGAGTGAAATGTTCTAAAAGTACTATCTTTTCTAGAATGAACACTATCATAATCATTTTCATTATCAAGTGACTTATTCAAATCATCATTCCCCACATCACCACTAGGATTATCAATAGGCACATTGCAATCAAACACAATCACATTTTGATTCTCATTTTCAGTAAGTATATTATCATTTTCACAATCATCATCAACTTCATTCATACCTTCAACATCAGTATTGGTAATATTTTCAGATTTTTTCTTAATGAACTTATCAAGAGCTCCCCTTTGAGATTGAACCAACATTTCTTCTCTCTCTCTCTCTTTTAAGTTTTCCATAACCGGATTCATACTTGCTAATTCGATTCATGATTCATATACGCAAGGAAAAGTAAATGAACATGCTAAGAGGAATCAAAACAACCTAGAAAATGCTGCAATACTTCGTCCCTTCGTTTGTTATCACTTTTTGACTTTATGTTCAACTCAACATCAAGCAATTTTTTATCTGCAAAAATTATATAAACAATTTCTAAATAAAGAACATAAAATTAGAAATAAAAAATAAAGAATAAAGAAACTACATCAAATTAACCAAATGACCCAAAATTTCTTATTTCTCCAATTAATCAAGATAGAGTCGATAAGGAATCATGAATGAACAAAAAATTATTGAATTTAATAAATAAAAATACGTCCTGAACAAAAAAATAAATAAATAAACACACACTTTATCAGAACCTGCGGAAAAGAAGAATCGACGAAGGGTTGTGGAAGATCGATAAGCGCACGAAAGTAGAATTATGACCGGATCACAGATGACGAAACAAATTACACTGAGATTGCGAGTGTGGGAAGACGAGCGAGACTTCGAGTGCGAGATTGCGAGTGTGAGAAGACGGAGCGAGACTGCGAGTGCGAGATTGCGAGGAAATCGGAGTGGCGAGAACAGAAGCGGTTGCAGAGAATACCGATGATACCGCGGTTGTATTCCTTTACTGCCATTTACTCGTTCACAGCCCCCCAAATCCCAGTGCCTATTCAATAAGTTAGGAAGGGTTTAAATCTTTCTTGGACTAAACATTAGTAGAATTAAATAAAATAAAATAAAAAATGGAGGCCCCCAAATGTGCTATAGCCCAGGAAGAACTGGGACTTAGTCGGGCCTGATTTACAGCCCCCAAATCCCAATGCCTGTTCTTGGATCAAGTATTAGTAGAATAAAAAGTAGAATAAAAATAAGGGGTAGTTTGGGAGAGGGACCTCTTGAAACATGATATTAGGGTCAAAGACCTCATTTTCATAAGTTTAGAGATAGGGACCCTAAAACTTTGAAACTTAATTAACATTTAAAGATTAACCTGTTCTAAAATGATTGATGGGAAATATTAAAATATCCTTAATTTTATTATTTATTTATTTATTTATTTATGTTTAATTTACTGATTATTATTAATTAATTTATTATTATTATTTATTATTTAATTAATTATTTATTATTATTATTATTAAATATTTTTATCCTTCTTATCTAGTGGTTCTGTGTATTGTGTATTTTTATCGAAGAATCTAGTATATGAAAAGTGAAAGACTTGTATTGTAGTAAATATTCTGTTGTGTTTGTTCTTACAATATCAAAATATTATGTTATGGATTCTATTTAATGATCTTTTGCAGAGAACGTAAATAATTGAAATATATGCCATGATCATTCACAGTATTTATCATTCAAAGTAAAATTTCAGGGTCTACCTCGCTTCCGTAGTATAAGCTTTGTGGTTGAAACTTCTGATCAAGTCCTTCAACGAGTAACCTTCTTTCCTCGTCTGCTATCCTTCTTTCAGGCCTCCTGCCTTACTCCGGTATGCATGACCTCTCGGAAATCACTGTATCGATGACATGACTCTCAACATATGTTTCACTCACTCACATATATTCAGAATTTTGGTAGACTTTAGAAAAATATACTCGAAGATATTTACTGGAATGATCAGGCTATTGTACTTAGCCGATCATCTTTTATTGAAAGCTTTTAAAATCACTCATAGTTTTACATCACACAGAGAGAACTAAAGATTATAAAGAAATGCAAGAGAAAGAATACTATGATAGGTATCTTCACTTCTGCCTTCTTCATAAGCATTGCCTCCTTTTATAGATGGAGTTCTGAAGATCCAATGGTCCTGAATTGAGGTACGTGGCATCATCTTCTCCCTTCTTTCCTTCTCCATTATTGATGTTTGGTGGCTGTCACTTTCTTCTTTAATCATGCACTTTGAGCTGTCTTCTTGTAATAATTCATCCGGTGGCTATGCATTATTGTCTTCAATAATTCACTTGTTTATTATCTTTCTTCTTTGTTTGCTTGTGTACATTCGTCATGGCATACGTCTTGCTGCATTATTCTCTTCTTAGTGCTACATTGTTCCTCTTTGTCGTCACTGCTTACTTCACTTCGTTGTCTCTTTCCGAAGAAATGTTCTTGTCTTTAGACTTGTGGTGGATTTTTCTACAGCTTTCTTCCAGATACTCTTGACTTCTTCTGAGCATTCAAAATTGTATGTGTCAAATTTCTGAATTAGTCCTGCTAAGTTTCCTGATCTGAATCCTGGAGTGTTCAATTGTTCAATCACTACGATTTCTTCATTTCCAAAAAAGATTCCTGCTCCTTGGTTGTATAGTCTTTTCATCTGTTCATGGACAGCACGTATTCCCATTGCTCTTTTGAAGTGGATGTATTTGTCATTGAAGATTTCTGTTTTGGGGGTTCCATAGTCTTGAGGATAACTTTCTGGTTTAGTGATTTCTTCTGCAATAGCAAGATGGTAGGAAGAGTGTTTGACTTCTGGACTGATAGAAAATATTTTCAGTTTCTGGGTTTTTGGTCTTATGTTTAGGGCTTCAATTAATACAGGTAATTTGGATATTTCGGTTCGTAAAGGGGACAGGAAAATAGTTCTGATAAAGCCGAATTTGAAACAGTTCGAAACAAAGTTTGGGTCGCAGCCTGGTAAAATAGTTACTTGTGGATGTAGGGATTTGGTGAATTCTGTGTAGAATGATGTTTCTTGTCTGGGTAAAGAGTATATGTAGCTGCTTAAGGTATGGTATTCTGCTAAAAAGTTTCTTGTTTCAGGGCTAATGGGTGTTGGTTGAGGAATATTGTCGCAAAAATACTTTTTAGTTTCTGCAATGTTTTTCGACGAGGTCGAAGGACTTGCATCCCCAGATTGTTTTGCTTGTTTGTCCTCTTGTGGAACAGGATTAGCTTTCCCTTCCTGGTTTGAAACACCAGTATTTAGTTCTTCAGGGGTGTAAAAGTATTCTTCCATAGTAGTTAGTAGTCCCTGCAAACATTTGTTACATTCATATATATCGTCATTGATAGTCTTATGTTCGTCCATAAAACTCCCAACAATCAATTGTTGTAGTTTTAGTTGTCTGTCCATAGTCGACTGGAGTAGTTTTTGTAGTCGATCTATTTCATTGTAAATGTGGTCAGTCAGACCAGCATCATCCAATTGTTCATTGTTCTCCATATTCAGGGTTCCTGCTCAAAAAATCAGCTAGATAATTTTCAGTCCCTTTAATATATTCAACAGTAAAGTCGTACATTGACAAAAAAGTCTGATATCTTATTATTCTTCTATATTGGGGTTTATTTGGAACTTTATTATAAATTAAAGGTTTTACTTGTGTATTGTCAGTTAATACTTTAAACTTTCTACTTAATAACCAAAATGAAAATTTATCTATTGATTTAATCACTGCAACTAATTCTTTTTCATTTGTACTATAATTTATGGCTGCTCCTTGTAATGTTCCTGATGCATATCTACAAATTTCACCAGTATCGGTTTTTAATAATCCTGCCCAATGGTAGTCTGAGCTATCAGTTTGTACTATTAAATTATCTTTTTCGTCAGGTAATCTTAACGGTGGTAATTTGGAGCATTCTTCTTTTAATTGTTTGACAATTTCAGTATGTTGATCATTCCATCCTATTTTATTATTTTTTCTGATCAACTTTCTTAGATCATTTGTCTTTTTTGCTAAATTTGATATAAATCATTCTGCATAATTTAGATTCCAAGAAATCTTTATATGTTTAATTTATTCCTAAGTTCATCAGGCATTTTAACAAGTTTTGTACTTATGTGTGGTTGCATTTTAATTCCAAGTTTGTTTAATATTAAACCCAAAAATTCTATTTCATTTTTGAATATTTCTGCTTTCTTTTCTGATAAGATTAATCCATGATCTTTACAAAGTTTTGCAAATATATGTAAATGTTTTTTATGTTCTTCTATAGTGTTTGAGGCTATTAGTATATCATCTACGTATACAAATATAAAGTTACTAAATTTTTTAAATGTTTTATCCATTTTTCTTTGAAATATTTGTGGTCCATTTTTTATTCCAAACGGCATAACTTTCCATTCATAGTGTCCTTGTGGTGTACTAAAGGCTGTATATTTTATACTATCTGGATGCATTTTAATTTGCCAAAATCCATTTTTACAATCAAATTTTGAATAGATAGTTCTACCTCTAGCTAATCCTATTAAATTTTCTTTGTTAGGTAGAAAGTATCCATCAAATATCATGTTTTTGTTTAGTTCCTTATAGTTTATTACTAACCTTGGTTTCTTTCTTATTTGTTCACTACGATTTCTAACCAAGAAAGCCTGACTATTATGTTCTGCTATAGATTCTTGAATAAGATCTAATTCTAACAATTCATTTATTTGTTTTCGAAGTTCTTCAATATCTTCTTGATTATGCATCATAGGTTGAGTTCTTATTATTATATCGTCGTTTTTCATTTTTAATTCTGCATATATTTTATTAAGATTCCATTTTTCAATTGGATTTTCTCCATAGTTTTCAGAGATGTATTTTATTGTCTCATGAAGTTCATATTTATCAAAATCTTCTGGCTTTTGAATTAGCACTTGTTTTTTAACTTTGTGAATTTTAAATTTTATGTAATAAGTAATTGGTTGTTTTATAATTTCTCCTTTTTCACCACGTTTCTGAAGCACTCTGTATGGTTTTCTTATTCTCGGAATAGTAATATAGTGGTTACATGCTGATCTAAGTTGAATATTATATCTATCTACTCTAAAGCTTTGAAATAAACTTGTAAAATCTGTCCCTAATAATATATCAATTGTTTTTACTGGGCTAACATATACTTCTTGTATTGTAAATATTTTATTACCTAAAATTATTTGAACATCTTTAGCTATTTTATTAATAATTAGACTGTGTCCAGTAGCTCCATGTACTTCTATTGGTCTTTTATTTACTTCCCATTCTTTTATTAAATGTTCTTGTATTAATGTGATTTCTGCTCCTGTATCTAGTATAGCTCATGTTGTTATATTTGTTTGTAGTATAGTTAACTCTAGGTATACTGTTGTTGGAAATCTAATTTCTTTCATATATATGCTTTTCCTATTACGAAAGCTTTTCCATTTTTTGTTTTTCCACTAAAAATTTCTCCTGTTATCGTATATTTGTTTAATGAGTCTAAAAACTCATTGCCTAACAAGACATGATAGGTGCTACTAGATGTTCCTTCTTCTTCTGCTACATAACATTTTACTTCTTCTATTAAGTCTGTACCTAGTTTTATTGGTACTATTACTATTTCATTTACTCTTTTTACTTCTCCTTCAAAAGTAGTATATCTATATTCTGTTCCTATATGCTTTGTTAATCCATTTATACAAGTTTTTCCTATATGATTCTTACCAGCTCCAGTGTCTACTAATATGTTTGGTCCTTTTATCCAGTTTGTGCCATTATAATATTCTATATTAATTCTCCATGTTTGGGCTTTTTGTTTACTCTTTTCGTATGGGATATCAATACTATGTCTTGGTTGATCAAGTATTAGATTTGTTCTCGGGCTATAATCTATACTTTTTCTGCTACTCATTGTTCTTCCTACATAGGATAATTGTGGTCTCCTATTTTCTAATGGTTTTCCAATTTCTATTGTATTTTTCTTGTCTGCAAGATCAATTATCCAATCATCTTGTAACGTCGGATTACTCTATTCTGGTAATATTAGATCTGCTATTGTGTCTCTACATGCTTCGTGTATTTCTATTGTTTTTTTTATCATCATAAGGTTTTAGTCTATTGCTATTTAGGTAGCTATAAAAAGCACTATAATGTACTGTAAATATTTTACTTTCATTTTTCATTACATCATTCCTATGTACTTTTATGTATAGGGTTAGTGTTTCGTCTATATTTTGATCTTGTAAAGATACACAATAGTTTGGGTAACATGTAAATAGTAGTTTTTGGTAAATCAGGTTTCCATTAATAGTTCCTAAGTGTGAGTCTTGTGGATTTAATAATCTTGAATCATGTAGGCTTATTGTTACTGGTAAGTCTATTCCACTTCTAAATAAAGATTTTATTAGAATCTTTACTCCTGCTAAATGTACGTATTGTATTTTCTCTGTTTTCTTTCTACTTAATTTTTCTAGCCCTTTATTTATTATATCTTTGTTAAAAGGTGCAGTTTTAGAGTAGTATTAGTGTTACATACATCTACTGTTTTTTCTAGTTCATGATATTCATGAATTACTATATTATTTCTTGAGAATGTTCTTGATAGTATATTAAAATTTGTATGCTTGAATCCATGTTTTAGATCTAATCCTTGTGTTTTATTAATTTGTTCTGGACTTAAGATAGCTTTTATTGCATATCCTCTTTGTCCTTCATATTGTTCTACATATTCTATTTCTTTTTTATTCTTGTTCTTCTGTGATTATTTCTTTATCTTTATTCATTTTCTATTTCAGAGAATTTTACTTCATATATCTCATCTCCTGATTCTGGTTCACTTATACTTTCTAGATCTGATTCTATTTCTTTGAATATTTGTTCATCTATAATATCATATTCCATAAATCTTACTTGTTTTTTCTTTGGTCTTGTACAATCACTTGCAAAGTGTCCTATTTCTCCACAGTTATAACATTTACATGTGGTTGGATTCTTTTTATTTTGTCTTTTGTCATTTCTTCTTTTATAATATTTTCTTCCAAATTTTGGCTTAAAGAATTTTTTCTTATTAAAGATTTTAAATCTTTTTCCTTTCTTAAATTTTCTTTTTATTGGTTTAAATTTTTTAAATCTCTTATTTTTTCTATATGATTTATTTTTTCCCCATTCAAAATTTTCTGCATTTTCTTGACAGCATAAATCAGCAGCTTTATTATATATTTTAGTGTGATCTAATATTTTTCTTTGGTAACATAACTCAGTTATTACCTGTCTTATTAATCTTATTCGGCTTCCTAAATTATTCGGATAATCATTTTTATTTTGAATCCATGTTTTCCACATATATTCATCCCATGGTGATGGTAGTTTTGAAAATATAGAGTTCATGGTGTGTTCATTATTTTGTGAGCTTGTATAAGCTGTATAATAGTAACTTTTAAATTGTTCAGAGAATTGATCAAAAAAACATAAATCTCTTAGTCTTATTTTATTTAATCTTAGTAACGCTTGATCTCGTTCTTCTATTATAGCATTATTATCTAAGCTTTGTACTCCTAGAAATTCTTCTTGTATGATATTGATAAATTCCTCTATTCCTGTGTTTACATCTTGTCCAAATCCTTGAGTAATTGTATTCATATAAGTTTGTTTTGTATTTGAGGAAATTCCTGCAAGGAATTGTGCCACATTTCCTTGGACTAAATTCCATATTTTTAATGTTTTTGCTCTTGACGTACTTTCTTCTGACATTAAATGTATTCTTATTATCTGTTTCCATTTTTCTAGTTCTAGACTTGGCTGTTTAAGACAATCCAGGTTTAGGAATATTGCATCTCCTGGTCTCACATTTCCTATTCTTGTTTCTTTTAACTCAAAATCTTCATTGTATTTCCAAATTTCTTTTTTAGAGGTAGTTTTTCTTATTGGGAAATTTCTTGAAGGTAAATTTTGTAATCTACTTTGATAATTGTCTATATTTTGTCTATTTGTAGTTTGATCTACTTCCATTGGTATAGTTCCTGTTACACCTTCTCTTGGCAAGGTAGTGCTAGTTTCTCCAACTACTTCTGATGATGGTAAATATAATCTATGATTATTCATAAAGACTTTATGTTGTTCTTCCAAATCACTTTCATTGGTTTCTAATTCTGTTTCTGAAAATGTTCCTGTATATATTGGTTCTAAATTTAGTCGTTCTAAATCACTACTTAATTCATTTATTAAGTCTTCTATACTTGTATTCATTCTATTTCTTCTTTATCTTCTCTACTTTCTAATTTTTCTTCCTTTAGTTCTTCATTTATCTTTTTTAATTTTTCTACTTTGTCTATTAGAATTCTAATTTTGTTTTGTTTGTTTAGTTTTTCTATTTCTTTCATCATTACTCTATGATCGAGACTTCCTGGTTCTGGTGTCTTCTCCCATTTTGGTAGTGGGAGTGACTTTTCTAATTCTACTTGCTTTTGTGGAGTTTTAATTATTGTTTTGTCTATGTATCTTTCGATATTGTAGAGTCTTGTATCTAGACTTATCATTAGTTCTTTTATTAGTTCAATTCCATCTTTTATTGTTTCTAAATCTTCTAGATAACTCATCTTCTAATATTTCTTATGTTTCTAATGAAGTCGTTTACTTCATCTATTTCAGTTTCCTTTTCTAATTCTTTTATTTCTATTGTTTCTAATTCATTTAAATACCATTCTTTTATTAACTCCGATTCTTCTTTTTCTGGATCTATGTGTTTTTGTATAATTACATATGCTTCTCTTTCATCTATCATTTTAGAAATCTTGAATTTTATTCTTAATAGTTTTGTTTCATTATTACGGTACTTATATCTTGTGGTTGACTTTCTATTTCATGAATTTTATTAGTCAGTCTTTCTATTGTTTCATTTTTTAACTTTATTCCTGGCATCTTATTAGTCTTCACTATAATTTGATTCTTGATCTGAAAATTCGGGTGAAGGTGCTCTAATAAACATGGTGTTGTGTGTTATATATCCTGGAAACATTTTGTAAGTTGTAATTTCATTGTTGATTATAGATAATTTGACTTGTGATACTAACTCTTGTTCTTCATCTCTTTTTGATATAATTTGTATTAAATTACCATTATATTCTTCCGTTTCAATTATATAGTTTCCTATCCAAAGTAATCTTTTTCCTCTATTTCATAGTCTTATTCCAAATTCTTCATCGTTTTGCAATCTATTTAATCTTCTTCTTCTTCTGTCTATGTATGTTTTTCTTTCTTCTATTTGTTGATCCATATTTTCTATTTCTCCTTGACTTATTTCATGATCAGGATTAAATGTGGGTGTTAAAAATCTACGATTATTGTTGGTTCTTATGTCTGTAAGTGGTCTTATTTGTGGTTCCAATCCTCTTTTCTGTTTAGAAATGCTCTTTCAATTCTTGCTTGTATCATCAAGCTTTCGGTGTTATTTTGTGCATATTCATCATTTCTATTTATTATATAGTTTTCAGTATCGAGTGGATTAATCGTACTTAGTGGATAATCTATTTCTTGATTTTCATCTAAAGGATATCTTGCTGTTGGAATATATTATGGGTATAGTTGTTCTGAAGTATTTAATCTTAATCTTGACATATGATAGTTTAATATATGATCATTATGATTATGGTTACTCATGTCCAGATTAATCGTTCTGGGCTCTGATACCAAATTGTAAAAAGGGGTGGAATAAAAATATGGAATAAAAATATTTTAATTAATTTTGTTGTGTTACTGATTTTAATCAGAAAAATAATATTCACCATAATTACTTAAATTGTCTGGTTGTTCTTCATCATAATTTTCACTATCTGATCCTATTCTGAGTAAAATTATTTTGTCCCAAAAACTTTTTTCTTCCGAATAGGGATATACCTTTTGATTATATTCAGTTAAAAATATGAGTATAGTATAAACAATGTCATTCCAATTTTCAATTCTTTCTTCCATAGTTTGTAAATATATTCCAAATTCATATATTAATGAATTTATTTCTTCTTGATTCATTTTTTATAAGTTAATTATTTTAGTGGGTTTACAAAGTAAATGGAATTTTTGCTCAAATTGTAGAGTGTGTCTCATGCTTAAAGATAAATTTATTGAGAAGTTAGGTGGGTAGTATTTTAAAGTCAAAACTTAAATGGGTCCTTTTTTGTAAGTTTTTTACAATGGGTCTTTTTTAAAATACAAACTAATTCTAATAGGTCATTTACTATAATTTGCCCTAAAAATAAGGGCGGCCTAAAAATAATAATAAAAATGGGGACCCCAAATTTTGGGGCCCTGTGCTATAGCCCATGAAGAACTGGCCTTAGCCGGGCCTGTTTAGTCATATATATTAGGATTTGGGTATTTAGGTTACATTTGGGCATACTTCATGTTAGCATTTTGTCACATATGTTACGATTTTGTCACATAGTTATAATCTCTTAATTATCCTTTTCATATACCAGATTTTATATTAAAAAATGCATTAAATAAAATAACTACAAATAAAATAGTGATTAAAATATAAATTTAGGATAATTAGGAAAAAATAACAAAAAATGTAATATACATAACTTTTGAAAATTTGAGGGCATTCTGCAAATTGAAAAATGAGACGGTGTAATAAATAGTAAACACCAAAGTCGGTGTTGGAGAGAGAAAACACCAAATTTTAGGTTTTGGATTTGAGTATGGTATGGTTGATGATGCTCTAAGGAACATAATTTGAAAGTAGACACCATATTTTAGGTTTGGGTTTAGATTTGGTAAAGGGTTGGGGATGCTCTTCATAACATAATTTTGAAAGTAGATTATATGATTATTTGATGGTCATCTTCATTGGGCTGTCCTGTAGATTTGCTTATTTTTTCAACGGGATTGTGCGTTTTTCAATGTATGAGTGTGTTGAGTATGATGCGATTATGGGGTGTATGTAGTAACTTACTAACTTTATGAATTTTTTAGGTTTTAAGTTTGGCCGCGGATATGTACACAAGGAATGTTGAGGACACCCAAGATCCACTTAAAATATCTTAAATATCCTTACTAGAGGTAATATAAACTTATGGGACCCAAACTCATGTTAAGGGCACCCAACAGGAAAACAAATACAAAATAATGATATTATGAGCACATTTTTTAGGTGAAGGTCACCCAACGACAATTACTTGTTCTTCTTCCACTGTTCAAACCCAACTACTCCCTCCATTACAACTTATATTTTTTTGTAGGCAAAGTAATTGCAATGGATGATGAATACCAAGTTGTATAACATGTAAGTTGTTTATTATTTGAGGTTTACTGATAAAAATTTGAGTTTATGTACAAAAATGCAGGAAATCGGTCGTTATTGGCCGATCGTTATTGGCCGATGGGTATAGTTTTGGTCGGCCACCCATGGCCGTTCAGAAGAAGAAATGAACGACTATGGGTGGTCGTTCAATGTAAATAATTTTATTAATGAACGGTCATGAACGGCCGTATAGCAAGAAAATGGATCGACCATCAATAGCCGACCTCACAAGGATTGAACGGCTGAAGTGGTAGTCCCTGTATAATTTTTTTTAAAAAAAATTATAAAGAACGGCCAACACGACCATTCAAGAAGAAAGAGGATCGGCCATCACTAAGATTGTATGGCCGATCCTCACATTTCTTTTTTTTATATTGGTACATCATATCACATTTATTTGAATATTTTAATACATGAGAGTTCAAACAAAACAAAGCTATAGAAATAACTGATAAAGTATCTAAAATTTATATCCATCCAAAAATCATAAACACGACAACCCAAATGATGAATGGCATTAATGAAATATTAATTCATTGTGCCTCATTGTCCCGCCTTTTCCGCCCATAAATAGCTTCTCCGGAATGCTCTGCTCGTTCTGGAACACATTATGAATTGAACACTAATCCGATCCTTGGACTATAAACCATGTGGTTGTATCTAAAATAAATACTGCAGACCTTCATTAGATAGACGATTTCTAGAATATTGGCACCTCTACACAAGATGTGGTGATACAAAACATGTGATTGGATAAACAGAAATAAAATGGGTCAATCTACTCCATAGGGCCGGGTGAGTCAAGCAGCCATCTAACATATAAGTTACTCATTAAGAATTTCACATGTTTTTTTTAAAAAAATATGTCAATGCATATGCATCCCCCGAACATTTCATATAATAATGTAAGACTTATCGAAAATTTATAATATATTTTCCATGGGTTTTAAAATAAAAATCCCTTTCCATGGAAATAACACTTTAAAAAAATGCTTAAAAATATTATTTAAGATTTTTGGGCCTCTATATTGGGCCGAAAATAATAGCTTTAAAAATTTTTGGGCTCTGATACCACTTTGTAATACCCCGGTTTTGGTCACCCAGGCTGGGACGCTACCACCACACCCTTTTAAACAAGACACGATCGAATCGAGCTCATTTAAAAGAACGCTAAGGCTTAAGTTGCATCAATATTTAAAATTCTTAAAAATAATTCAAACGTTGCCCAAATTTAAAATAAGTCCGAAGTCTATCAAGCATAATGTAAAGCGGTGCGGAATCTAAAACAGGGCCAAAACACGGGGCCAAAACACAGTCTAAAGTTCAATGCGAAATTTTAAAAATATTAAATGCGACAAGTCTGGAAGAAGATTTCCCATCCCTCCGTGCAATGCTTACTCTTCAAAATCTGAGAAAAATAGAGACAAAAAATAAAATCAGTACAAACGGAACTGCGTAAGTTAATACACAACACAACAAATTTTAAAAGTTTTAGAAGAGTATTAAAAATAAGATTTTTATTTAAAAAGACGGATATTTAATTAATTAAAATCTTACACATGCCAAAAGAACTTTTTACCATTATTCATTATGATCGAGGGCACCCCATAATATGCCCTAGGGACGAACCCTTGGGACTAACATTTGGGACTAAAACCCACAAGGAATAAAACGTATCATAGGGACGAACCCTTGGGATCAACCTCTGGGACTCGTACTCACGATGTAAGTGCATGCAGCAGACCCTATACAGACACACTCCGGAGCACTAGATAACCCATACGGATACATCTAGGAGTATAGACTCATACATAACTATCACATAATCACAATGCCGTTTTGGCTACAAGAGGGGGCGACATAACACGCCAACTGCACATACCCTCAGGAAATAACAAGCATCCCACTCAATCATAAGTCACAAAGTTTCAAAATTTCATAATTTAGTGAAAACGTGTTTTCGACACGGATTCTCAAATTCCAGCAAAATTCATATTTTCCCAAACAAAACCAATTCTGCCACAGTTTAAGCCAAACCGAATTAAAAATCTGTTTGATACCCAATGGTTACGAAATTTACACAGTATATAGATAACACATAGATGAACAACTCTGTAGTTATACACTTTTCAAAATTTTGTCGGGAAAGGACTTGAAAATCCACGTTTCCACAGAACATAAAATCACAATTTAGAGCATGACTTCCTAAAATGAGCAGTAACCATTTTCGCATTTGTAAACATAGTAAATAATTTTTTAAAACTCTGAAGTATACAGTAGCTAGAGAACACCAAAAAAAGCATTTTTCATAGAAATAACCATTTCAAAATTCGGACTCCTCCTAGGCCAAATGGACAGATTATAGAAAACCCTAGTCTTAAAACTTTAAACTTTCAGCGAATTTTCAGCAACAAGTGGAACTAAAATCATAACTTTCACAACACACTTCCAAAAATCATAGAATTTGACAGGGAAATACTGAACATACATATGAACAACTTTTATTTACATTGGAACAATAGAAAACGACCGTAGGATGGTCAAAAACGCGCTGCAAGATCAGACTCTACAATTGATGGTTTTGACTGCAACTTACTTCGAAAAACCAGATCGAATTTGATGATGCAAATTACCTCCAAAATTTGTGAAAATTTACAGACATCTTCTCTAAAGTGTTAGAAACAAAATTCATTTAGTAAAGATTTTGCAAAAATGGACGGATCTAGGTAAAAAATGAGACACAACAGAAACACTACCCTGGAACGAGTAGATGACAAATTTGACATATGGTGGAAATGGATCTAGATCTTGATTTCTACTCAACGAAAACATCTAAAACCTGATGTATTCGGTATTAACTTACTTGTGGGTTGATGGATGTTGAAATCCTCCTCTTTGAATGCCCCGAAAACGTCCTACACAGCCACACGATCAACACCCCTTCCTATTGAACCTATATTTGGAGTATGTGGCCAAAATCCTTAGGTTTACGGCATGGAATTCGATTATAAAGCCAAAGAAATAAAAGGGAAACCTTACCCACCCAAGGATGATCGATTTGGATGAGCAAGATTCGTCCAAGCCCTCTGGAACAACCGAAGAACACTCACACTCTCATCAACACTCACTATGAAATATGATTTTCGGAATGGGGAATGGGGGTGGTTTTTGGGGCCTGTTATGGAGTGAATTAAGGGATGGTAGATGGAGGCATTAAGACTCTAGAAAACTAGAGTACGAAATTATGGCAGTCCTCCTCGGTTTTGGCAGTCACCAACCTTCATTCCCCCCCCCCCCCCCACCCACCCACACACACACCATGGCTCAATTAATCCATCTATGTTCATGCACCAACCTTTATCCAATTTTGTAGGGGCTCTTGATCCATTAAAATCAGTCCAATTGAGTCCTAAAACATCCCCAATGGTCTGAGAAATGAAGAGGGCTCGATTCAAAGCACTATGGTCCAAATTAAATGGCAAAACCGAGCAAAACGCGTTAAAAGCATTTGCTGCTGCTGGTGGTGCGCTAGGTGGGCGCCGACTAGCCCTGGTGGCGCCCAAAATTGCTTCTGGGCGCCACTTTAGGAGCCACCCTCTATTTTTTTTTTATTTTTTTAAATAATATATAATTAATAATATTATGATTTTATTAAAAACTAAAATATAGACATTATTCGGATTCGTTGGAATAATTCGGTAATCCTATTCCGAGTCATGATTATCCAAAAATAATTAATTCCGCTTTCTCGGAATTATTTCAGTTTGAATAATTAAATCCAATTCTTTTATTTTGGATTTAAATTTTTCGATGTCGATTTTTCGGGTATTACAGTAGATTAGGAAGTTAAGGAGTTAGGCCGAGATGTCTAGTTACTATTAAGTTTATAATTGAACTAAGTCATGACATGTTAACCTACACGATTAGGATGTGAACCTAATGGGGTAATACTTTAATTTAGGGACGTTTATGACTAGACTGGCTCCCTATGGATCTATTACTCACTATATTAGAGTTAGTAATGTTTATAATGGATGTAGAAATTGTAGGTCAAATGTTTTGAATTTATAATAGAAACCTAGACGACTAGGTAGTTTCTCTAACTATTATGTTGCTTGAGTTATGGGAATGCGGGCTTGCATATTCCTATACTTGTTATTATTAATATATAGGAATGTGTTGTACACACGTTGCCTATGTTGATTAGTCATGTTATGTTTGTACCTTCGTGTTGGGAATTTATTCCCTTGTCTGGATTGACCGTGTAGGGATATTCAGTTGATATCTCGGGTCTGTGTGTTGTGCGAGTTGCACGTTTTAACAATTGGGCGTGTACCCTATGCCTGTACCCACTAGACGCCGCTCTGTACCCACTAGTCGCCGCTCTGGTCAGAGTAGACTATCCGGCTCCCTCACTTTTGTTGTTGGCCCTGCGTAGGCCGTTCGTCCGCGGCAGGGACGATGTTGACGGGCAGTTCATTGTGTATGGGAGAGTGTGGTGACCTCTCGCCAATAATAACTATCGACCATGCTTTTTAGGAATCGCGTTAGACATTCTTCTATGCTGCATTTAGGATAGATAGTCATTTAGGTCATATCATTCATCTCATCATTCTTCATGCATAATTATTGCAATGCATTTTATGGTTGAAGCACCGGTATGGGACGGTGTGATGTTTGAATACCGTACATAATCTATGTTATTAATATATTTGTATTTATATTATTTCGTTTAATTCTCGTACTGTCTAATCTACTTATTACTGCTATTACCTTGCCAGTACGTTGTACTGATACCTTGTTGTTATATGTTTTATAGATCTTCCTATGGATAACGCAGAACATGTTGATGGGGGTACGAGTTGAGCGGACTAGATAGGCTGCATTCTTATGTGTTTATTTTACTCGAATATATGGTTATATTCTTTGGTCTGATTCTGTGTTGAGAATATTTCTGTTAACCCCATAAAATATTAGGCCCAATTAAATTAGTCCAACCCATTTTTCGAGAGGCCCGGTCCAATTCAAGAATTATCCGGATAAGGACCAAGTAGTGAGAAGCCGCCATAAGAGTAGACTGGAGAGGGATTATGGTACTCTGAAGACACATTGAAAGCAGAGAGGATCAAGGGACTTCAATATGGGGCGCCATCAAAGGGAGAGAGTCAGCAAAAGAAGAAGTTACTCCAAGAGAGGATCTGACACATTTAAGGCGGCGCAACATCAGGGAAGTGATTGCTTGTAACGCTGCAGCCCACATCAAAAGGATGAATGTCGTGGTCCTCCTTATAAATAGACGGTGGTTGCATCCCAAGAAGGACATCTACAAACACCCCAGAGGACTTCTATATTTTTTTACTTCCCGCATTTGTCTTTCCTGCAAGTTCAATTCCTGTTCTTACATTCCTGCAAATTTTCCATTCCTTTACAGTTTTATTTAAATTCTTGTCATTCCCTTCAGTGAATCTTGTAATCATCTTCAACAGTATTCAATCAAAAAAATTCTTGGTTAACAAATTGGCACGCCTAGTGGGACTCGAGTGGAAACCATATCCGCTTAGAGTGTATGCTACTTAGATCTGGACGAGTAGTAAGGGACTTAACACAAAAATTTGAAGAAATATCGCTCCATGAAGAAACTCCAGTAAAAACACCATCTGAGAACGCCGATAATGCGGCGACTGCCTCTCAACCATCACAAGGGATAATGCAAGTCCCATCCCTTTCGGAACAGATGCGGCTATCGATGACTGAATTGATGGCCGAATTCATGCCTCTACTTACAAGGCATCTCATGGACGTGTTGCGGCCTGCTATAGCCGATCAGACTAACAAGATTTGTGGATCCCTGTGTACTTCGCAAGAGGGTTCCATTTCAGCGAATGGCACAAATGTGCCACCAACCATCCCAGGGCCGTATGGCGGCCCGCAGAGGACTTGGGGGACTGCTTTTGGCTAGCCGCCACTCTCAGAGTTTGGAGGATTGGCGAGTCTGCCCCCATTCCCATCCACTCATGTTTTCACTCCTGCGGCACTTAGTATACCGAACTTCTGCTATGCGGCACCTCCCGTACCGATGTATGCTTCATCAAGCTGTTTGGTGGCGGCCAGCGCTATACCAGGTTGTACGGCGGTCACCGATGCATTCGGCATGACATCACGCCAAGCGATTGCGGTGCCCCCAAAACCTAGTTGGATTTCGCCAACGCAAGGGGGGCAGGCACCACAGCCATATGGAGTGGCTTGGACACCTTCTACGCCTCTCACAGCCGCCATACCAGTACCAACTCCCGTACCGAACCCTATTTGTATGCAGCCAGCGCCAGGGGGGCAGATGCCACAACTATATGGGATGGCAGCGACACCTACCACACCAACCGCCATGTCTCATGCCACACCTCCAGCGGCCTTGCCTCCTATGCAGGCACTCGTTGTGTCATCTGATCAACTTGCAGATATGATGAAGCAGCACTTCGGGATCCAATTAAGGCCGATAGAGCGGCCTACTTACAGAAAGCCCTATCCAGACTGGGTGGATACGATGGAGCCCTATCCGAGAGGGTTCAAGATGCCCGAATTTACTGTGTTCTCGGGGGACGACGGAAAGTCCACTATAGAGCATGTGGGCAGATTCACTGCACAATGTGGTGAGATGGCGGCCAATGATTGGCTGAAGCTGAGGCTGTTCAGTACATCCCTTACTGGACCTGCCTTTGCTTGGTATGCATCTTTGCAGCCTAATTCAATTCAGAGTTCGGCTGATTTGGAGAGAGCCTTCCACGATAGGTTCTACACTCCTTTGACACGTGTTAGTTTAGCAGAGTTAACTAATGCTAAACAATTTGCCGATGAAGCGGTGATCACATTTATCAATAGATTACAGCGGCTTAAGAGCCGATGCGCAATTGCGGTCCCTGATAGGGAGATCGGCAATATTGCAGTAGCGAATATGTTGCCAAAATTGAAAGATCATTTAATTGTGCAGGATTGCATTGATCTTGCCCAGTTGGCCGAGAGAGCGGCCCGCTTGGAGAAATTCCTTGAGGAACAAGATGAGAAGCGTCTACCTATACACAGGACTCGTTTTGAGGAATTGAAACACAGTAAAGAGGAAGACGAACCAAGCGTGGTGGCCAATGCAGTAACCTTGGGTGGTAAAAATCCTGGATAGTGGCCCTGGGACGCCATCAACAGCGGCCTTGGAGGAGGCCGAGTAGTTGGAGCATGAGGAGTAGCGGCCCTCAGACTTGGCGGCAGCACAAGGCTGGCGGCGAGACCGGGCTGGCGGCTCTCCGGGGTGGCGCTGCAGGACGCTGGCGGCCCGAGCAGGAGGCGCCGGCGATGCTCCTTCTCGCTGGTTGCGCTCTCCTCGGGCTGAAGGGTAAGCAGCTCTAAAGAGAGGGGATTGGAGCGAGGCAGCGTCCTGGCGGCTGGCGTCGGCCCTGGCGGAGCTTTGGAGCTGGCGGCCGGGGGTGTTGCGACGGCGGCTGAGGCACCAGAGTGGCGGCCGAAGTGCCTTTGGTGGCGGCTGTGGCGTTTCCAACGGCGGCAAGAGAGAAGATGGCGGCTGAGATGCTGAGCAGACACAGATCAACACGAGCGGTGGCCCGGACTAGAGGAGCTGGCGGCGGCCTAGGAGATGGTGGCACCCCGACTGGCGGCAGGTTCGGCTTGCGGCGATTGGTTGGCAGCTCCGATCAAGGCTGGCGGCGCTCGGGGGTAGGACATGGCGACACTCTCCTTCGCTGGCGGCCTCTTCGTTGGCAGCTTCTTCCGGACGTGGCAGCGCTTGAACACCTGGTTGGCGGCTCGCTAGTGTTGGCGGCAGGCAATCGAAGGCAGCGGGATGAAGCTGGCGGCCCAATTCGGGAGGCTGGCGGCAACGAGTGGCGGCTACCACGCAGCTGGCTGGCGGCCGGGCGAAGCTGGCGGCCGGGCGAGGGTATGCTGGCGGCCGGGCGAAGGTACGCTGGCGGCGACAATTGGCGGCTACCACATAGCTGATCGCCTAGAACGCGAGCAAGCTGGCGACCTGAGGGTATGTTGGTGGCGCGTGAAGGTCTGGCGGCTCAACAAGGGCTGGCGGCTGGCAAAGACCTGGCGGCGCGTGGTGACTGGGAGACCAGGCAGCGGACGACCCTCGGCTGGCGGCTTGCGTCGCGTGGGTTTGGCAGCCGAGGAGAGGGCTGGCGGCTCAACCAATGAGCTGGCGGCGCGTTTGGGGATGGCGGCTGGCGACCTGGCGGCTCGTGAGAGGAGCTGGCGGCCCGTGTCTGCTTGGCGGCCCTGGACCTGGCGGCTGGCGTGGAGAGCTGGCGGCTGAAGCGTGGGCTGGCGGCTGAGTCTGCTTGGCGGCGCATGGGCTGGCGGCCAAAACTCATGCTGGCGGCATTGGACCTGGCGGCTGGCGTGGAGAGCTGGCGGCTGAAGCGTGGGCTGGCGGCTGAGTCTGCTTGGCGGCGCATAGGCTGGCGGCCAAAACTCATGCTGGCAGCGCGTCTGCTGATGGCGGCTCAAGGATGTGGCTGCGCTGCAGCGTCTGGCGGCAAGCAAGGTTGGAGTTGGGCTTGGCGACGCTCACACCCTTGGCAGCCCTTCACGTCGAATGGCGCCTTCGACAAAGAGATTGGTGGCGTGTCAGTAGCAGCGATGGCGGCTCTCCAGGCAGCTCCCCACGGCGATGATGGCGACCTGACGGATGGCGCTTGGCGGCCGAGGATTCGATGGCGGCGCCCGGAGGATGATGATGACGGCTGCCCGATGGCGGCGCTCGCGGCGGAGCAGCAGCTGCCTAGCAGCATTACACGACAGGCGACTGAGGTGTTTTGGGTTTACCATTGGTCTAAATGGACCTGGATCAAACGCGCAAATCTGTCTTAAAAAGGCTAATCAGACAAATTACGCGAGGGGGGCATCTGTTAACCCCATAAAATATTAGACCCAATTAAATTAGTCCAACCCATTTTTCGAGAGGCCCGGTCCAATTCAAGAATTATCCGGATAAGGACCAAGTAGTGAGAAGCCGCCATAAGAGTAGACTGGAGAGGGATTATGGTACTCTGAAGACACATTGAAAGCAGAGAGGATCAAGGGACTTCAATATGGGGCGCCATCAAAGGGAGAGAGTCAGCAAAAGAAGAAGTTACTCCAAGAGAGGATCTGACACATTTAAGGCGGCGCAACATCAGGGAAGTGATTGCTTGTAACGCTGCAACCCACATCAAAAGGATGAATGTCGTGGTCCTCCTTATAAATAGACGGTGGTTGCATCCCAAGAAGGACATCTACAAACACCCAAGAGGACTTCTATATTTTTTTACTTCCCGCATTTGTCTTTCCTGCAAGTTCAATTCCTGTTCTTACATTCCTGCAAATTTTCCATTCCTTTACAGTTTTATTTAAATTCTTGTCATTCCCTTCAGTGAATCTTGTAATCATCTTCAACAGTATTCAATCAAAAAAATTCTTGGTTAACAATTTCTTATTCGCAGTCGTGATCGGTGAATCCCTTCGGATTGATTATTTGTTAAAGTCTATTAATTAAGGCATATGAGCATGTTGGTAGATTGTTACAGGGCTTGTAGCCCGGATATGCTATGTTGATTCCTGGGAATATTTTATTTTGTTTCTATACTGAGTTACTACCTCGCTGCGTATTAGTTGTCTATGCTGAGTGATCGACAGTTTAGAACAGTTAATACTGTGGTGACGTCACGAAAATAGTTTTAAATTTTCGGGGTGTACACACCGTATCAAACGATTTTGACATTGGAATAGTTGACACTATTCACACACAAACTTTCACTTAAAGTTTTATCATAGTTATATAAGTTAACATATAGCCAAGTGAAATCTTGTTAGATTCGTCTCGTCGTGTAGTTTTTAAATATTGAACTTTTAGAATTTTTACTTGTACCAAGCTTGAGTTATTAATGGTTAAAAATGTGCATTTGTTTGTATAAAAAGTGGGAATGTAAAAATCTTTTTGATACGGAGGAAAGTATATTAGTATGTGATAGCAAAATGTGATGGAATGAAAAGCAATCAAGTAAAGAGATGACACAAGACGAGAGGATTGTGAAATCAATCAATTAATTAGTCTACAATTTCATCCAAAGTACATTGTATTTATAAGACTATGGATTTGATTAGTCAGCCCACAATAATTAATGCAAGGTGACAAATTAAATACAAATTTGGTTGTTCATATTGTAAACACAATCACATGTTATATACTACTCCCTCCTCTGCCCCCAATTAAAATATACTATTTGATTTCTGTACACAATCCAATGCACATTTTTAATTGTTAATATCTAAAAATATATAGAACTAAAGATTATGTAAAATATATTTTATAAAACTATACGATCAGACGAATCTAACAAGATCAGACGAATCTAACAAAATCGAACTCGATTATTTTTTTCCAAATATATACTTATAATAATATTATATCAAAGTTGAACAATAAACCGTGTCAAAAAATCAAAGAAGACCTTGTATTAGGACCGAGGGAATAATACTTTTCAACGCAATTGACATACTTGATTAATTAACAATTATTTCTGTTCAATTGGTAATCGACACCCCAGCTGTCATAGTCAATGCCACAAGTTGTTCTACTCAATTGTTATTGAGCAACTGGCCGCAATATCCTAAAGAAATTCAAATAAAATACTACTACTGGAATGCATCTCAAAGTTGACTTTTCTTATTTGTGTAAAAACTCACAAAGTAGTTTCCCATAAAAACATTGCTTGAAATACAGCATTATCCTAAAGAAATTGAGGGAGTGAGAGAGATAATGGCATCCTTTGCAGCTCTCATTTCTCTTCAGACCACTATTCATACCCTCCAAAATCACCCAAACCCTCCTATTTGTCTCCACAACCGCCAAGTTCAGTCCTTGCTCCAAAATGTTACTTTCCTGCAAGAATTTCTTGAACTCTATTCCCATCGTGAGCTTTATTTGGCACAAGATTTAGACAGTCTCATCAAATCTGCTGCTTATGCTGCCGAAGATGTCATTGAGTCCTATATAGTGGATCGAATTGGTGGTTCCACAAGCAAACGCGAAAGCAGTAATTATGGTGGTTGCTTCTATCAAAATCTACGGAAGGTTGTTGAAGAGATGGATTGTATAAAGAGAAAAGCGCTGAAGATTAAAGAGAATCTGGGTGATGCAAATCATGAAAGTGGGAGTTGGACGTTCGATGCTTCACCAGCTGCACTTCAATCCTTAAAGCACCATGGCGTCGTGGTGGCCTTTGAAGATGTCTGGGAGGACTTGTTGGATAAGCTCACGCGAAACAGGCATTCTAGTCTCCAAATAATACCCATCGTTGGTATGGGTGGTATCGGTAAGACTACCCTGGCTCTTAAAGCATTTGAAGATAGACATTTTGTTGCAGACCATTTTGACCTTCGAATTTGGGTTACAATTTCTCAAAAATTCAATACTCATGATATTCTCGTAGAAATTTTATGTCAAAGCGTCCAAGATAGCAAGGAGACATTGAGCCAATTGAGTGAAGATCAATTACGAGAAAGAATACATAAAGAATTTTTAGGCATGAGGTATTTGGTTGTGATGGATGACTTATGGAGTAGTGAGGCGTGGGATGATATAAAACGGTATTTTCCTGATAACAAGAATGGGAGTGTGATGATAGTAACCACCAGGATATCAAATTTGTTCCTTCAATTAACAGATTCTAGCAGCATTAAACTCAGTTTGCTAGATGAAGATAAAAGTTGGAAGCTTTTCTGCAAAAAGGTGTTTGGAGATTATCGTTGCCCGCTAGAATTGGTGGAAATTGGCAAAAAGATAGTAGGAAGTTGCAGGGGACTTCCGTTGTCTATTGTTGTAATTGGAGGACTCTTGGCAAAGTCCATCAAAACAAAACAATATTGGGAAGATGTGGCTAGAAATGTAAGTGCAACTGTGAATTTAGTGGATGATGAGCGTTGCTTGAAAATATTATATTTGAGTTATAGGAATTTGCCAATTCATCTGAAGCCATGTTTTCTTTACATGAGTATTTTTCCTGAGAATGCAAGAATTCAAATCTCATGGCTTGTCAAGTTATTAGCTGCCGAAGGATTTCTGAAACCCATTGATGGCATGATCATGGAAGATGTTGCGGAAGAATACATAAATGATCTTGTGCAAAGAAATTTGATTTTAGTTGATGAATGGGGATCCACTGGAAACGTAAAAAGTTGCAAGATCCAATATTTCTTAAGGGATTTATGTATAAGAGAAGCTCAAAAGGAGGACTTTTTTTGTGATGTGAGGAAGCACCAACAGCATTCTGTTGTTAAGCGAATTCTAAGTTCCGTGGAGAAATTTCTTTTGCATACGAGGGAAAATGATTGCTGGTATGTAGGGAATCTTAATTATGAATCTGGCTTGGAGGCACAGCGGCGCATTGTGGTTCGGGAGAGGGTTCTAAAGGATGAGAATCCACATCAACAACTTAATGCCTTGGAATCTGCATCACTTGTTCGTTCTGTCATTGTATCGAATTTTGAGGGTATCCCTGATTTGGATTTAAAATTGTTGAGGGTATTAGCAGGAGATGGTAAACATAGATTTCCATCAACAGAGGATGCCATTTCTATGACTCAAGCTTTTCACTTTTACAACTCCCGATACCTTGCCCTTTCGATTAAAAGTGAGCATTTCAAGTTGTTACACTCTTCAATTGCTCTCCTTTGGAATCTTCAAACACTGATTGTTAGTGTTTATTCTGATAGTAAATATGTTAGCATACCAATTGAAATTTGGAAGTTGCCTCAACTTCGACATATCTATTTTGATAAGTGGCTCAAGCCTCCAAGCACTGTTGATGATGACAACTTTGTATTGTGGAATCTAACGAGTCTTTCTCGTGTGTATAACTTCAAGAGTCGTGAAGTGGTTAAAAGAATCCCCAATATCAAGAAGCTATCTCTTGTGTATGATCTCTATGCATTCATCATTCTTGAGCAGTTGCATCAACTGGAACACCTTAAAATCTCTATGGAGTGTTGTCAAGCCGTAAAAGAAGCAAGGCGAAGGGAATTGTTGCCTCACCGCGTAAAATTCCCACATTCACTAAAAAAGTTAAAATTAAATAGTGGGAAACACCATAATTGGGATGAGGTGACCACAATGACGGGTGCTCTACACAACCTTGAAAAGCTTGTTCTGGAACGCGTTGTAGGGACTGAGTGGAGACTGACAGAAGAAGGGCAATTCTCAAAACTGAAAATGCTATCCTTGATTTCCTGCAAAGATTTGAAATCTTGGACAATAGATAGCACTCCTTTCCCACTCCTCCAGCGCCTTACTCTTTATGATTTGCCTAAGTTAAAGGAGATCCCTTCTGAAATTGGAGAGATTCCAAACATTCAATCAATATGTGTTGTGTGGTGCACTGATTCTTGTGTTGAATCAGCTAAAAGAATAGCAGAAGAACAAGAAGAACATGGGAATCCTAACCTTCAAGTGTCCGTCGCACTTGACCGTTGGAATAAAGATCTACGGAGCTTAGGAAACGCTAATTTTAAGGTAATAAAATATGATTGATCACTTTTTATAGCCGATTTATGAATTTCATAGTAAGCTAATCAGAATTGATTACTTTATATCTTCCGCATTTATATATATATATATTAAGTAATGACATATTGTTTTAGCTTGTGCTCTTATGCATATATATTTGCCACAAATGAGTTTCTGTGCAGCTGGTCTGTATTGTGCAATGTATTGGGAGATTTTAGTTTTGTCATGTTTGCGTTTTTTACATCACAAAAATAATCTCACCCAACACAAATTCTTAAACATCATATAATAATTTTCATCATATATGATGGTACACATCACAAAAGTTTTAAACATCACAAAAATTCCCTTACTTCCCACAGCTAAACATGTGCATAATACTCTCTTCCTATTTGCCAACTATATACGTATAATGCTATTCAGTCTTGCTATAATTTGTCCATATGTATGTTTTTATGTTTCATCCAACATTATTTATGCATATCATTCACGACTGCCATGATTTTTGCAGATTTCCTAATGAAAAGCGTGAAGCGAATGGCGTAATAGTCGGCGGAACTCTCGTCTCTACTCTCTAAAAAACGTTAGGGTTTGTTTTATATATTTAGTGGAATTTGTCCAATTTTTACTTTCTTAGAACCAATTAAATTATTACATTTTATACTAATTTTTAAAATGTAATTTTATATGTGGATATTATCTTATTGTGTCAAATTTTTATTTCAATTATTGAATTCATTTTACTTTATTTTATTTTTTATCACTTTCGTTTATTTAAACTTAATTATATTATTTAGCTTTTATTTTTTTCTCTCGATACATTTTTACCTTGTCTGTTATTGATTTTATTTTATTTAAATTTAGATTTATGTTGATAATTTTATTCAATATTATTTTGGTAAAAATAACATATTAAAGTGCTGAAATAAAATAAAAAATGAATAAATGCTAATTATATTTTTTTGTGAAAAATAAAATTAGATATGATTTTAAAATAATATTAAATTATATTTAATTAAATAAATTTATATATATTAAATATTGCAAAAACTATATAAAATAGATTTTACAAATTAGAAATTTATTAAATTAAAATATTTAAATAAAACAAAAATTATTAGAATGGAAAACTTAATATAATAAATTATGTAAACCATATTTTTAGAATAAATAGGAAAAATTAGTTTGAGTAAAATTATATTATGAAGTATTTAAATAAAATAAAATAGTATTAAATAATTAAAAACATTTTTCTTTACTCAACAGCTTATATAGTTTAGGAAAGGGTAATGGAAAATTAAATAATTTGGAACCTTACATAAATTAAACATAATTATAGAATTAAAAAAAGTTATAACGGGAAATGAATATATATTAAAATAGCTAGGCCATTTGATAAATGAAAATTTAAAAGTTTGAAGATCAGAATAAAATAAAGTACTATTATAAGTTTATGGGATCAAGAGTAAAATTATTTTGCATGGTTAAGTTGTCCACAATTATAAGTTTGAAGATCAGAATAAAATAAACCAATTATAAATTGAAAATATAATTGGTTTATTTTAATGTTAAACTCTCCTTTTTTTTCTTTTTTTTTTTTCATTCTGAAACCAAATTATTTTGCATGGTTAAGCTGTCCACAATTTATACATGTCCATTCTTCAGGATTGACACCGCTAGGAATCTAGGATTTTTCAACAACTGGAATCAGATCTAGGCAATGCCAATGACGGGGACTATCAACAAGTTTCTACAAAAATCCTTCCTCTAGGCCAGCTATACTCTGATGTCAAATGAAGCCAAAATACAAAATTCAGTATCACCACGAATGGTGATGCCAAAGTGTTCCAGAATGTGCTATTCCGGTATTCCCCTTAAGAGGCTTCACATGTTCGGTTCTTGCCCCGCTTTCAGACTCACTTGTAAAAAGAGTTAAATTTAAAGCATCGGCAGGCTTGGCTTTTGTTGCTGTATTGTGTAGTAAAATTATGACATGTCGGTTGTCGCCATATACTAAAGCTTATGTTGGTCCTATTTGTGCATTTTCATTGCAATAAAGCTTTGACGCAACTTTGTATAGTAGGATTATGTTGTATAGGAAGTGAAAAGTTCATTTCACAACATATTTCATTATTTGAAGTTATTTTAATATTTGTTAGTACTTATTTAACACTATAACACGGATCATAAATCCCATTTCCAGAAAACACAGTGCCATGGATCTCTTGGTTACTAACTTGCTTAGGCAAGATTAAGAGATAATTAAGCGAAAGATTAAGAAGGAGATGAAGAACCGAAATGAAAATAAAGGATAAGAAGCAAAACCGCAATAAGAATCGTTGGGGAAAGCAACCAAGATGTTTGAAATCTTGACCTCGACCCAATCCTTCCACTCGAGCCTCGGTTTGGTAATCAACAATGGAAGCTTCGGTCCAAGATTGATGAATATTTCCCAACAAACATACAAATGTGTGTGAGAGGGAGTATGCTCTCGGGTGATCTTTTGAATTGGAAGATTAATTTCATTCAATAGGTAAAGATGTCTTACAAATGTGGGGAAGGACATATATATAGTCCAAGCCCATTCAACAAGCTAAACATGGAATTAAACAAGCCTAACAATGTTTTAAACAGGAGAAAATAAAGAGCAAGAAAGAAATACAAAAACTGGAAAGTTCCCATCGCTAAGCATTACGTCGTGTGTCTAGGTCTTGCGACGTGGAGGAGGGCCTTGTTACGGAAGGTTGGCAGTATGGGACGAACACGTCGTAAGCTTCTGTCAAAAGCACATCGCTGATCTCGGGCTCGTCGCTAAGGAGGTCTTGCGACGGCCACGTCGCAAGAGTGTGTATTTCGACGGGGGTCTCGCGACAGCCACGTCGCAAGAGTGGGTCTTGCGATGGCCAGTAGGTCTTGCGACGGGTCCTTCTCTTCCTCACGTCGTGAAGCTTGGTCTTGCGACGGGGGCCTCGGCTTGCGACGGGGTCCTGGCTTGCGACGTGGAACTTAAAAGATGTGAAGGATTTCTTATAACTCTCATCCGTCTGGGGCCCACTACCTCCGGTCACTGTTCCGGTGTTGACCGGCCGTTGACCGGCGAAGGAGACTTTTTCGGCAAAGTTCCGGTCAGATTCCGACGACTTGGTCGGAGCTCCGCCGAACTTCCGGCGACGGTGGCGGTGACGTCGATGATGACGGCGGTCTCTTTGACCTCTTTATGCTATTTTGATCCGTAAGTGCATATTGAGGTCTCCTTCTTCCGGATTTAGTCTGATGTTGCAGGACCCGAATGAATGGGTCCTGGGTCTTCTTCCAGCTGGATCATGATCAATGCTTTCAAACTGCTACCTTCTTCCTTGTTGATTTCATCTGTGAATTCTACAGACTTGAGAAGGCTGGAAATTTGATCCGTGAACCGCTTAGTCCTGGTCCTGGAGCATGGTCCTTCTGGAATGATTAAGGTTGCATATTTGGCTCCCACGCCATCCCCTCCCCCTTGAGACGGTTGAGCCATTAACCGAACAAGCTCTTCACCGTCTTCTTCGTAAAGGGCGAGATCTGCAACATTAAAAATAACATTAATTCCATACTCAGGAGGCAGTTCTAAACGATAAGCATGATCATTGATCTTCTCCTAAACACGGAATGGACCGTCCCCTTGTGGGGAAAGTTTGTCTCGTCTCTTCAGTGGGAATCTCTCTTTCCGCATATGGAGCCAAACCCAATCTCCGGGCTTCAATAGTAGCTTTGTCCGTCCTCTGTTGGCATACTTTGCATATGTTTCTGTGGCCTTCTTGAGGCTCTCCTGGACGTTTTTGTGAAGCTCCTGGATAGCTCGAGCGCTGTCCCTGCCATTAACATTAAAATGCTCAATGGCAGCAGATTAACAGGCGTTAGTGCATTGAAACCATAGACAATTTCAAACGGTGACATGTTAGTGGCACTGTGGACGTGTCTGTTGTATGCAAACTCAATGTAGGTTAGACACTCGTCCCAACTCTTGTAACTGGAAGCAGTTATGATCCGGAGCAGATTCCCTAAGACTCGGTTGACGGCTTCAGTTTGCCCGTCTGTTTGAGGGTGATAAGCTGTGGAGAACAAGTGCTTCGTACCAATCTCATGCCACAGAGATTTCCAGAAATAGCTGACAAACTTTGTGTCTCTGTCCGACACAATGGTCTTCGGGATCCTATGGAGATGCACCACTTCCTTGAAGAATAGCTTGGCAATGTGGTTGGCGTTGTTTGTCTTCGTACAAGGAATGAAGTGAGCCATCTTGCTGAATTGATCTACCACTACAAATATCAAATCTTTGTTCCGCACAGTCCGTGGTAGTCCTAGCATAAAGTCCATCGAAAGATCAATCCATGGTCCCTCGGGAATTGGTAGAGGTATGTATAAACCATGTAGCTTGGAAGTGGATTTCGCCTTCAGACAGACGATGCATTTGGAGATCAGATCATCCACTTATTTCCTCATTCCTGGCCAGTAAAATCGTTCACTTAAAATTCCAAAAGTGGCAGTTCTTCCGAAATGTCCCATAAGGTTTCCGCTGTGGACTTCTTTTATCAATAACTCCCTAACGGATCCCTTCAGAATTCACAGTCGGTTCTCATAATATAGAAACCTATTAAGCCTGTAAAATTCTTTGAACCCGTGCCTTTCGGTTTCTGCCCAAAATTCCTTGAAGTCAGGATCAGTGGCATATTGATCCTTGATATGCTCGAAGCCGATTAGATGTGTCGTGGCAATGGCCGCCAAGGCTGTCCGATGGGATAGGGCGTCAGCGACAATGTTTTCCTTCCCCTTTTTGTACTTCAGTACATAAGGAAAAGTCTCAATGAATCTGCTCCAGCATGCATGCCTTTTTCCCAATTGGCCCTGGTTCCGAATGTGTTTGAGGGTCTCGTGGTCCGTGTGGATGATGAACTCACGACCCTGAAGATAGTGTTGCCACGTCTTGAGAGCTTGAACCACAGTGTACAGTTCTTTGTCGTATGTCGAATAGTTCAACTGTGCTCCAGAGAACTTTTCGCTGTGGTATGCCATCGGCTTACCATTCTGCAACAAAACTGCTCCCATGCCGATGCCCGATGCATCGCATTCCACTTCGAAAGGAAGATCAAAATAAGATAGGGCTAATACCGGTGCATGAGTCAGTTTGGCCTTCAACTCATCAAAGCTTTTCTGCTCAGACGACCCCCATTTGAAACTAAGTCCTTTCTTCAGCAATAAAGTCAG